>JAVMKA010000017.1:15725112-16015399 GCA_032172135.1 Glyptemys insculpta | reverse complement strand
TGGAGCATTCATTCCCTCGACCTTGCTACCGCCTCTTGGGGAAGGGGATTACGTACGCCAACAGGAGAGCCCCTCCTGGCGGGGTAGGAGAAGTGCTGCCAGTGCTGCGTAGCCCTGAGCTCGATATAGTTAATCACCTATAATAATGATGGCTAATGCTTTTCAGCCGTCGATCATTATCCCCATTTCACAGGTGGGGAAACTGAGGCAGAGAGTGGGTCTGTGGCTTATCAAAGGTCAGCTCACAGATCGGTGTCAGAGCTGGGAACAGAAGGTCTCCCAGTGCTCTAGCCAAGGCAACGCTGCCTTTATACCAGTATAATTCAATCTGGTACCTGTATAAAATCAGTGGGCTGGCCCCAAGTCCCTGGCAGAGCATTTTTTTACAGGAATCCTAGTTTATAATTGCGTTTAATAGGAACAAACCCGAGCTGTCTGCTGCAGGTTGGCCTGCGCTGTGAATTCTCGCCTCCATCAGCAGAACAGCTCCGCGAGCCAAGCTCCGGAATGCTTTGGAATGTGATTACATCTCTTTTCAAACCACCGTCTATCTCGCAGACAAACCAGGGAGGTTTCGTAACACTGGCTCTGTGCAGATGTCATTGCTGGTGGGTGGATAGACTTCTTCCCAGCTGGCTTCAGTCTCTCTGTCCTTCCCAAGGATCCCCAACGCCTCCCTGCGTTATTTACTCAGATGGTGGTAGCACCCCGTCCACGGTATCTCCATCGGGTACCAAGGCGCTCTTTAATCTATCAGGAAGGCAGCGGCTGGCAGGTAAAGCCAGACATGTTCACGCTAGGAATAAGGCCCAGGTTTTGTACAGTGCAGGGGATTAACCATTGGCCCAAACTGCCTACGGCAGTGGTAGATTCGCCATCTCTTGATGGCTTCCGATCCAGCCTGCATGCCTTTCTGGATGAGCTGCAGTACAAACGATTGGGCTCAAACGGGGGAATTCTCTGGCTTGAGCCATCCAGGAGTCAGACTAGTGAGCTGATGGTTCCTTCCGGCCTTCAAACCAGTGACTGGTGCTAGGCGCTGCACAAGCAGCGAACAAAAGGACAGGCCGTGCTCCAAACAGCCTTAGAGCGAGGCGACGTGGAATGAAAATGGAAGTCAGCGCATTTAAAACTGACCAAAGGAAATACGCTGTGGACTGCATTTTAAAAGCATGTGGAACTCCGTGCCGCAAGAGGCCAAGAGTTTAGCGGGATTTAAACAAATGATCCGACGGTTTTTAGTAAGGATTAGAACGAAAAACAAGAGTTAGACTCTCGTTCTGCAGGGCAGCCCGACTCCTCCTCTGTGTAACAGGCAGGTTATCCCATGGCTGCAGGGTTTCTTGTCACAGCTGTTGGAGACGAGGCCCTGGTTCTGGCGATTCTTACGCTGAGAGAAACTGCGGAGCCAGTAGGGTGGAATGCAACAATTGTTCAACAGCGCACAGTGTTTTAGGACAGGAAGTGACTAATTTCTTATCTGATTGGAAGTGCAGGGGCTGGGCACGGTGCAAAGCCCTGGGATGCATCAGCCTTTGCTAAACAGCAACCGAAGCGCAGGATTTGCTCGGTCCATCTGCTTTGCCCAGATTCAAGCCAGAAGAGACTGTTCGATAATCTAGTACCGTACAGGCACGGGAATTTCACCCAGCTCCCCCTGTATTGAGCGCAAGAATTGTGCGGGGCTTCAGCGTCTTCCAGAGAGGCTCCAGTAGGGTGACCAGACAGCAAGTGTGAAAAATCGGGACGGGGTGGGGGGTAATAGGAGCCTATATAAGGAAAAGCCCCAAATATCGGGATTGTCCCTGTAAAATCGGGACGTCTGGTCACCCTAGGCTCCAGTCTGGATGGGAAGGCCGCAAGAGGTGGGAAATCCACCCCTGCCCCGGGGACCTTGTTTCACTGGTTAGTCACTCAGGCTGTGGGAAGCTAGGCCTTATTTCGAATGGGAATTTGCATGGCTTTAGCTTCCAGCTGTTTACTGCCCATGTAGGTACTTACCGACCGTGATTAATGTCTTTGGTAAGCTGACTACTTCGAGCTGCTTTGGGAGGTGTGCTTGCCAGCCCGGGAATCCTCCTTGTAGCTCTTCTCCGAACCCTCTCCCGTGTTTAAAGTGCGGAGGCGAGCGCTGGGCACAGGATCATTGGCACGCGCTGGGAGCGCATGGCTGACTTCTCAGGATTTCCCAAAAGGCCGGGAGGAGGGGGGGTGTCTTAATTTCGCTCCTTGGGTTCTGAGTTACCTGGTCTGAGCGGTGATTGGGCATTTGCCAGGGATATGTGGCTGGCAGGCACACACTGTTAAAAAATGCAGCATGGGCAAAAACGACCCCCAAACCCAGCCAGCCAGGTGGTGCATCTGTCTGCATCCATGTGTGGAGAAGGCATTGTGTTGGGCTTTGCAGCTTCGTGTGGCTAATACCCATGACCCAGTCCGAGCTGGGAGCTGTCTGGCTGCCCGAACTGGAATGACGGCCCCAGCCACACCAGGAAGTCTTCCCAGGGTTGTGTTCAGACCGTGTGAAAGGCCTTCTCTGAGTGGGACCAGAGTCCTGAAGGGACCGTCTAGTCTGACCTATACAGCGCAGGCCCTGAGTGGGTCCCTGTGTCGTTTAGAAACACTTCCCACCCCCGATGGCCAGAAGCTGGGACTGGCTGACGGGCTGGATTTCCAGCTGTGGGTCGGGTTAGACCATTCGCTGCTAGACTGATGAGCCCGCTGTTAAACATTTGTGCCCCACGTAGGTGCTGCTAGACTGTGATCAAGCCACCCCTTTGATCGCGCTCCTGGCTTTCCCTTCCTTCCCGACCTGCAGACCCCCAACCCGACACCGTATCCCCTGCTCCTACTTGGGAGATTTGAGTTCAGTTCCCAGCCCCGGCACAGGCTGCCTGCATTACCGTGGGGAAACTGAGGCCTGGAGAGATGCAGTGACTTGCCCACCTGTAACATGGGGCTAACAACCCTTCTGTGGTCTATTTAGCTTGTGAGCTTCTGGAGACGGGCTGTCTCTCTTTGTGGGCCTGGCACAATGGGGGGGCAGTCTTGGGCAAGGGAGGGCTTTGGTATGACGGAGGAGGGTGTCCCAGTCTTGCTCTGAAAGAAGGGCATCTATGCAGTGTCCAGGACCGTGGGCGGGCGTCTTGCAGACTGTGGCCCCCTCCCCAGACGCAGCCGCATCGCCCCCAAACTGGAGCGGCTGCTGGGTGTGACACAAAGGCCGGGTGCTGCAGCTCCGCGTGCGTCAGCTCTCGGCTCCAGGCCTGCGCCTGAGGTGTTCAGCCCGGCGCCGTTGCTAGGTAGGACTTGTTGGCTACAGTGTGTGCCTTTGAATCGGAGGCTTTTTTCTTGTGTTCGACACGTTCGTGCTCTTGTGGATTCTGTCCTTGAACTCGCGGCGCGCGGCGCTCGCTGGCGGATGCTAGGAAAGGAAGAGAGGCAGCTAAGAAGGGCTTTTAATGTCTAACGAGCCAACTGTTCCTGCGGAGCGCCCCGCAAAACATGCCCGGCTCCCTGCTGGTACAAAGGCTCACCGCCGCCAAAAATCCACTTTAGAAACAGCTTTTGTAGTCTCCTTGTGCTGCCCGAGATGGGGGGGGGGCCTTGGCTGTGCTGAGCACTACCCGGAGGCCCCCACCTCCCCCCCGCTCCAACCGAGATTGGGGGAGCGCTGCCCGGCGCCTCCCCCTCCCCGACCGAGATTGGGGGGGGGAGCGCTGCCCGGCGCCTCCCCCTCCCCGACCGAGATTGGGGGGGGGAGCGCTGCCCGGCGCCTCCCCCTTCCCCGACCGAGATTGGGGGGGGGAGCGCTGCCCGGCACCTCCCCCTTCCCCGACCGAGATTGGGGGGGGAGCGCTGCCCGGCGCCTCCCCCTTCCCCGACTGAGATTGGGGGGGGGAGTGTCATGGACTCACAGATCGTGCCCACTCTTGGCCCCGTGCGGTCCGTGGGGGGTGCCCCTTTTAGTGAGACAGCCCTTCTCGGGGGTCCACTCTCTCTCGGGGTCAGGCCCCTCCACCTCCTGGATCCGCACCTCTCTGAGCCTTAGCACGTCTGTCTCTGCCGTGGGCCCCCTCAGGGAGTCCACTCGCTCTGGACCCCCGGGGCCTCCACCCCCGAAGGGGTTGATGCAACCCTGTTCTCTAGACCGGAGTGACTCTCAGCCAGCATGAAACAGGAGGGTTTATTGAGAGTTGAACACAGCACAGGAAACTCTCTGACCCTCAGGCCTGGCCTCCCTCAGCCCAGCACATCCCAGTCTCTCTGCCTCCAGGTGGGCTCTACCTGCTCCCCCTCTCCAGCCCAGAGCCCCCCTGCTCCCAGCTGGGCATCTGAGATCCCCGGCCCCAGGCCCCGCCTCTGTCCATTGTCTTCTCTCCAGGGAAACAGGGTCGTAAACCGGGGCCTCCTCTCCTGCTTCCCTCCTCTGGCTGGAACCGGCTGGTCAGGTCACTGGGTCCTCACTCTGCAGCCCATTGTCCGCCCACTGGCCAGAACCGGCTGCGTCTCCTCAGCTGGGCCTCTGGGTCACCAGGTCACCGGTCGCTGGGGTATCCATCCTCCCGGCCATCGGCTGGGTCCCCACGTCCTCTCTCCGGTCCTCTGCAAAACAAACTCCCTCTCCCCTCACCTCGTTAAACCAGTAACACCCAGGGAAACTGAGTCCCACCCCCTCCGCATGCAAACCATTGAAACCCCACCGAAAACAAGAAAAACCCCCACTTCGTCACAGGGAGCGCTGCCCGGCGCCTCCCCCTTCCCCGACCGAGATTGGGGGGGGGAGCGCTGCCCGGCGCCTCCCCCTTCCCCGACCGAGATTGGGGGGGGGGGAGCGCTGCCCGGCGCCTCCCCCTTCCCCGACCGAGATTGGGGGGGGGAGCGCTGCCCGGCGCCTCCCCCTTCCCCGACCGAGATTGGGGGGGGGGGGGAGCGCTGCCCGGCGCCTCCCCCTTCCCCGACTGAGATTGGGGGGGGGAGCGCTGCCCGGCGCCTCCCCCTTCCCCGACCGAGATTGGGGGGGGGGGGAGCGCTGCCCGGCGCCTCCCCCTTCCCCGACCGAGATTGGGGGGGGGGAGCGCTGCCCGGCGCCTCCCCCTTCCCCGACCGAGATTGGGGGGGGGAGCGCTGCCCGGCGCCTCCCCCTTCCCCGACCGAGATTGGGGGGGGGAGCGCTGCCCGGCGCCTCCCCCTTCCCCGACCGAGATTGGGGGGTGGGGAGCGCTGCCCGGCGCCTCCCCCTTCCGCGACCGAGATTGGGGGGGAGCGCTGCCCGGCGCCTCCCCCTTCCCCGACCGAGATTGGGGGGGGGGAGCGCTGCCCGGCGCCTCCCCCTTCCGCGACCGAGATTGGGGGGGGGAGCGCTGCCCGGCGCCTCCCCCTTCCCCGACCGAGATTGGGGGGGGGGAGCGCTGCCCGGCGCCTCCCCCTTCCGCGACCGAGATTGGGGGGGGGGAGCGCTGCCCGGCGCCTCCCCCTTCCCCGACCGAGATTGGGGGGGGGGAGCGCTGCCCGGCGCCTCCCCCTTCCCCGACCGAGATTGGGGGGTCCTCGCCTCTGCCAGGCGCTACACAGGTCCATAGCAAGAGACATGCCCAAGTCCCCCCGCAGGTCTGAGGGAGAGCTGAGTCCCAATCCCTGGAGAGCCGCGGCGGGCTCTTGAGCAGGGAACAGAGACTGCTGCAAACGAAATGCCTGAGCTGGTACCGAGACCGTCTTCCGCCTCTAGGTCCCGTGCTCACATGCAGGCCAGCTGCGTGCTGGGCAGTGGGTCTGGAGGGAATGCGGGTGCCTGCCTGGTTCCTCAGGCTGTACAGACCCCACCTCCAGGGGTGCCAGCCCAGCGCAGCGGGCCCGGCAGACGGTGCTGCTAGAGAGGCAGTCTGCTGCCCGGGCTGGGGCACTGAGCTCAGGACACCTGGTTCCCAACCCTCTGGTCTGTGTGCAGCGCCTGGCACCGTGGGGTCCTGGGCCCTGACGGAGCGCCTGGGGACTGCCGTAATACCCCTAATGCATGGCGCCCGGCACCCTGGGGTCCCGGGCCCTGACCGAGCGCCTGGGGACTGCCGTAATACCCCTAATGTACGGCGCCTGGCACCGTGGGGTCCTGGGCCCTGACGGAGCGCCTGGGGACTGCCGTAATACCCCTAATGTGCAGCGCCTGGCACCGTGGGGTCCTGGGCCCTGACCGAGCGCCTGGGGACTTCGTAATACCCCTAATGTACAGCGCCCGGCACCGTGGGGTCCTGGGCCCTGACGGAGCGCCTGGGGACTGCCGTAATACCCCTAATGTACAGCGCCCGGCACCGTGGGGTCCTGGGCCCTGACGGAGCGCCTGGGGACTGCCGTAATACCCCTAATGTACAGCGCCTGGCACCGTGGGGTCCTGGGCCCTGACCGAGCGCCTGGGGACCGCCGTAATACCCCTAATGTGCAGCGCCTGGCACCGTGGGGTCCTGGGCCCTGACAGAGCGCCTGGGGACTGCCGTAATACCCCTAATGCATGGCGCCCGGCACCGTGGGGTACTGGGCCCTGACCGAGCGCCTGGGGACTGCCGTAATACCCCTAATGCGCGGCGCCCGGCACCGTGGGGTTCCGGGGTGGGAGCGCGTCGGGGGTTGGCAGAGGGGCCCAGGGTTGCGAGCCGGGGGTGGGGGCGCGTCGGGGGTTGGCGGAGGGGCCACAGGCGGGGCCTGGGGGTGGGGTGCGTTGGGGGTTGGCGGAGGGGCCGCAGGCGGGGCCTGGGGGTGGGGGCGCGTCGGGGGTTGGCGGAGGGGCCTGGGGGTGGGGGCGCGGCGGGGGTTGGCGGAGGGGCCGGGGGTGGGGGCGCGGCGGGGGTTGGCGGAGGGGCCGGGGGTGGGGGCGCGGCGGGGGTTGGCGGAGGGGCCGGGGGTGGGGGCGCGGCGGGGGTTGGCGGAGGGGCCGCCGGCGGGGCCCGGGGGTGGGGGCGCGGCGGGGGTTGGCGGAGGGGCCGCCGGCGGGGCCCGGGGGTGGGGGCGCGGCGGGGGTTGGCGGAGGGGCCGCCGGCGGGGCCCGGGGGTGGGGGCGCGGCGGGGGTTGGCGGAGGGGCCGCCGGCGGGGCCCGGGGGTGGGGGCGCGGCGGGGGTTGGCGGAGGGGCCGCCGGCGGGGCCCGGGGGTGGGGGCGCGGCGGGGGTTGGCGGAGGGGCCGCCGGCGGGGCCCGGGGGTGGGGGCGCGGCGGGGGTTGGCGGAGGGGCCGCAGGCGGGGCCCAGGGGTGGGGGCGCGTCGGGGGTTGGCGGAGGGGCCGCAGGCGGGGCCCAGGGTTGCAAGCATGTCGGGGGTCGGCCGAGGGGCTGCAGGGGGATATTGTGCCCAGCCTGTGGCGATGGTGCTCGTGCAGTAGAGTTCCCCAGCCGACCGACCGACCGACCGACCGACCGACCTGCGTCTCCGGCGTGAACGGGGCGGGTGCTTCTCTGCTCTCTGCCTGGGCTGGACATGTCCCAACCTGCCCCGAGTCAGCGGCTGAGCAAACCTCTCCCTGTTCGGAGCTGGCCTAGCGCTGGATTCGGTGCTTTTGGCCCAGGGACACGTGCCGCGGTGTCTCCGTGGGGCTCCCCCCCGGGTCCCAGGCTGTGCCAAGGCTCTTTGCAGAACGGTGGCTGCTGGGAGTCCGAGAGTGCTGAGCTGGGGCGCTGGACAGGTCTGCCTCAGGGGAGGGTGGTGGGGAGGGCTGCCCAGACTCCTTGCCCCCGGTACAACACCGCCCCCCAGCTGGTGGCCCCCACGGCGCCAGGCACTACACAGTGCCAGCCCTGGGAGGCCCGGCCTAAACAGACAAGGCAGACAGCTTAGCCCCATTGTACAGACAGGGGAACTGAGGCCCGGAGACGCAGGGACTCCCCCAGGGTTTTCCGTAGATTCAGGCCAGCTGACCATTGTGCTCCCAGGCCGGAGGGCTGCCCCCAGATCACGCAGGCAGTCTGGAGCAGAGCTGAAAATCCCAGGTGTCCGGGATAGATTTCATGCAGGCTTCGGGGAGCCCGGACCCCCCTTCGTAGTGTGGGGTCTGAGCGAGCCCACCTTCCGGCACAGGGCTTCATGTGGCTGCACTCTCCTGAGGCCCTTTCCCCCACACCTGCCGTGAAATGCAGATCAACCCCTTGTGTGGTGGCCAGTGGAGCTGCCTGCCGAGGGAGGGAAGTGCCGGCGAACTCCCCGCTCTGCACTGGGCTGGGGTAGAAAGTTGGCCGTTCCGAAGCCCTGCCCTGGGGCTGTCCGGCTCCCCCCCCCCCCCCCCCCGTCCTTTTTCTTTGTGGCGCAGGGAGCTCTCGGCAGCGAGACCTGCTGTCCTATTAGCAACGGCAGACAACCCGCAGCACCTCACACCTGTAAGTGATGTTTCTCAGCTGGAAATAAGGTGACCTCGTTGGTGTCTGGGAGGGGAAGGAATAGCCCTGGGATGGGGGCTTGCGGGGGAGCCCCACAGCGATTTCCTGACGGCTGGAGCCGGGTATGTTAGCAGTGGGACAGCGTGAGCTTGCTGTGGTCAGAGGCTCACTGGGGGCCATGTGGCGGGTGACCTGGGTGGTGGGATTGGAGTGCTGCAGATGGGGGTCAGCGTGGTGTAGTGGGTCCAGCAGTGGGCTGGGACGCGAGAGACCCAGCTTCTGTTCCCAGATCTGCCACTGAGCGCCCTTGGGCGAGTCCCTTCACCGCCTCGTGCCTCAGTTTCCCCCATCTGTCCAATGAGGACAGTAATCCCCAGCGTGAAGCGCTGTGAGATCTGTGGAGGGAAAGCGCGCGGTATCGTTCGTCTTTGGGGGCCTGCATGGCTCGGGGTGGGGGAATCACTGCTGCATGGGGACTCATGGGCAACGAGGAATCGTTTGGCCTGTTAACCTTGGCTCAAAGGGCCCAAGGCCGCTGGATATTCCCCCTGTGCGTGATCCCAGGTGGAAAAAGTTGCTGGAGGAGGATGGATTCATGGTTAAGGCTGGGACTTAGGGAGCCTGGCTGTGTATTGGATCAGGCCCCTAGATTGTACGATCATTAAGGCTGGATATTTTGTTTAATATTTTGGTTCAAAAGTTGCATCCGGGGTGTGTTGAAGTTCCGGTTTGGGGCGATCAGTTCAGGCCCTGTAGAAACGGGTTTTGCAACCCACTGCGCCTGGAGGCAGATTTGGCCCAGCGTGACACGGCTCACAGGAACTTGTGGGGTGTATACTAAGTTGCTCAAGGAACTTTTGGCCCTCGATTTTCATAAGGCCTTAAAGATCATTGCGGGGAAGGGCTGTTTGTACAGTGCCTGGCATGGAGGGGATCCCGATCTCGGTCTTGGGGTGGTGTCTGTGTGGCTCCCTGTGGGGCGCGGTCCTGTGCGGCAGCTTCTGATCTAGGCTGGGACCCCTAGGGTGCTACCATGCTAGATAACTCCCAGCTGAAACCTACCACGGGGGGGAACTTGCTTTCTCTGCAGTTCCCCTGAGGGTGGGCTTTGCCGTGCGGGACATGGTTCCTCTCTCGATCGCAAGAGCCTGCTTTGCCGTCAGCTGCCGGTTTCCGACGCCTCGCCCGCTGATGGCCCGGCCCACAGGGCACCAGGCTGTAGTGTGAAGGGCTCGGGGGGTCCCCATCTTACTGCCCCCCATACCTCTGCACTTTGGTGGTCTGCAGCTGTGGATGCTGGGTGGTCTTGCCGAAGGGGAACCCAACAGCTGTGCTTGGTGTGCAAGTCCAGGAGTGACCAGCACTGACACACGCAGCTGTGGAAGAAATGCACTGGGTGGTGCAGGGCCGAGTGGCTGGGTGCCACACAGACACCCCCACCCCGATCTGGATCAGGGCCAAGCCCTGCACAGACCCCATCGCAAGACCCTCCCAGCCCTGAGGAGAGCAGGAAGGAGGGGTTCCCCCCCCCCTTACAGCTGGGCACTGAGGTACAGAAGCGAAGTGACGTGGCCAGGGTCACACAGGGAGCTTGTGGCAGAGCTGGGAAATGAACTCAGGTCTCTGAGTCCCATCCGGTTCCTTAACCACAAAGCCACCCTTGCTGTCTCCCAAGCCCACTCCCCTCCCAGAGCCGGGGAGAGAACCCAGGAGTCCTGGCTCCCAGCCCCATGCTCTAACCCACCAGCCCCCCACTCCTCTCCCAAAGCTGGGGAGAGAACCCAGGAGTCCTGGCTCCCAGCCCCCCCTCCTCTAAGCCACCAGCCCCCACTCCCCTCCCAGAGCCGGGGAGAGAACCCAGGAGTCCTGGCTCCCAACCCCCCCTGCTCTAAACCACCAGCCCCCACTCCCCTCCCAGAGCTGGGGAGAGAACCCAGGAGTCCTGGCTCCCAACCCCCCCTGCTCTAACCCACCAGCCCCCACTCCCCTCCCAGAGCCAGGGAGAGAACTCAGGCGTCCTGGCTCCCAGCCCCCCCCTGCTCTAACCCACCAGCCCCCACTCCCCTCCCAGAGCCAGGGAGAGAACCCAGGAGTCCTGGCTCCCAGCCCCCCCTGCTCTAACCCACCAGCCCCCACTCCCCTCCCAGAGCCAGGGAGAGAACCCAGGCGTCCTGGCTCCCAGCCCCCCCTGCTCTTACCACCAGCCCCCACTCCCCTCCCAGAGCCAGGGAGAGAACCCAGGCGTCCTGGCTCCCAGCCCCCCCTCCTCTAACCCACCAGCCCCCACTTCCCTCCCAGAGCCGGGGAGAGAACCCAGGAGTCCTGGCTCCCAGCCCCCCCTCCTCTAAGCCACCAGCCCCCACTCCCCTCCCAGAGCCGGGGAGAGAACCCAGGCGTCCTGGCTCCCAGCCCCCCCTCCTCTAACCCACCAGCCCCCCCCTTCCCTCCCAGAGCCAGGGAGAGAACCCAGGAGTCCTGCCTCCCAGCCCCCCCCCCCTCTAAGCCACCAGCCCCCACTCCCCTCCCAGAGCCGGGGAGAGAACCCAGGAGTCCTGGCTCCCAGCCCCCCCTGCCCTAACCCACCAGCCCCCACTCCCCTCCCAGAGCCGGGGAGAGAACCCAGGAGTCCTGGCTCCCAGCCCCCCCTGCCCTAACCCACCAGCCCCCACTCCCCTCCCAGAGCCGGGGAGAGAACCCAGGAGTCCTGGCTCCCAGCCCCCCCTGCTCTGACCCACCAGCCCCCACTCCCCTCCCAGAGCTGCCCCTTCCTCAAAACCCAGACTCCGGCTGCTGTTTGGCTGGCAGTGAGAACGAGGGCCATGTTGCCAGCTGGCAGGGTGTAGGGCTGATTGGGTCATGTTTGAACCTGCCTGAGACGCAGACTCCGGGCCAGGTCTGTGCCGACGGGAGGTACGTTGTCTGGGGAGAACGCCGGGGGGCAGGGAAGGGGTGGTAGTGTTCAAGGATGGGCCATTCCCCATGCGCCGCCTTCCCCAGGGTCTCTGCCCTGCATTGTGCCAGCAGCCTGTGGAGCCGGGGCTGGGTGGACGGCGCTGTGAAGCCTGGGCCCTCTTACCAGACCAGCCGGGGCTTGCCTGCATCCCTGCGCCGGGCGCATTCCCCCAGCCGTGCTCTGGTGGCAGTGAGTTCCGCAGGCTAATCATGGGTTCGAGGGGAAGGATGGGGCACTAGCCTAGAGGTGGCAGAGCCAAGCTCAATTTCCTGCTCTGCCACCGACTTTTTGTGTGACCCTGGGCCAGTCGCTCGGCTGCGCCATGCCTCAGTTTCCCCATCTGTACCGTGGGAATCCCTGCCACGCCAGCTATGACGCTAAATACACTGAAGAGGGTGAGGCTGCGGTTGGAACCAGAGATTGAGTACGTGGCTCCTATATAGAGAGTGTCGTAGATTCCGGCTCATCTAGCCTGACCTCTTGGGTCAGAGAATCCCGCCCGCTTACCCCTGGATCCAGCCGAACTAAAGCATCTCCCAGATCGGCTCCAGCCTGGGTCGGACGCCCCCCCCGAAACAGGAGCCACGTCCTTTCACCATCTCATACTGGGCACTTCCACGGTGTCACGGACTCACCAATCGTGGCCCTGTGCTGTCCGTGGGGGGTGCCCCCTTCAGTGCAACAGCCCTTCTCAGGGGGCCACTCTCTCTCGGGGTCAGGCCTCTCCACCTCCTGGAGCCGCACCTCTCGGAGCCTGAGCACGTCTGTCTCTGCCGTGGGCCCCCTCAGGGAGTCCCCTCGCTCTGGACCCCCCTGGGCCTCCACCCCCCCTGTTCTCTAGCCCGGAGCGACTCTCAGGCAGCGTCACACAGGAGGTTTATTGAGCGTTGAACCCAGCACAGGAAACTCTCCGGCCTCAGGCCTGGCCTCCCTCAGCCCAGCACATCCCAGTCACCCTGCATCCAGGGGGCTCTGCCTGCTCCCCCTCTCCAGCCCAGAGCCCCCCTGCTCCCAGCTGGGCATCTGAGATCCCCGGCCCCAAGCCCCCCCTCGGTCCATTGTCTTCTCTCCAGGGAAACAGGGTCGTAAACCGGGGCCTCCTCTCCTCGCTTCTGTCCCCTGGCCCCACTGGTCAGGTCACCGAGCTCCTCTCCCCGCAGCCCATTGTCCTCCCACTGGCCAGAACCGACTGCAACTCCTGAGCTGGGCCTCCGGGTCGTCAGGTCACCCGTCGCTGGGGTCTCCATCCTCCAGGCCATCGGCTGGGGTCCCAAGTTCCCTCTCCGGTCCTCTGTAACCACAAACTCCCTCTCCCCTCACCTCGTTAAACCAGTAACCCCCAGGGAAACTGAGTCCCAGCCCCTCTGCATGCAAACCATACCCCGATAGGAAACAAGGAAAGCAAGACCCTCCCCACTTCGTCACACACGGGTTTTACGAAGTACATGGAGTGAGGGCCAACAACCCCAGCTGGGCTTGAAAGGTTCCCGTCCTCCTCCAGATCTGCGCTATTGCTTTGTGTACCGGTCGCTGCATGGGGCTGGGCGTTGGACAAACGCTCGGAGTGCTTTGTGTGTGGATGGGAGCGGGGCTTGGGCTGAAACACGTCCACACTACAGCTAAGGCTGCAGGATACAGACAGCCCCAGTCTGCGGCAGAGCCGGGATTTGTACCCAGCCCCTTGTCCCTCGCCGCCGTCTGTCCGTCCCGTGCGCAGCATCGGCTTTCTGCGTGTTCTGGGAGGGGGGCAAGGCCACTGGGCTGGGGTCCAGCCTGAGCCAGGCGCTGCGTCTCCCCGGGGCCTCGCTGACAGCGTCGATCCAGCAGAGGCCATGGGCCTTTCTCCGGCTCTTAGACGGGAAGCTCTGTGCAGCCCCGGAGCTCGGGTGCCCGGTGTGCAGCACCCGGCGTGATGGGGGGCACCTGAGCTCAGGTGCTGGGTGTCTGTGCAGTGCCCGGCATGCTGCCACCCCCATCTTCGTGAGTTAGAGTGGGGGGGCTGGGATCCAGGACTCCTGGGTTCTCTGCCCAGCTCTGGAAGGGGAGTGGGGGCTGGTGGGTTAGAGCAGGGGGGCTGGGAGCCAGGACTCCTGGGTTCTCTGCCCAGCTCTGGGGCTGGTGGGTTAGAGCAGGGGGGCTGGGAGCCAGGACTCCTGGGTTCTCTGCCCAGCTCTGGAAGGGGAGTGGGGGCTGGTGGGTTAGAGCAGGGAGGGCTGGGAGCCAGGACTCCTGGGTTGTCTCCCCAGCTGTGGGAGGGGAGTGGGGGCTGGTGGGTTAGAGCAGGGGGGGCTGGGAGCCAGGACTCCTGGGTTCTCTCCCAGGCTCTGGGAGGGGCATGGGGTGGGGGGCAGGGAGGCCATACACTTGCATTCCTTCCCTTGCCAGCTCTCCTCTCTAGATCAGGCTGTTCTCTCTGAGGCGGGAATGAGGGTGGGTCGGGAAGCTGGCAAGCGCTCAGAGTACAAAGTCCTGTTGACTCTGGAGGTGTGACCTGGGTTGCCGTGCCAGGAAGGAGGGTGGGGGGAAGGCGGCTTTTGCTGGGCCCGGCAGAAGGGCAGTCCAGGGGCAGGAGCAGAGAAAACCCAGCTCCAATCACGTTCTCCAAGATAAACACCGGTTCCTTGGATTCCCAGCTCTCCCTCCCACTCGCTGCCCGGCTCAGCCCTGCGCGTCTCCCACGCTCAGTCCTTTCCCCTGGAAATCCGCCGGCTGCTTGTCCTGGGTGGGCTGGGCACGGACTCCCTGCCTGCTAACACTGCTGCTTCTCCAGGAGTCACTGCCCGGACCCCAGCCGGCGCCAGGGCCCCTGCGGCGCCGAGCATGGCACGGACTCCCCCCCCCGCCCCCATTTGAAACTGGGGACAGAGCTCGAGGCCCCCGTTGTCCCGAACTTGAAATCCACCCAGAGGCTGGGACGGAGGGGAAGTAGTGGGGAAGGGACTTGCCTGAGGTCTCCGAGCCTGGCGGCCTACCCGCTAGGCTGTGCTGCCTCCACGCCTCAGCCCGCCGGGACCCTCAGGATTTTGCAGGGGCCGGGCAGAGACTTCCCACAATCCCCCTGGGTGGCTAGGTGTCTCCCCCACAGGGTAACCTGGGTCACTTGCCCACAAGGCATTGGTGCCGAGTGCCTTGGCGATGGTGGGGCTGGCGTACGCCAAGCTGCCCTAGGGACCCCGGCATCCGGGCCGCACAGGGGAGCAGAAAGCCCTGCTAGCTGGCCTCTGTCCCGGGCCCCTTGTGACTGCTCCCGGCCTGGCTTCTCTGTTCGTTCCTTGTGTGCCAGGGCTTGGGGTCAGGCGACTCACAGGGCTCTTTTGTGCTCTCCTTGCACCGCTCTCGGGGGGGGGGGGGGGTGTCAACTGCCGGCTTGTTCGGGTGGCGTAAGGGCCAGGAGGGAGCGACAGTGAATGCTGGGCCCTGAGAGCACTGCACCGTTGTGACGAAGTGGGGGATTTTCTTGTTTTCAGTGGGGTTTCAATGGTTTGCATGCGGAGGGGGTGGGACTCAGTTTCCCGATCTGTGAGTCTGTGACAAACCGTCTCCTGGGGCTGGGAGCCAGGACTCCTGGGTTATCTCCCCGTCTCTGGGAGGGGCGTGGGGGCTGGTGGGTTAGAGGGCGGGGGCTGGGAGCCAGGACTCCTGGGTTCTCTCCCCGTCTCTGGGAGGGGCGTGGGGGCTGGTGGGTTAGAGGGCGGGGGCTGGGAGCCAGGACTCCTGGGTTATCTCCCCGTCTCTGGGAGGGGCGTGGGGGCTGGTGGGTTAGAGGGCGGGGGCTGGGAGCCAGGACTCCTGGGTTCTCTCCCCGGCTCTGGGAGGGGAGTGGGGGCTGGTGGGTTAGAGGGCGGGGGCTGGGAGCCAGGACTCCTGGCGTGCATCCCGGGCTCTGGGAGGGGAGTGGGGGCTGGTGGGTTAGAGGGCGGGGGCTGGGAGCCAGGACTCCTGGTGTGCATCCCGGGCTCTGTCACGAAGCCATTTCACCTCTCGGTGCGTCAGGCTGCCCACGCCGTAGAAGGGGGTTAGCTCCGCTCGTGCTGCTGTTTCCGTGCTGCAAGGAGGGCTGAGTGCGGGGAGCAGAGCAGGGAGAGGCTGTGTGAAAAGTTGGTACAAAGGTCCCATTGTGCCAGGCGCTGCAGAGACCCCTGGGCTGAGATGGGGGGGGGGGCTGCGGTGCTAAGCGCAATGTGACATTGTGAGGTGACTCCCTTGTCTCCTCCCTGCCCTGCTGAATATGTAAAACCTTCAGCCGCCTTCCTGTGCCCTTGTGAGAAATTAGTTTAATGAGGATCTTGAGTAAATCAATTAAGAGGAAAGCGAGTCGCACAGCAAGAGCCCCACGCGCTGTTAGTCTTCTGGAGTCGTTCCTTGTACCGGGCAATGATTCCTCTGCCGAGACACCCGTCTAATATAAGGGGCCAATAGACCAGCTGGAGAACCCAGAACAGAGGGTCTCGTCCTCTCCCTCCTGTGTTGAGCCCCGTCACTAAAGCTCCGGGCTGGGTGGGAAGAGAGGAAGAGATGGATCCACCGCTCATACACGTTTTCCGACCAGCCTCCTGGGCTAACCTGCCCCTGTACACACCACCCTCCCCCAAAGTCTAAGACGAGAGCCAGTGTGCCAGGACCCGGGGAGGCCGGGCAGGGGGCTCTGTGCACCTGCGGCTAACCCTGGGCGGGGGTTTGGAGGCGGCTGCGGGGAGCTGTGGGAGAAGGCGCTCCAGTGGGCGATGGGCTGGTGGCTCTGATCGCAGCTGGGGGTCGGCAGCTCGAGAGAGAGGATAGGGTGGGTGGGGAAGGGCCTGGAGACGGGAACTGAAGGGTTGGTGTTTGAGCCAATGGAGAACAATGGGGGAAACCTTGGTCTGGGGGGTCTGTGCAGCCCCTGGAACAATGGAGGGCCCTGATCTAGGCCTGGGGGGGTTCTGTGTGGCACCCGGTGTGATGGGGACCCCAGTCTGAGTCAGGGAGCACCATCAGACACTATGGGAGCCCTGATCTCCATCTGGGAGGGGTCTGTGCCACGCTGACGTGACAGGGTCTCCCGTCTTGGTCTGGGCTTTGTACAAGTTACATCCATGTGGGAGCAGGGCAGAGAGAGGGGTGGGGAGCCAGGACCCCCTGCTCAGCGCTGTTAACCTGGCTGGCTGGTCCTGACCGTGTGTCTGAACCAGGAACTACTTAGCCAGCAGGAGCGGCTGCCTCTGGTCTGGAGCGACACCCAGCTCTCACGGACTCGTCCCTCCCCCTCCAATATAGGTTAGCACTTGGCACGTGCTGCGCGCCCGGGGGGCCACGTGGCGTCAGGCCCCGGCCATGGTATTAATAGCTCTGCGGTGTGATACGGTGCCGAGACCCTGCCCAGCGCCACCTGGGAATTGGAGGGTGGGCTGGTGGGGGGGGGGGGAGAGGGGCTCTCCAGGGCAGGCTGGCACGGGGAGGGTCTGTTTGTGGCACAGTCACCCCTGACATTGTCTCTCTGTTCCCCCCTAGGACCCCGCCGGCATATTCGAACTGGTGGAAGTGGTCGGGAACGGGACGTATGGACAGGTCTACAAGGTGAGTTCGCGGCCAGCCCACCCCGTCCCCGGGCACCGCCCAGAGCCACCCAACGGCAGGGGCAGTCTTCTCAGCGTGACCGGAGACGGGAGCTCTGCCCTGCCCCTCACCCGCTAGGGGACGGTCCCACATTCCCAGGCTGGGGGGGAGTTTTAACGCCGGCCCCCCTCGGAGATGGAGAGGTCTCGTGTGTGTGACCGTTCATTGCCACGACAAATGCCCCTCTGGCTGCTGGGGAAGGGGGGCAGGGAGGGGAGAGCTGTCTTGGTGGGTGCTACACAGTGCCCCTCCCCCAGCTGAGATCAGGGCCCTCTGAAGTCTCCCCCTTTCCCCACAACTGAGGCTGCGCAGACCCCCGGGGAGAGACGGTCCCGGCCCCCCAGTGCCGGCACGCTATAAATAGCTAAAGGATTGGAATTCCGCACAGACACACAGCGGGGCGGTAATTCCCCCCCGAGGTCAGAGCCAGGACTGGAACCTGGGAGTCCTGAGGACTCCACGGCATCCCGTGGCCGTGAGAACAGAGCCCTGTGTCCCCTCGGCCAGCCCCGCTGACCGTGTGCTCCTGTGGTGAGAACAGCGCTGATCTGTAGGGTGGTACTGCCTCAGGGCCCTGTCACTGTACTAGGCGGGGTGTCTTATTTATTATGTGTATTACGGTAGTGTCGGGGTACCCCAGCCGTACCCAGGGTGCCATGGTGCTGGGTGCTGCACATTATTAGGTGTATTACGGTAGTGTCGGGGTACCCCAGCCGTACCCAGGGTGCCATGGTGCTGGGCGCTGTATGTTATTAGGTGTATTACGGTAGTGTCAGCGTAGCCGTGGCCAGGGCCCCGTGGTGCTGGGCGCTGTACGTTATTAGGTGTATTACGGTAGTGTCGGCATACCCCAGCAGTGGCCGTGGCCAGAGCGCCGTGGCGCTGGGTGCTGTACGTTATTAGGTGTATTACGGTGGTGTCGGCGTAGCCGTGGCCAGAGCGCCGTGGCGCTGGGTGCTGTACGTTATTAGGTGTATTACGGTAGTGTTGGCGTAGCCGTGGCCAGGGCCCCGTGGTGCTGGGCGCTGTACGTTATTAGGCGTATTACGGTAGTGTCGGCGTAGCCGTGGCCAGAGCGCCGTGGCGCTGGGTGCTGTACGTTATTAGGTGTATTACGGTAGTGTCGGCGTAGCCGTGGCCAGGGCCCCGTGGTGCTGGGCGCTGTACGTTATTAGGTGTATTACGGTAGTGTCGGCATACCCCAGCAGTGGCCGTGGTCAGAGCGCCGTGGCGCTGGGTGCTGTACGTTATTAGGTGTATTACGGTAGTGTTGGCGTAGCCGTGGCCAGAGCGCCGTGGCGCTGGGTGCTGTACGTTATTAGGTGTATTACGGTAGTGTTGGCGTATCCGTGGCCAGAGCGTCATGGCGCTGGGTGCTGTACGTTATTAGGTGTATTACGGTAGTGTCGGCGTAGCCGTGGCCAGGGCCCCGTGGTGCTGGGTGCTGTACGTTATTAGGTGTATTACGGTAGTGTCGGTGTAGCCGAGGCAGGGGGTTCGGCTGGCAGGACCCTCGCTGTCCCACCGGCTGGATGCGCGCAGACACTCCTGTAATAAATATGACTCGGGCATGGCCCAAGCTGTGTGCAGCCCGGCACGCGGTGGGTGTGGTGATACCGCTTGTGTGATTCTGTGGCTCCAGCCCCACCGCTCCGCTCGTTAGAGTAATGAATTGCCATCCGAGTCCTGGCTATTTACATGCTAGGATGACAGGGGAGGGACTTAATTTCCCCCATGAATGGGAGGGGGCCGAGACGAGGCTGGAAGAGACGGCCCCCGTGGCTGCGGTGAAGTCTCCTCTCCGGGAATCCAGATCCATCTGTCTGGGCGCGGCACGAGGGATCGGCAGCGTGGAGGTGACTAACTTCCTGCTCTTTCGCTCCGCTTCGTTATCTTTACCGCTTCTGTGGCCGCAATATCCGAGTGCCTCCCTGTCTTCAGTGGATTCACTGTCACGAACCCAGATGGGGAAACTGAGTCACGGAGCAACTAAATGACTCACCCAGGGTCACACAGGAAGTCTGGCCGAGCAGGGGCTCAAACCCATTCTCCCCAATTTGTTACCGACGTGGCTGCATCCCATGATTGGGAGATGCTGTCCCGGTGCCTCGTGGGAGTTGTAGTTTGGGTGTCCCATGCCAGTGTTCTCTATGGTTGGAATACATCTCCCATGAGCCACAGCGGTGGCTCTGCAGAAAGAGCGACCGCAGTGCATCCTGGGAGATGTAGTCCAGGCAGAGAGCCGGGCCCATGGAGCTGAACAAGGGGCGTGCGGCATCTGAACTACGCCTCCCCTGAGGCACCCGGAATTTTCAACTGTTTCACCACAAATGTGACACTTAGCCGGGGGGGGGGGGACGACCCCCGTTTTCCAACAGTCTCTGCCGCGGGGCCTGGTACGAGGGAGACCGAGAGCGGTGTTGCCAACTCCCTTAAAGCCCCAGCTGCTGGAGTCATGCTATTGCTGGGGAATCCTGCCTCCTTTTTTCTTGCAAGGGGAAGTTGCCAGCTGTCCTGGCTGCAGAGGAAAGCTTGAAAATGGGAGGCGAATGGGAACCAGAACACAAGAACCCAGCATGTTGTGTGTGTGTTGGAGTCTCAGGATTTCGAGGGGCTTTCGCAGTACTGGGCTGGGGGGTTGGCAGTCTCATTGGGGGTCTCTTCACTACAGGGTTAGCCCGGGCTCTGTGCTCCAGCTAGCGCCTCTCCCGTTCCCACACACAGCCCCCTCCCCCGAGTTAGGCTAGCTGGTTTGGTTTGGGGGGCCAGCTCCTCGCTGGTGGTCCCCAACGACGTCCTCATCCTCAAGTGATTGCTGTCTCTGAGCCTGCTGTGACTGCTCACACTGAACTAGGCCAGCCCGGGTGCCCAGCATCCCCTGGGAGCAGGCCTGGGGGAAGCAGCTGGCTGGCAAACCAGGCCTGCTTCACATTAAGGTTGGCTTTGCAGGGCTTAATGCGTGCTGAATGAATGGGGAGAGCATCCGAGCCATGGGCAGAAGCCACCTCTTGAGTCGCGAATGGCTGATCAGTCATTTATTAGAACACCTGTGAAACAAATGTAACTGGAGCTCGGGGAGGAGTAGAGAGGTTATTTGACTTCTGCATTTAGCCCCGGTTCTATCTCCAGTTCCCTCCCCCCCCCCCGCTCTAACCACTAGCCCCAACTCCCCTCCCAGAGCTGGGGAGAGAACCCAGGAGTCCTGGCTCCCAGCCCCCCCTGCTCTGACCCACCAGACCCCACTCCCCTCCCAGAGCCAGGGAGAGAGAACCCAGGAGTCCTGGCTCCCAGCCCCCGCTGCTCTAACCCACCAGCCCCCACTCCCCTCCCAGAGCTGGGGAGAGAACCCAGACGTCCTGGCTCCCAGCCTCCCCTCCTCCCCCTGCTCCGACCACTAGCCCTCACTGCCCTTTAGTGCAGCATTTGTGGTGAGAAGTGTGATGAGGCCCTTGGCAGCCTGCCCTTCCCCCCAGAGGAGCCGGCAGGGCTAATTGCAGGCTGATGAGATCCCACTTCAAGGTGAACCGATGGCGTTGTAGGTCGGTTCCTATCTGTGCTGGTTCCCAGCAGAGGGGTCCTGCTGGCAACACGCGTTGCTCCAGTGGCTCCGGTTCCGGGTACAGGCCTGACAGCGCCTCTGCCCTCCTTTCAGGCCTGCCTCCTCGGGGCACCCCAGCCTCTCTGGAGTCTCCCACCCTTCTCCACTTCCACCTGCTGACCGTCCCGGCATCCCCAGACCAGGCTGGAGGGTTTCACTCCGCTCCCCCTGTGCTGAGCCGGTCTTGGGCCGGATTGGGTCGCGTCTGGGCTGGCCGGCAAGAGACGGGCACTCCAAGTAGCCGCCCTTGGGGGCCAGGCCAGGATTGGAACCCAGCGTGTTGTGTGATGTGGACCCGCATGCGTGCGTTGGGAGGAAAGGGCGCGAGTACCGTGTGCCCAGACTCCAGCTGCCTTGCGCACACACAGGTGTCACGGACTCACAGGTCGTGCCCACTCTCGGCCCCGTACGGTCCCTGGGGGGAACCCCGTTCAGTACGACAGCTCCCCGTCCAGCAGCCCCCTCCTTCCAGCCGATCCGATATCACCGGCCCCAACAGCTCCTCCCCTGTCCCAGGGGACCAGGTCGCTGGGGCCCCCTCCCTTCTGTCCTCTGGCTGGAACTGCTCTCTCCTCGGCCCCTTGTCCTCCCGCTGGCCAGAACCGTCTGAGGGCCAAGCTGGACTGGGCCTCTTAGTCACCAGGTCTCCAGTTGTTGGGGTTCCCCATCTCCAGGCCGTTGTCTGGGGGTCCCGGCTGCCAGGCGAGGTCACACCTGGTCCCCTGCACCAACAAACCCTCTCCCGCCACCTTGTTAAACACGCAGCACACAGGGAAACTGAGGCAGGCACACGCTATTCATGTAAAACACCACAAAAATCACTTCGTCACAATAGGATTTTGCCACCTGGTTTTAAAAAAAGCCCAAAACAACCCCCACTTTTCTCCTAGTGAAGATGGGGCCTGTCTCCCCAGTCCGGCTCTGCCCCAAAATCTCCCACGAGGGCCGATTCCTTCTCAGCTTTGGCAGGCTGGTACAGCCGAGGGGCTGGTCAGATGAGCGCTTTGTACCGGTCTGCAGAGGTGGGCCCAGCGTCCTCACCTGCCCAGGCAGTGTGGGACGGGCTGTATGAGCCGGTCGGCGAGGGGGCGCAGCTTTTCCGCCCCGGAGCAGCCGAGCCGCCCGGTTAAGGATCGGGTCCGCTGAGGACAGAGGCCTGTTCACAGGCAGGTGTGGAGAACCAAAGGGCGGGGTTCGTAGATGTGTGTGAGAGAGATATTCTGGTGTTTGAATTTCTTAATGTTCCTGCTCGCGGCTGGTGGGAGAAGCTCCGCTTTTCATGAAAACAAAACCCGTCCGGTCCGAGCCCTGCGGCTGCAGAGCAAAGGTGCCCCCGGCGCCTCCGAGCGCAGGAGGCAAAGGAAAAGAAGCAGAACTGGTTTGGGATTTTTGAAGATGTATTTTGAAGCGAATCTCACGGCTTTTGAAAGCCCGGCTCATGATAATTGGGCTTGGCACGTCGGGGGGTTGTATGGGAACGTGTGTTCGGGAGTCGGGGCCTGAAATGCTGAGAGACTGATAGAAAAAACTCACGCGATAGATTGGAAAAAAGGTCCTTTTGTGAGGTTTGTGGGCACTGCCCGGACTCCCCAGCCGAGATCAGGGGCCCCTGTTGTGTCAGGCGCTGCCCCCCGGTGCCCGCTGTTTGATTTGGGGTGAAAATTGCTTTCCTTCCTGCTCTGTTTTGTGTCTGTGTGCCTTGTGTTCCCATGGAAACCCCGGCTCTGTTTTCTGGATCGGCCCCCTGCTCCTGGAATCCAGGCTGGGTAAAAATAACCACCCGGCTCCCCGCAGGAGCCCGATCCAGGGACCCCGCCCATGCTCTGCCTTCTCTCGGTGCAGCCGAGCACGTGCTGGGACTCGCAGCCCCCCCCGGGAAGAGCTGGGAGGCACCTGAGCGTGGCATTTCCAGGGGCACAGGCCGGAGACTTGCACTGTCAGACCGAAGCATTTCAGCCCTCGGGGGGCTCGGCTGGCGTGGGCCCCAGGGGAGAGAGAGGGGCCCCCAGCACCCCGGCCCCACTGATCCAGCAGGGGCCCCACTGATCCAGCAGGGGCCCCACGCCACAGGGGAAGGGGAAAACCGTGCCCTGAGCCAACCCGCGCAGCTCGAGTGGCTCCCCGTGGGCACCTGGCTGCAGCTGCAGGGGCTAAACCCCGGGGAAATCTGGCCCTGAGTCACCCAGTTGCAGAGCATGGGGCACCCAGGCCACCAGCCGCCTAACCGCCGGCCCCTCCTTCCCCCCGGGCCCTAGAGCGGGTGCGGTAATCCCCTGTCCCCGTGCCGCTCCTTCCCAGCCCCCTTTCTCCGGGGCGCCTGGCTCGGCCCGGTTCAAACCCCGCAGCTGCCGCGGGAACTGCCAGCCCCCTGCCCCAGCCGTTGTGCTGAGTCCCGGCTCTCTTCCAGCGCTGCAGATGGCCTCGTTAGCCGATCACGAGCTGATTACGCATGGCAAGGAGCTAGATTGGCCTGGCTGGGTTGCCGCGGGACAGACCAGAGGCTAGGGGGAAGGGGCTGTGACGAAGTGGGACTGTTCTTAATGTTTTCCTCAGTTTCCCCTATGCAGTTCTTAAGTATCTAGGGGGTGGGATAAGGGTGTAGGGTTGCTGCAGAGCAAAGGGCCAGGGTACATAAATGCCCGACACTCTGTCTCCTAGCAACTGATGGCCGGGGCCCCTCCTCTGCAAAGGTGCCAACTGAAGGTGTTGGAGACAAAGGGATCAGGTGACCTCCTGGCCTGGGAAAGAGACAAAGCCCAGAGAAGGAGGGGCTGGATGGGGGTTTGGAGCTAGCTGGGGACGGGAAGGGAGGGCAGACGGGGGTCTGTCTCGCTGGGCCCCAGAATGGACCCGGCAGAGGGGTCCCGTTTTAGACCGTGTTCCTGTCGTCTAATAAACCTCTGTTTTACTGGCTGGCCGAGAGTCACGTCTGACTGCAAAGTGGGGGGTGCAGAACCCTTTGGCTTCCCCAGGACCCCGCCGGGGCGGACTCGCTGTGGGAAGCGCACGGAGGGACATATGCTGAATGCTCCCAGGAGAGACCCAGGAGGTGAAGCCGTGTGAGCTTCTTGCCCTGAAGACAGTCTGCTCCGAGGGAGAGGAGGCTCCCCAAGGTCCTGCCTGGCTTTGTGGGGAGCAGTTCCAGAGCATCGCCCGGGGACTCCGTGACAGGGGCGGCTGTCGGACCTGCTGCATGGAGCCCACTCATTTGTGCTGGAGCAAAGCTGCTCCAGACCGGGCCGCGGGATTCCTGGGTGCAGGGCTGGGACCCCCCTTCCGGCCCCAGGCTTGCGCCGGGAGTGCCCCCGTTCCTCTGCCCCTGCTCGGGCACCCCGCTGCCGAGGGGCTCGGGGGCAGCTCCCTGGAGAAAGGAGAAGGAATATTCCCCTGGTGGCGGCAAGCAGCTCCTGTGGGGGCAGGGGGCCGCCTCCCACGCCCCCCCACGTCAATCCCCAGCCCAGAGGAGCAGGAGGCGGTTGCTAGGCGACGGCCGCCCACGCCCCCGGCGCATGGCACATCGCACAATGCGGGCACGTGGCAGAGGGCTCCGGGGGCCCGCATGGGACGGAGCCGCGGCTCTGCAGTGCAGGGGTCAAGGAGATCCAGCCAGGGGGTCTCCAGCCCCCTTCTCCCCTTCGCCCCCGTCGGGTCGAGAGCACCCAGCCTGCCCTGGAGCCGGGCGTGAGGAGTCCTTCCCCAGCCAGCAGCCTGGGGCTGGAGACCAGCTGCTCTTCTCAATCCATGATAGATCAGCGCTAGCACCCGGCAGTCCTGGCTCCCAGGCCCTGCTCTAACCACCAGCCCCCACTCCCCTCCCAGAGCCGGGGAGAGAGCCCAGGTGTCCTGGCTCCCAGCCCCCCCTGCTCTAACCCACCAGCCCCCACTCCCCTCCCAGAGCCGGGGAGAGAGCCCAGGTGTCCTGGCTCCCAGCCCCCCCTGCTCTGACCTACCAGCCCCCACTCCCCTCCCAGAGCCGGGGAGAGAACCCAGGAGTCCTGGCTCCCAGCCCCCCCTGCTCTGACCTACCAGCCCCCACTCCCCTCCCGGAGCCGGGGAGAGAACCCAGGAGTCCTGGCTCCCAGCCCCCCCTGCTCTGACCTACCAGCCCCCACTCCCCTCCCGGAGCCGGGGAGAGAACCCAGGAGTCCTGGCTCCCAGCCCCCCCTGCTCTGACCCACCAGCCCCCACTCCCCTCCCAGAGCCGGGGAGAGAACCCAGGTGTCCTGGCTCCCAGCCCCCCCTGCTCTAACCACCAGCCCGCACTCCCCTCCCAGAGCCGGGGAGAGAACCCAGGTGTCCTGGCTCCCAGCCCCCCCTGCTCTAACCACCAGCCCGCACTCCCCTCCCAGAGCCGGGGAGAGAACCCAGGTGTCCTGGCTCCCAGCCCCCCCTGCTCTAACCCACCAGCCCCCACTCCCCTCCCAGAGCCGGGGAGAGAACCCAGGTGTCCTGGCTCCCAGCCCCCCCTGCTCTGACCTACCAGCCCCCACTCCCCTCCCGGAGCCCGGGAGAGAACCCAGGAGTCCTGGCTCCCAGCCCCCCCTGCTCTAACCTACCAGCCCCCACTCCCCTCCCAGAGCCGGGGAGAGAACCCAGGAGTCTTCGCTCCCAGCCCCCCCCGCTCTAACCACCAGCCCCCACTCCCCTCCCAGAGCCGGGGAGAGAACCCAGGAGTGAGGGCTATGTCGGAGGTCAGGTTTGTGACATGCCTTGAGCGCTAGGGAGGATTATACTGTAACCAGAGGATCACTGATCCTTTCCCAAACTCCTCCGCGAAGCCTGGATCCTGTGGCAGGGAGTTCCGCAGGCTGCTAACACCCGCAGGGGGACGTGTCTTTCCAGCTCTGGCTGCTGCTGTTTCTGCCTTGTCAGCCTCCTGCCCCACTCCTCCCCGGGTCCCCAGCCCCCCGGGGGGCAGGACTGATCTCCCCATTGCGTGGGTGGGGCTTGGCCAAGGTCCCCCAGGGAGTCTGTGCAGCGCCTGGCACAACGGGGCCCCTAAGTGGGGGGGGGGTGTCTGTGAGAACCCAGGAGCTAGTGAATACGTGCACCATCCCGTGTCTGAGCCACAAACCCCAACTCCAGGAGCGTGCGGGTGTCACGGACTCACAGATTGTGCCCACTCTTGGCCTCGTGCGGTCTGTGGGGGGTGCCCCTTTCAGTGCGACAGCCCTTCTCGGGGGTCCACTCTCTCTCGGGGTCAGGCCCCACCACCTCCTGGAGCCGCACCTCTCTGAGCCTTAGCACGTCTGTCTCTGCCGTGGGCCCCCTCAGGGAGTCCCCTCGCTCGGGACCCCCCGGGCCTCCACTCCCCCTGTTCTCTAGCCCGGAGCGACTCTCAGCCAGCGTAACACAGGAGGGTTTATTGAGCGTTGAACCCAGCACAGGAAACTCTCCGGCCTCAGGCCTGGCCTCCCTCAGCCCAGCACATCCCAGTCTCCCTGCATCCAGGGGGGCTCTGCCTGCTCCCCATCTCCAGCCCAGAGCCCCCCTGCTCCCAGCTGGGCATCTGAGATCCCCGGCCCCAAGCCCCCCCTCTGTCCATTGTCTTCTCTCCAGGGAAACAGGGTCGTAAACCGAGGCCTCCTCTCCTGCTTCTGTCCTCTGGCTGGAACCGGCTGGTTAGGTCACTGGGTCCGCACTCTGCAGCCCATTGTCCTCCCACTGGCCAGAACCGGCTGCGTCTCCTCAGCTGGGCCTCTGGGTCACCAGGTCACCGGTCGCTGGGGTATCCATCCTCCCAGCCATCGGCTGGGTCCCCACGTCCTCTCTCCGGTCCTCTGCAAAACAAACTCCCTCTCCCCTCACCTCGTTAAACCAGTAACACCCAGGGAAACTGAGTCCCACCCCCTCCGCATGCAAACCATTGAAACCCCACCGAAAACAAGGAAAAAACAAGAAAATCCCCCACTTCGTCACAGCGGGGCTGGTGGGTACGGTAGGGGGCTGGGAGCCAGGACTCCTGGGTTCTCTCCCCAGCTCTGGGAGGGGAGTGGGGGCTGGTGGTTAGAGCAGGGGGGGCTGGCAGACCTGGGGGGTCTCTCCGGTGTCGGCGCTGCCTTCCTCTGGGAGTAGGACATTCCCTTCTCTCTGGGGAGTGGGGCAGGGCGGCTCTGCTGGGACCGTGCATTGGGCCCTGACTGAGGGCCTGGCGCCCCCTGCTGACTGTACAGCACCATGCGTGGAGCCCAGCACAACGGGGCCCTGATCTCAGCTGGGGGGCAGGCGGGGGGTCTGGGCAGCGCCCGGCAGAACGGAGGCCCAATCTCCCGGGGGCTTGTTAATCACACACGTACCCCAGCCCCATGGTCTGCGGGGGGTGGGGAAATTTCCTCCCTCCCTGTTAGTCATGGGTCAGCTCTGCCTAGGGTTACCATACGTCCGGATTTCCCCGGACATGTCCGGCTTTTTGGTACTCAACCCCCCGTCCGGGGGGAATTGCCAAAAAGCCGAACATGTCCGGGGAAAAATACTCCCAGCTTCCGGCATCCCTGGCTTACCTTAGAGCGGGCTCCGGCAGCTGCTGTGCTCCCTGACTCCTGGGCTCTGTAAGAGCCGAGCTGCCCGAGCGCTACCGGCTTCGGGCAGCCCCCATGCCTCCGGACCCTGCGCCCCCGGAGCCCGGGAGGGGAAGTGCCCGGCCGGGGGCGCAGGGTCCGGAGGTCTGGGGGCTGCCTGGCAAACCGTGAAGCCGGTAGTGCGTGCCTGGGAGGGAGGAGGAGGGGGAATGCAGGGCGCTCAGGGGAGGGGGCTGAGTTGGAGCGGGGACTTTGGGGAAGGGGCGGAGTTGGGGCAGGGACTTTGGGGAAGGGGCGGGGCCAAGGCCCTGTGGCGTATCCTCGTTTTTAAAACCTTAAATATGGTAACCCTAGCTCTGGCCCAAAGCCTGGTACTGTCCATTGCCGCGAAGATCCAGTGGCGGTCAGTTCCGTCGGGTCCGAGCGCTGTGCCAGTGGAGAGGAGCCCCCCCTACTCCCCTGTGCACCCCACGTCACGGGCTGACCCCCTCGCTCTGCCCTTGCCTCCCCAGGGCCGCCATGTCAAGACAGGGCAGCTGGCAGCCATCAAAGTCATGGACGTCACCGAGGTAAGAAGGATCGGGGTGAGGGGCACCCCGACGTGAGCCCCTGGGACCTCATCTGTCTGGAACTGCAGCCGCTGCCCCCTCCCCTTCCCTGGGGGTGCCCTGTCTCCCCCCCCAGCCCCTGGCCAGCCGGGAGGTGCGTTGGGTGGCTGGATTCAGCTGCACGGCCCAGCGGGCCCCGGCTGGGGGCAGTCCTGGGCCCAGAGTGCGTCTGCCCCCTGCTGCCAAGGGCAGGCCGGGCTCTGCTGGGTCAAACCCGTCTCCTCCTCTCCAGCGCCCCCTGCTCTCGGGCGCCCGGTGCTCCTCTGCCCCCGGGGGCGCTTACCCCAGCCTCGCTCTGCCAGCCTGCTCGGCTAGGGTCAGCTCTCCATCCCCCGAGCAACCTGGCATCCCTCCTGAGCTGGGCTGGGCTGGCAGGGGCTGCGGGTCGGGAGTGAGGGGCACCCCAGAGCTGCGGGGGGCAGGGCTGGGCTAGCAGGGGCTGCGGGTCGGGAGTGAGGGGCACTGGCAGGGCTGGGGGGGGCAGGGCTGGGCTAGCAGGGGCTGCAGGTCGGGAGTGAGGGGCACCCCAGCTCCCTGTAACCTGGGTCCTTTCTGCCCCGCCAGGACGAGGAGGAGGAAATCAAGCAGGAGATCAACATGCTGAAGAAATACTCCCACCACCGCAACATCGCCACGTACTACGGCGCCTTCATCAAGAAGAGCCCGCCCGGGAACGACGACCAGCTGTGGGTGCGTGGGGCGGGTGGGGCGGGGCGTGGCGGGCAGCCCCTCGGGCTCACCGGAGAGCCCGCACAGAGCCGGGGCCCGCTGCTCAGGCTGGTGGCACCTGGGCTCAGAGCAGGGGCCAGCCAGTGGCTGCTCTCTCACGGACCAGCTCTCTGGCTCTGTGCAGCGCCTGGTGCGGCGGGGCCCCGAGCTCGGGCGCTGTCTGTGCCGCACTGAGACCCTGTGGCCATCTCTCCCCTCCGTTCGCACCCGGCCCCGTCCGTGGGGCTGCCCCTGCCCAGCGGCTCGCGCGGCGTCAGGGGGGCCGGGCCGGTAACTCTGTGCTCCCCCCAGCTGGTGATGGAGTTCTGCGGGGCCGGTTCCGTCACAGACCTGGTCAAGAACACCAAGGGCAACGCGCTGAAGGAGGACTGCATCGCGTACATCTGCCGGGAGATCCTGCGGGTATGCCGGGCCCCGCCCTCTGCGCCCCCACCGCCAGAATGCTGGGAGCCAGGACGCCTGGGTTCTCTCCCCGGCTCTGGGAGGGGAGTGGGGGCTGGTGGTTAAAGCAGGGGGGGCTGGGAGCCAGGACTCCTGGGTTCTCTCCCCAACTCTGGGAGGGGAGTGGGGGCTGGGGGGTTAGAGCAGGAGGGCTGGGAGCCAGGACTCCTGGGTTCCTGTGACTGGATCTCAGCCGACGTTTCCCTGCCCCCCTAGGGCCTGGCTCACCTCCACGCCCACAAGGTGATCCACCGGGACATCAAAGGGCAGAACGTGCTGCTGACGGAGAACGCCGAGGTGAAGCTGGGTAAGTTGGGGGCAGCGCCCAGAAGCCCCATTCCTGCTGCAGGGACACTCACCCCGTACTCCTGGGTTCCATCCCCTGCCCTACCGCTCACTCTTGTCTCCAGCAGCTGCCACGCCCCCCTGAGTGGGCAACCTGCCGACTCCTCTCCCTAGGGGGCGGCTCGGGCGCTCCCGCCCGGCTCCCACGACGGGGTTACAGTCCCATCTATTTCCTTTCTCTCGGGCTGGTCTGACGGCCCATATAAGCATCAGTACTGATTCGAATCCCCTGAGGATCAGCAACGTCCTGTGGCAGGGAGTTCCACCAGCCACCCATGGAATAGATTATCTCCTTGGCCTGCTTTATAATGGGCCACTCTTCCCTGCCTGAGTCTGCAGAGAGCCTGAGCCCGTCGCTCCGGGGGGGGGGGTGAAACTGGCATAGGGGCGCTGCCTGAGTCTGCAGAGAGCCTGAGCCCGTCGCTCGGGGGGGGGTGAAACTGGCATAGGGGC
The DNA here is from genome assembly GCA_032172135.1 of Glyptemys insculpta. Taxonomy (NCBI): domain Eukaryota; kingdom Metazoa; phylum Chordata; order Testudines; family Emydidae; genus Glyptemys; species Glyptemys insculpta. The sequence continues at coordinate 15,985,810 of JAVMKA010000017.1, read as the reverse complement.
GCTGCCTGAGTCTGCAGAGAGCCTGAGCCCGTCGCTCCGGGGAGGGGGGTGAAACTGGCATAGGGGCGCTGCCTGAGTCTGCAGAGAGCCTGAGCCCGTCGCTCCGGGTGGGGGGTGAAACTGGCATAGGGGCGCTGCCTGAGTCTGCAGAGAGCCTGAGCCCGTCGCTCCGGGGGGGGGGGGTGGGAAGCTGGCACAGGGGCGCTGCCTGAGTCTGCAGAGAGCCTGAGCCCATCGCTCCGGGAGGGGGCTGGGAAGCTGGCACAGGGGCGCTGCCTGAGTCTGCAGAGAGCCTGAGCCCGTCGCTCCGGGGGGGGGGGGGTTGAAGCTGGCACAGGGGCGCTGCCTGAGTCTGCAGAGAGCCTGAGTCCGTCGCTCCGGGGAGGGGGGTGAAGCTGGCACAGGGGCGCTGCCTGAGTCTGCAGAGAGCCTGAGCCCGTCGCTCGGGGGGTGTGAAACTGGCACAGGGGCACTGCCTGAGTCTGCAGAGAGCCTGAGCCCGTCGCTCGGGGGGGGTGAAACTGGCACAGGGGCACTGCCTGAGTCTGCAGAGAGCCTGAGCCCGTCGCTCCGGGGGGGGGCTGGGAAGCTGGCACAGGGGCGCTGCCTGAGTCTGCAGAGAGCCTGAGCCCGTCGCTCCGGGGGGGGGCTGGGAAGCTGGCACAGGGGCGCTGCCTGAGTCCGCAGAGAGCCTGAGCCCGTCGCTCCGGGGGGGGGGGGGGAAGCTGGCACAGGGGCGCTGCCTGAGTCTGCAGAGAGCCTGAGCCCGTCGCTCCGGGAGGGGGCTGGGAAGCTGGCACAGGGGCACTGCCTGAGTCTGCAGAGAGCCTGAGCCCGTCGCTCCGGGGGGGGGGGGGAAGCTGGCACAGGGGCGCTGCCTGAGTCTGCAGAGAGCCTGAGCCCGTCGCTCCGGGAGGGGGCTGGGAAGCTGGCACAGGGGCGCTGCCTGAGTCTGCAGAGAGCCTGAGCCCGTCGCTCCAGGGGGGGTGAAGCTGGCACAGGGGCACTGCCTGAGTCTGCAGAGAGCCTGAGCCCGTCGCTTCGGGCCAGGGGCGGGAGGGGGGGTGAAACTGGCACGGGGCGCTGCCTGAGTCTGCAGAGAGCCTGAGCCTGGGGAAGGAAGGGTGACCATGCCACTGCCTCTCTGGGGGTGGGGCCTGTCACGGAGTATGGGGGGACTCAGGGCCCTGCACCCCCGGCGTCCTGTGATTCACCATGACTCTCAGCCAGCCAGTAAAGCAGAAGGTTTATTTAGACGACAGGAACACAGTCCAAGACAGGTCTTGCAGGCACAGACAACAGGATGCCCCTCAGTTAGGTCCATCTGGGGGTCCCCGGGCAACACAGCCCCCTTGGGAGGTCAGAGCCCCGTCTCCCTCCCAGCCACCTCCCCAGCCAGCCCCTGAGACTCCCCCTCCAGCGACCCCTCCCACAGCCTTTGTTCAGTTTCCAGGGCAAAGGTGTCACCTGGTCTCTAACTCCTTCCTGGGTTCTCATGTTACATGCTCAGGTATTCTCCGTAGGTCAGTCTCCCATCCCCCAATGCAGACTATCCTAGCCACACTCCCCTGTCAGCATTCACAGACCACAGTAAGAACAGTCCCAGTTCGTCACAGGGCCGCAGGCTGGGGGTGCTCATGCGGGGGCAGGGGGGTGTTCCACGTGCTGACGGCTGCGTCTCCTCCCTCCCCAGTGGATTTCGGGGTGAGCGCCCAGCTGGACCGGACAGTGGGGCGCAGGAACACCTTCATCGGCACCCCCTACTGGATGGCCCCAGAGGTGATCGCCTGTGACGAGAACCCCGACGCCACCTACGACTACAGGGTAGGGCAGGCCCCATGGATTGGGGGCTCGGCGGGGATCCCTGCCCCACGGGGAGGAGGGGCAGCCTGGCCTTGGGATCCAGGACACCTTGGCCCAGCCGCTCCAGGGTGCCCTGCAACCGGCACAGGGCCTGACTTCGGGGGGAACCAGCCCCATTGGGGTCAGCGCCGCCCTCTCCCCACCCCCACTAATCCTGCCCAGATCTTGGCCCTGGGGCACGCCTGGCCTCTTGCTGGGCCTGGGGGGCCCTCCGCTGGCTCGCCCGCTGAGTCCCCCCCAGCCCAGGGATCCCCCTGACCCCCGGTTCATTGGTTCTACAGAGGTCAGAGCCAGAGGGTGAACCCCAGGACCTCCTGAATCCCTGTAGTGCCAGAGAGTCCTGTCACCCGTCCCTACGCCACTGCCCTTCGCCAGGGCGTGCAGGTGGGACACAGCGTAGGGGAGGGTCTCACGGGACGCCCGACGACCCCAGTGTCCTCCCCGCACTCTGATCCCCTGGTTCTTCTTCGAGTGCTTGCTCATATCCATTCCAATTAGGTGTGCGCGCGCTGCGTGCACGATCGTCGGAGAATTTTCTACCCTAGCAACACCCGGTGGGTCGGCTGTGGAGCCCCCTGGAGTGGCGCCTTCATGGCGCTGGATATATACCCCAGCCGACCCAGCGCCCCCTCAGTTCCTTCTTACCGCCCCTGACAGTCGTTGGAACTGTGGAGCGCGGCATAGCTGTTCTCCACTCTCCCTAGCTTAACCTTCTAATTCGTGTAGATAGTTCTGGTTATAGTTGTTAAACTCTTTAGATAGTTATTCATTTTACTTTGTTCTAGTTGTAAATAGTTAGCGGGGGTTAAGGGGGTTGTTCTCCCCCCTTTTTCCCCCGGCGCATAGCCGGGCTCATGCCCAAGGCTCCTGGCTTTAAGCCGTGCGCGTCCTGCGCTAAGCCTATGCCAACGAGTGACCCGCATAACTCCTGTCTGAAGTGCCTCGGAGAATCCCATCAGGCAGATAAGTGTCAGATCTGCAAGGCCTTCAAGCCACGAACAAGAAAGGAGCGGGACTTTAGACTTCGGCAGCTCCTAATGGAGGCGGCACTTAGCCCGGATCCTCCCTCGGCGCGCCCAGCCCCGGCACCGAGCGCCTCAGTGCGCAGCGCCCCGGCGGCATCGACCGGTACTGCAGACAAGCCCTCACGGCACCGGCCGACTTCGGCACCGCGGCCGCCTCAAGGGACTCGGCGCCGGTCCCTATCTCCGGGCCACAAGAAAGCCCGTAAGGCGCAGGAGACTGCTGTCCTGAAGACGCCGGCTCCCCCGGTGCCGGGGGTAGAGCCGCGTCCGCCTTTGGACCGACAGAGGCAAGTCCCTGCCGCACCGTCGACTCCGGCGCCACGGCCGTTGAGTCCGGTGCGGACTGAATCACCACCTCGGTCGGTGGTGGAGCCCTGTCTCCCTTCCACCCCGGAGACGTTTGCGACGGCGAGAGACCTTATTGCTCTCACGGAGCCGGCACCGTCTCAACTTCCGGCACCGTTGGCTCCCCGCGCAGTACAATCCAGGGGCAAGCCTGCCCTGGTACGCCCGCCGTCTCCGGCCGTGGACTCTCGGCACCGCTCCAGGTCTAGGAGCAGGTCCCGACGCCGCTCGTAGTCCCGGCGCCGACTATCACCCCGGCACCGGTCGTACTCGCGGCCAAGGTCTTCTTCCCAGCACCGCTCTACGTCTCGGCACCGTCACGATCATCGGTACCGATCGGACTCCAGACGTAGTTCTCGGCACCGGTATGAGCGTCGCTCGACTTCCAGGGGCCGCTCCCGGTACCAGCTCTCGTCGCGGTCGTCGTCCCGCTCAAGGTCCGGTTCTCGGCACCGACGTGGCTACCGGCACCGATCCCGATCCCAGTACCGCTCACCGGCACCGCGCAGGGACCGATCCCCTTATGACCAGCACCGATCGGCACCGTACCATCCGGAGCCGGTTTCGACGCGTTCGGCACCGCCTTGGCCCTCGAGATCGGCATCTCGTTCCTCCGATGGGGCCTCCAGATCGGCGTACCCTCCTCAGGGTCAGGCTGCTACGGCTGACTTGGGCCACTGGCAGGAGGCGGCCGAGGACCCTACACAGGGCCCTGCGCACTGGTCCTTTTGGACTCCGTGGGCCTATCATCAGGCGCAGGGGGCTCCAGCACCATCAGCCTCTCGTTCGGCACGTTCCGAGCCCAGGGCCCCGGAGGCCACCATCTCCCGCCCTCCCCCAGGGGGAATGGAGGCTCCCGTGCCGACGCCAACTGAGGCCCTGGACCCAGGGACAGGTGATGCCCAGCTTCAGGGACCCCTGGAGCAGGACCCGCCATTAGACCCCTTGCCACCGGAGGCATCCTCCTCATCTTGCCCAGATGAGGCGGTGGCGGGCACAACCGCCATGGACCCGCCCCCTATAGATCTCCGGGCCCACCAGGGCCTATTGCGCCGGGTGGCTCGTAATATGGACCTCCAGGCGGAGGAGATCGTGGAGGTACAGGACCCGGTGGTGAGCATCCTCTCGGCTGATGCCCCATCCAGAGTGGCGTTACCGCTCATACGCACCATCCAGGCTAATGCCACTTCAATATGGCAAACCCCTGCCTCTATCCCACCCACAGCCAGAGGGGTGGAAAGGAAGTACTTTGTCCCTTCCAAGGACTATGAGTACCTATATACTCATCCCCAACCGTGCTCACTAGTGGTGTCGTCAGTGAACGCACGGGAGCGCCACGGCCAGCAGGCTGCAGCGCCCAAATCGAAGGACGCTAAGCGCTTCGATTTGTTTGGACGCAAGGTGTATTCGGCGGGAGGGCTACAACTTAGAGCGGCCAATCAGCAGGCGCTCTTGAGCCGCTATAATTTCAATTCCTGGACCTCGATGGGAAAATTTAAAGAACTGGTTTCGCAAGACTCAAGGGAAGAGTTCGGGGCCTTGGTAGAGGAGGGTAAGAAGATGGCACGTACCTCCTTACAGGCCTCCTTAGACATTGCAGACTCGGCCGCTAGAACACTGGCCTCAGGTATAGCCATGCGGCGAATCTCCTGGCTCCAGGTCTCAGGCTTGCCGCCTGAACTTCAGCAGACCTTACATGATTTACCCTTTGAGGGCCAGGGCCTGTTCTCCGAGAAGACGGACTCTCGGCTACAGAGCCTTAAGGACTCGAGAACAATCATGCGCTCCCTGGGGATGCATGTCCCAGGCCCTCAGCGCAGACCCTTTAGGCCCCAGCCTCAAAGGTTCTTCCCTCCCCCGCCCCGTCCGAGACAGGACTTTCCCAGGAGGCGGGGCCGAGGTGGCAGGCGAAGGTCGACCGGCCCTCAACCGGCTCCGAACCAGGGGCCGCCTAGGCCACCTTCGGGCCCTAGGCAGAACTTTTGAAGGTGCGGTCGAGGACGGCACCACAACCAATATCCAGGATCCAACTCCCTCCTTTCGGGATCGCCTCTCCCATTTCCACCGTGCTTGGTCCCTTATAACCTCGGACCGCTGGGTCCTTCGCACGGTGGAGAGGGGATACGCTCTCCAGTTCTCTTCGTCCCCCCCCTCCCACTCCCCCTCCCCGTCCCTCTTCAGGGACCCCTCTCACGAGCAACTCCTTACACAGGAGGTTTTTGGGCTCCTCTCTATGGGGGCCATAGAGGAGGTTCCACCAGAGCTAAGGGGCAGGGGTTTTTATTCCCGCTACTTCCTGATTCCCAAGTCAAAAGGGGGTCTGCGACCCATCTTAGACTTGCGCGGACTCAACAAATTCATAGTAAAGTTGAAGTTCCGCATGGTATCATTGGGGACCATTATCCCTTCCCTGGATCCTGGAGACTGGTTCGCCGCCCTCGACATGAAGGACGCATATTTCCATATAGCGATCTATCCGCCTCACAGGCGCTTCCTGCGATTTGTAGTAAACAAGGTGCACTACCAATTTGCAGTTCTCCCCTTCGGCTTGTCCTCGGCTCCCAGAGTGTTCACAAAGTGTGTGGCGGTCGTCGCGGCATACCTTCGTCGACAAGGGGTACAGGTGTTCCCGTATTTAAACGACTGGCTGGTACGCGGCCGCACCAGAGACCAAGTTCAAGCTCACGTCCACATAGTGACACAAACTTTCCTCGAGCTGGGCATTCTACTCAACAGAGAGAAGTCCACTCTAGTGCCAACCCAGAGGATAGAGTTCATTGGAGCAATCCTAGACTCCAGACGTGCCCGAGCCATTCTGCCAGACAACCGCTTTCATACCATCACAAGCGTCATTCAAGGACTCAGGACATTTCCGGTTACCACAATAAGGACATGCCTTGCCCTGTTGGGTCACATGGCCTCGTGCACTTACGTAACCAGGCATGCCAGACTACGGCTTCGCCCACTGCAGGCTTGGGTATCATCGGTGTACCGTCCCCAACGGGACAACCTGAACATGGTGGTCACGGTTCCGTGCTCGGTCTTGACCTCCCTCACCTGGTGGTTGGATCGCAGGGCGGTTTGCGCAGGAGTGCCGTTTCACGCCCCAGAACCCTCCCTCCACCTGGTCACGGACGCTTCATCGCTAGGATGGGGCGCTCACCTCGGGGAGCACCATACCCAGGGCCTGTGGTCCGCGGCCCAACTAGCCCTGCACATCAACGTCCGAGAGCTGATGGCGGTGCACCTAGCCTGCCAGGCATTCCTCAATCTCCTACAGGGCCGTTGCGTGTTGGTTCTCACCGACAACACCACGGCCATGTTTTACATCAACAAGCAAGGCGGAGCCCACTCATCGCTCCTATGCCAAGAGGCTATTCGCCTGTGGGACTTCTGCATCGCCCACCCGATACATCTCACGGCATCGTTCCTCCCTGGAGTCCAGAATACGCTGGCGGACCGTCTCAGCAGGTCCTTCCAGACGCACGAGTGGTCAATTCGCCCGGACATCATCTATTCCGTCTTCCAGAGGTGGGGATTTCCCCAGGTCGACCTGTTTGCGTCTCGAGCCAACAGGAAGTGCCAGGCATTCTGCTCCCTACACGGGCGAGCTCTAGGCTCTCTGTCGGACGCGTTCCTTTTGACTTGGAAAGACGACCTGTTCTACGCTTTCCCTCCATTTCCACTGGTCCACAGGGTACTGCTCAAGCTCCGCAGAGACCAGGCATGGGTAATTCTAGTCGCTCCAGCTTGGCCGAGACAGCACTGGTACACCACACTGTTGGAGCTATCGGTACGAACGCCGATCACTCTCCCCTTGAGTCCGGATCTCATCTCCCAGGACCACGGCCGGCTGTGTCACCCCGACCTGCAATCGCTCCACCTCACAGCGTGGATGCTCCATGGCTGAATCAGACAGAGCGGCAATGCTCGCAGCCCGTCCAGCAGATTCTGCTGGGAAGTAGAAAGCCCTCTACACGGACCACTTACTTAGCCAAGTGGAAACGGTTCTCCTGTTGGTGTGAGCAACGAGCTACGCCCCCCTTGCAGGCGCCTATTCCTCTCATACTGGAATATCTCCTGTCCCTGAGACAGCAGGGCTTGGCGATATCTTCAATCAGGGTTCACCTCGCCGCTATTTCGGCGTTTCACCCAGGAGAACTCGCGTCCTCGGTCTTCTCTAACCCGACGGTCGTTAGATTCCTCAAGGGCTTAGACCGGCTGTACCCGCAGCAACGCCAGCCCGTTCCAACATGGGACCTTAACCTGGTTCTTTCCAAGCTCACAGGGCCTCCGTTCGAACCATTGGCGACCTGTTCACTCCTGTACCTATCCTGGAAGACAGCCTTCCTTGTAGCCATCACCTCAGCACGGCGCGTTTCTGAACTCAGAGCGCTCACGTCCGAGCCCCCATACACGGTGTTCCATAAAGACAAGGTGCAGCTTCGCCCCCACCCTGCCTTTCTTCCCAAGGTGGTCTCACCTTTCCACGTGAACCAGGATATATTTCTTCCAGTCTTCCATCCAAAGCCACACGCTACTCGTCAAGACCAGCGTTTGCATTCTTTGGACGTACGCAGGGCCCTGGCTTTCTATATTGACATTTAGGAAGACGACGCAACTCTTCGTTGCAGTGGCCGACCGGATGAAGGGCTCACCAGTCTCCTCACAGTGCCTGTCCTCTTGGATCACGTCCTGCATTCGTGCTTGCTACGACCTGGCCGGTGTCCCGACGCCACGCCTCACCGCTCACTCCACGAGGGCCCAGGCCTCCTCGACTGCCTTCCTGGCTCAAGTCCCGATCCAGGACATTTGTAGAGCTGCAGTGTGGTCTTCGGTCCACACATTTGCTGCTCACTATGCGCTGGTGCAACAATCCAGAGACGATGCTGCCTTCGGGTCAGCGGTTCTGCACACAGCAATGTCTCACTCCGACCCCGCCACCTAGGTGGGGCTTGGGAGTCACCTAACTGGAATGGATATGAGCAAGCACTCGAAGAAGAAAAGACGGTTACTCACCGTTGTAACTGTTGTTCTTCGAGATGTGTTGCTCATATCCATTCCAAACCCGCCCCCCTTCCCCACTGTCGGAGTAGCCGGCAAGAAGGAACTGAGGGGGCGCTGGGTCGGCTGGGGTATATATCCAGCGCCATAACGGCGCCACTCCAGGGGGCTCCACAGCCGACCCACCGGGGGTTGCTAGGGTAGAAAATTCTCCGACGATCGTGCACGCGGCGCGCACACACCTAACTGGAATGGATATGAGCAACACATCTCGAAGAACAACAGTTACAACGGTGAGTAACCGTCTTTTCCCCACATCCTAGCCCCTCTGGGACCCCCCACCCCCCTGGGTCCTCCTCCACTCTGATCCCCCTGGTTCCCCACATACCAGCCCCTCTGGGACCCCCCACCCCCATCCCCCTGGGTCCTCCCCCCACTCTGATCCCCTGGTTCCCCACATCCTAGCCCCTCTGGGACCCCCCAACCCCCTGGGTCGTCCTCTACTCTGATCCCCCTGGCACCCCACATCCCAGCCCCCCTGGTACCCCCTGGGTCCTCCTCTACTCTGATCCCCTGGTTCCCCACATCCCAGCCCCTCTGGGACCCCCCACCCCCCTGGGTCCTCCCCCCACTCTGATCCCCTGGTTCCCCACATCCTAGTCTCTCTGGGACCCCCCAACCCCCTGGGTCCTCCCCCCACTCTGATCCCCCTGGTTCCCCACATCCCAGCCCCCCTGGGACCCCCCACCCCCATCCCCCCAGTGTCCTCCCCCCACTCTGATCCCCCCTGGTTCCCCACATCCCAGCCCCTTTGGGACCCTCCCATCCCCCCAGTGTCCTCCCCCCGCTCTGATCCCCCTGGTTTCTCCCCCAGTTTTGACCCGCTCTGGATTCTCCGTATCCCAGTTGTCCCAGCCCCCCCCACACACACGCACACTTTTTGATCACCTGGGTTACTCACACCCAGTCTCCCCCATCCCAATCTCCCTGGACTCCCCCTCACTTTGATCCCCCCTCACCCTGATCCCCACAGACACATGCCGATGCCCCTGGGTACCCCCGACTCTGGCCTCAGGCTCCCCCGCAGCCCCATCCCCTCCCCAGCTGCAGCTCGGAGCCATGGGGGTGCAGGGAGATCCCCACTCCCAACCCATCCCCCCTTTCTCTCTGCAGAGCGACATCTGGTCCCTAGGCATCACCGCTATCGAGATGGCCGAGGGGGCACCACGTAAGTGCCGGGCTCTGCTCTGCCCAGAGGGGAAGCTACGGCTTCCCCCGCGCACGTGTCTGTACGCCCGGATCAGCCACTCACACCCCCTGGGGGGAGTCGGGGAGATAGTAGCTCTCCTGGGTTCTCTCCCCGGCTCTGGGAGGGGAGTGGGGGCTGGTGGTTAGAGCGGGGGGCTGGGAGCCAGGACTCCTGGGTTCTCTCCCCGGCTCTGGGAGGGGAGTGGGGGCTGGTGGGTTAGAGCAGGGGGAGCTGGGAGCCAGGACTCCTGGGTTCTCTCCCTGGCACTGAGAGGGGAGTGGGGGCTGGTGGTTAGAGCAGGGAGGCTGGGAGCCAGGACTCCTGGGTTCTCTCCCCGGCGCTGAGAGGGGAGTGGGGGCTGGTGGTTAGAGCAGGGAGGCTGGGAGCCAGGACTCCTGGGTTCTCTCCCCGGCGCTGAGAGGGGAGTGGGGGCTGGTGGTTAGAGCAGGGAGGCTGGGAGCCAGGACTCCTGGGTTCTCTCCCCGGCTCTGAGAGGGGAGTGGGGGCTGGTGGTTAGAGCAGGGAGGCTGGGAGCCAGGACTCCTGGGTTCTCTCCCCGGCGCTGGGAGGTGAGTGGGGGCTGGTGGGTGAGAGCAGGGAGCTGGGAGCCAGGACTCCTGGGTCGATCCCCAGTAGGGCTAGGGAGTGTAAGGATCTGCGTGGGGCCATGACCGTTGCGAGCGCGGGGCAGGGCACGCTGAGGGGACCCTGGGGCTGGTGGGGGGGTGCAGCCCCCATGTGACTGTGTCTCTCTCCCCAGCTCTGTGCGACATGCACCCCATGCGAGCGCTCTTCCTCATCCCCCGCAACCCACCGCCCAAGCTCAAGTCCAAGAAATGGTACGTTCCTCAGCAAGCCCAGCGTCTTGTCCTGCCACCTGCACTGCCTAGCCAGAGCCGAGCAGGGTCACTGGGCCCGGATCCCCCCAGCGCGGGTCTGTGGGCCCGGATCCCCCCAGCGGTGTCACTGGGCCCGGATCCCCCCAGCGGAGTCACTGGGCCCGGATCCCCCCAGTGGAGTCACTGTGCCCGGATCCCCCCAGTGGAGTCACTGGGCCCGGATCCCCCCAGCGCGGGTCTGTGGGCCCGGATCCCCCCAGCGGAGTCACTGGGCCCGGATCCCCCCAGCGCGGGTCTATGGGCCCGGATTCCCCCAGCGGAGTCGCTGGGCCCGGATCCCCCCAGCGCGGGTCTGTGGGCCCGGATCCGCCCAGTGGAGTCACTGGGCCCGGATCCCCCCAGCGCGGGTCTGTGGGCCCGGATCCCCCCAGCGGAGTCACTGGGCCCGGATTCCCCCAGCGGAGTCGCTGGGCCCGGATCCCCCCAGCGCGGGTCTGTGGGCCCGGATCCGCCCAGTGGAGTCACTGGGCCCGGATCCCCCCAGCGCGGGTCACTGGGCCCGGATCCCCCCAGCGGAGTCACTGGGCCCGGATCCCCCCAGCGGAGTCACTGGGCCCGGATCCCCCCAGCGGAGTCACTGGGCCCGGATCCCCCCAGCGCGGGTCTGTGGGCCCGGATCCCCCCAGCGCGGGTCTGTGGGCCTGGATCCTCCCATTGGGGTCTATGGGCCCGGATCCGCCCAGCGCGGGTCTGTGGGCCCGGATCCCCCCAGCGGAGTCACTGGGCCCGGATTCCCCCAGCGCGGGTCTGTGGGCCTGGATCCTCCCATTGGGGTCTATGGGCCCGGATCCGCCCAGCGGAGTCACTGGGCCCGGATCCCCCCAGCGCGGGTCTGTGGGCCCGGATCCCCCCAGCGGAGTCACTGGGCCCGGATCCCCCCAGCGCGGGTCTGTGGGCCCGGATCCTCCCATTGGGGTCTATGGGCCCAGATCCCCCCAGCGGAGTCACTGGGCCCGGATCCCCCCCAGTGGGGGGTCTGTGGGCCCGGATCCCCCCAGCGCGGGTCTGTGGGCCCGGATCCCCCCAGCTTGGGTCTGTGGGCCCGGATCCTCCCATTGGGGTCTATGGGCCCAGATCCCCCCAGCGGAGTCACTGGGCCCGGATCCCACCAGTGGGGGTCAGTGGGCTGGATCCCCCCAGTGCGGGTCTGTGGGCCCGGATCCTGTTATACCAATAAAAACTAGCAGGATCTTATTAAAGGGGACAAGCTAAAGATGCCACATTTATTATGATAATTTGATTTATGACCAATAACTAATATCTTAATCCTTATACACACACATTATACCTAATGCCTACACACACACACACACACACATTCACACACACACACACACACACACACATCCATCAGATGTTCTGCAGCTGCTGCATAGTTACCAGTCCTGCTTGAGTCCGTGGCATGAGTTTGCAGCTTGGGTTCGTAGCTTGTGGCGGTAACTGGCCGGGAAAGCCGGGCCCAAGGACGAGCTGGGTCTCTGTTGGGCATGCACCGATGCCCTTCCATGTTGGCAGCAGAATGTTACCCTCCTCCAAAGTCTCCCATCTCACCCATCCTTTTTGTAGGCTTTAGTTTGAATCCAGAGTCTATAGGTCTTGCTGTGTTACGCTGCCTCGGGGTTTGGTGATTGATCACCCGTCAATTGCAGACATGACTTTCAGCCTGGGACAGGGGTTTGATCTTCCTTCTATTGTACCTTTTCTTTTTAGGGTGGATTCTTCTTACTTTGTCAGGGCTCTTGTCTGCATCTTCAGCCCTTGGTGTTTGAACTCTATTTAATCAGGCCAGGCTGGGGCTGGAGGTTGATTCCATCATCCAGACATCCCTCATTCACACATCTAAACTAAACTAATAAGATTACAGCAGGGTTTGCAAAAATGAAGGTTGCAGCAAGCCCTTACAAAATGGAGTAAGCGTTTTAAAATGGGGTTTGAATGACAATATGGCAAACAGTGAACAGAAGTTACACTATAGACAAGTCTAATGGATGGCAAACAGTGAACAGAAGTTACAATATAGACAAGTCTAATGGATGGCAAACAGTGAACAGAAGTTACAATATAGACAAGTCTAATGGATGGCAAACAGTGAACAGAAGTTACACTGTAGGCTAGTGTAATAAATGGTGAACAGACGTTACAATACTGAAACAGTGCAAGTCTCAGTGATTTAAGCAGGAATTGGATTGACAGTGAAACTTACAAAGGCAGCTGACTGAACAGCTATGGCTCTTAACAAGCATCTTAACTGTTAATTAGCCAGTTATTGGGGTAACCGGTTAAATGAATGAATGTTGTTTCATTCATAAAACTTTACTTATGAAGTTACATTAATAAAGTAAACAATTAAAAACCAATTTCATTCATGAGTCCTACAATCCCCCCAGCGCGGATCTGTGGGCCCGGATCCCCCCAGTGGGGGTCTGTGGGCCCGGATCCTCCCAGCGGAGTCACTGGGCCCGGATCCCCCCAGCGGAGTCATTGGGCCCGGATCCCCCCAGTGGGGGTCAGTGGGCCGGATCCCCCCAGCGGAGTCGCTGGGCCCGGATCCCCCCAGCGGGGGTCAGTGGGCCCGGATCCCCCCAGTGGGGGTCTGTGGGCCCGGATCCTCCCAGCGGGGGTCAGTGGGCCGGATCCCCCCAGTGGGGGTCAGTGGGCCGGATCCCCCCAGCGGGGGTCAGTGGGCCCAGCTCCCCAGGGGGCGTAGCCAGGACCTGGATGATCCTGCCCGGGCTCCGACTGTGGCTGTGGATGAGCGTCACGGGCCCGTCGGGCCTCAGCCGCTGAGCGTGGTGCTCACCCCGTGTCCTCCCCCTTCCCCCAGGTCCAAGAAATTCATCGACTTCATAGACACCTGCCTGATCAAAGCCTACATGAGCCGCCCGCCCACGGAGCAACTGCTGAAATTCCCCTTCATCCGCGACCAGCCCACGGAGCGCCAGGTCCGCATTCAGCTCAAGGACCACATCGACCGCTCCCGGAAGAAGAGAGGAGAGAAGGGTGAGTGGGGCAGGACGGGGCCTCTCCCCTCTGCGGGGCGCCGGCTCCCACCCGGCCCCAGGGCAGGGGCTGGCTGGCTCAGGGGGGCGGGGAGTGGGGCGGGGGCCTGTCCCCTCTGCGGGGCGCCGGCTCCCACCCGGCACCAGGGCGGGGACTGGCCGGCTCGGGGGCGGGGAATGGGGCAGGGGCCTCTCCCCTCTGCGGGGCGCCGGCTCCCACCCAGCCCCAGGGCAGGGGCTGGCTGGCTCAGGGGGTGGGGAGTGGGGCGGGGACTGGCCGGCTCAGGGGGGCGGGGGCCTGTCCCCTCTGCGGGGCGCCGGCTCCCACCCAGCCCCAGGGCAGGGGCTGGCTGGCTCAGGGGGACGGGGAATGGGGCAGGGGCCTGTCCCCTCTAGGGGGCGCCGGCTCCCACCCGGCCCCAGGGTGGGGACTGGCTGGCTCAGGGGGCGGGGAGTGGGGCGGGGTCTGGCCGACTCAGGGGGGCGGGCAGTGGGGCGGGGACTGGCCGGCTCAGGGAGCGGGCAGTGGGTGGCTATAGGGGCGGGGACTGGCCGGCTCAGGGGGGCGCGGAGTGGGGCGGCGATTGGCCGGCTCAGGGGGGTGGGGAGTGGGGTGGGGACTGCCTGACTCAGGGGGCGGGCAGTGGGTGGCTATGGGGGCGAGGCCTGGCCAGCTCAGGGGGCGGGCAGTGGGTGGCTATGGGGGCGAGGCCTGGCCAGCTCAGGGGGCAGGCAGTGGGGCGCTGGCCCCACCCAGCCCGTCGCCATCTAACGGGGTCTCTCGCCCCCCAGATGAGACGGAGTACGAGTACAGCGGCAGCGAGGAGGAGGATGACAGCCACGGGGAGGAAGGGGAGCCCAGGTATGGGGCGGGCGGGAGGTGCCTGTGGCATATGACCAGGGGCAGCGTGGCTGGGTTGTTGGGGAAGGGCAGAGTGGGCAGGGCTATGGGGCCTGAACTCAGGGCCATGGGGTGGAGCCATATGGGCTGGGTATGGGGGAGGGGCTCTTGTGGGGTGCCGGTGGGGGGCTGATGGCTGCCAGGGAGGGGGCCCCACACCCAGGTGATACAGAGGGCGGGGCAGGACTGTCTGGGCATTGGGTGTGGGGCTGTGGATACGGGGCAGGCGAGTGGGGCCAGGTGTGTGGGGTGATGATAGTCAGTAGGGGGGTTCAGGGTCCCAGCTGTGTGGGTGAGGCTGTGGGGCACCACGGTGGGGCCACGGTGTTGGGGAGCATGTGGGCGGGGCCCTGACTATGGAGGGGCGGGGCCGTGGCTGTGAAGGAGCATATAGGCGGGGCCGTGTGGGCGGGGCGGGGCCGAGGTGCTGTGGGCGGGGCGGAGCCGAGGAGCTGGGGGTGGGGCTGTGTGGGCGGGGCGGGGACGAGGTGCTGTGGGCGGGGGTGGAGCCGAGGAGCTGGGGGTGGGGCCGTGTGGGTGGGGCGGGGCCGAGGTGCTGTGGGCGGGGGCGGAGCCGAGGAGCTGGGGGTGGGGCTGTGTCGGTGGGGCGGGGCCGTGTGGGCGGGGCGGAGCCGAGGTGCTGTGGGCGGGGCGGAGCCGAGGAGCTGGGGGTGGGGCTGTGTGGGCGGGGCGGGGCCGTGTGGGCGGGGCGGGGCCAAGGTGCTGTGGGCGGGGCGGAGCCGAGGAGCTGGGGTGGGGCTGTGTGGGCGGGGCGGGGCCGTGTGGGTGGGGCGGGGCCGAGGTGCTGTGGGCAGGGGCGGAGCCGAGGAGCTGGGGGTGGGGCTGTGTCGGTGGGGCGGGGCCGTGTGGGCGGGGTGGGGCCGAGGTGCTGTGGGCGGGGCGGAGCCGAGGAGCTGGGGGTGGGGCTGTGTGGGCGGGGCGGGGCCGTGTGGGCGGGGCGGAGCCGAGGAGCTGGGGGTGGGGCTGTGTGGGCGGGGCGGGGCCGAGGTGCTGTGGGCGGGGCCGAGGTGCTGTGGGCGGGGCCGAGGTGCTGTGGGCGGGGCGGAGCCGAGGAGCTGGGGGCGGGGCTGTGTCGGTGGGGACAGGGCCGTGTGGGCGGGGCGGAGCCGAGGAGCTGGGGGTGGGGCTGTGTGGGTAGGGCGGGGCCGTGTGGGCGGGGCGGAGCCGAGGAGCTGGGGGCGGGGCTGTGTCGGTGGGGCGGGGCCGTGTGGGCGGGGCGGAGCCGAGGAGCTGGGGGCGGGGCTGTGTGGGTAGGGCGGGGCCGAGGTGCTGTGGGCGGGGCGGAGCCGAGGAGCTGGGGGCGGGGCTGTGTGGGTAGGGCGGGGCCGAGGTGCTGGGGGTGGGGCCGTGTGGGCGGGGCGGGGCTGTGTGGGCGGGGCGGGGCCGAGGTGCTGTGGGCGGGGCGGAGCCGAGGAGCTGGGGGTGGGGCTGTGTCGGTGGGGCGGGGCCGTGTGGGCGGGGCGGAGCCGAGGAGCTGGGGGCGGGGCTGTGTGGGTAGGGCGGGGCCGAGGTGCTGTGGGCGGGGCGGAGCCGAGGAGCTGGGGGCGGGGCTGTGTGGGTAGGGCGGGGCCGAGGTGCTGGGGGTGGGGCCGTGTGGGCGGGGCGGGGCCGTGTGGGTGGGGCGGGGCCGAGGTGCTGTGGGCGGGGCGGAGCTGAGGAGCTGGGGGTGGGGCTGTGTCGGTGGGGCGGGGCCGTGTGGGCGGGGCGGAGCCGAGGAGCTGGGGGTGGGGCTGTGTCGGTGGGGCGGGGCCGTGTGGGTGGGGCGGGGCCGAGGTGCTGTGGGCGGGGGCGGAGCCGAGGAGCTGGGGGTGGGGCTGTGTCGGTGGGGTGGGGCCATGTGGGCGGGGCGGAGCCGAGGAGCTAGGGGCGGGGCTGTGTGGGTAGGGCGGGGCCGAGGTGCTGGGGGTGGGGCCGTGTGGGCGGGGCGGGGCCGTGTGGGCGGGGCGGGGCCGAGGTGCTGTGGGCGGGGCGGAGCCGAGGAGCTGGGGGCGGGGCTGTGTGGGTAGGGCGGGGCCGAGGTGCTGGGGGTGGGGCCGTGTGGGCGGGGCGGGGCCGTGTGGGCGGGGCGGGGCCGAGGTGCTGTGGGCGGGGCGGAGCCGAGGAGCTGGGGGTGGGGCTGTGTGGGCGGGGCGGGGCCGAGGTGCTGTGGGCGGGGCGGAGCCGAGGAGCTGGGGGTGGGGCTGTGTCGGTGGGGCGGGGCCGTGTGGGCGGGGCGGAGCCGAGGAGCTGGGGGCGGGGCTGTGTGGGTAGGGCGGGGCCGAGGTGCTGTGGGCGGGGCGGAGCCGAGGAGCTGGGGGCGGGGCTGTGTGGGTAGGGCGGGGCCGAGGTGCTGGGGGTGGGGCCGTGTGGGCGGGGCGGGGCCGTGTGGGTGGGGCGGGGCCGAGGTGCTGTGGGCGGGGCGGAGCTGAGGAGCTGGGGGTGGGGCTGTGTCGGTGGGGCGGGGCCGTGTGGGCGGGGCGGAGCCGAGGAGCTGGGGGTGGGGCTGTGTCGGTGGGGCGGGGCCGTGTGGGTGGGGCGGGGCCGAGGTGCTGTGGGCGGGGGCGGAGCCGAGGAGCTGGGGGTGGGGCTGTGTCGGTGGGGTGGGGCCATGTGGGCGGGGCGGAGCCGAGGAGCTAGGGGCGGGGCTGTGTGGGTAGGGCGGGGCCGAGGTGCTGTGGGCGGGGCGGAGCCGAGGAGCTGGGGGCGGGGCTGTGTGGGTAGGGCGGGGTCGAGGTGCTGTGGGCGGGGGCGGAGCCGAGGAGCTGGGGCTGGGGCCGTGTGGGCGGGGCGGGGCTGTGTGGGCGGGGCGGGGTCGAGGTGCTGTGGGCGGGGGCGGAGCCGAGGAGCTGGGGCTGGGGCCGTGTGGGCGGGGCGGGGCCGTGTGGGCGGGGCGGGGCCGAGGTGCTGTGGGCGGGGCGGAGCCGAGGAGCTGGGGGCGGGGCTGTGTGGGCGGGGCGGGGCCGAGGTGCTGGGGGTGGGGCTGTGTGGGTGGGGTGGGGCCGTGTGGGTGGGGCGGAGCCGAGGAGCTGGGGGCGGGGCTGTGTGGGCGGGGCGGGGCCGGGGTGCTGTGGGCGGGGCGGAGCCGAGGTGCTGGGGGTGGGGCCGTGTGGGCGGGGCGGGGCCGAGGTGCTGTGGGCGGGGCGGAGCCGAGGTGCTGTGGGCGGGGCTGTGTCGGTGGGGCGGGGCCGTGTGGGCGGGGGCGGAGCCGAGGAGCTGGGGGTGGGGCTGCGTGGGCGGGGCGGGGCCGAGGTGCTGTGGGCGGGGCGGGGCCGAGGTGCTGGGGGCGGGGCGGAGCCGAGGAGCTGGGGGTGGGGCTGTGTGGGCGG
Source organism: Glyptemys insculpta (assembly GCA_032172135.1). Classification (NCBI taxonomy): domain Eukaryota; kingdom Metazoa; phylum Chordata; order Testudines; family Emydidae; genus Glyptemys; species Glyptemys insculpta. The sequence goes on along the minus strand of JAVMKA010000017.1, from coordinate 15,968,199 downwards.
GGCGGGGCCGAGGTGCTGTGGGCGAGGCGGGGCAGAGGAGCTGGGGGTGGGGCTGTGTCGGTGGGGCGGGGCCGTGTGGGCGGGGGCGGAGCCGAGGAGCTGGGGGTGGGGCTGTGTCGGTGGGGCGGGGCCGTGTGGGCGGGGGCGGAGCCGAGGAGCTGGGGGTGGGGCTGTGTGGGCGGGGCGGGGCCGAGGTGCTGTGGGCGGGGCCGAGGTGCTGTGGGCGGGGCGGAGCCGAGGAGCTGGGGGCGGGGCTGTGTGGGCGGGGCGGGGCCGAGGAGCTGGGGGCGGGGCTGTGTCGGTGGGGCGGGGCTGTGTGGGCGGGGCGGAGCCGAGGTGCTGTGGGCGGGGCTGTGTCGGTGGGGGCAGGGCCGTGACACCGCCCCGCCCCCCAGCTCCATCATGAACGTGCCGGGCGAGTCGACGCTGCGGCGGGAGTTCCTGCGCCTGCAGCAGGAGAACAAGAGCCACTCGGAGGCGGCGCTGAAGCACCAGCAGCAGCTGGCGGCCCAGCACCGCGACTCCGAGGCCCACATCAAACAGCTGCTGCACGAGCGCCAGCGCCGCATCGAGGAGCAGAAGGAGGAGCGCCGGCGCGTGGAGGAGGTGAGCCGCCCGGACACCTGGGTCCCCTCCCCACGTCCAGCCACTGCCCCACAACGGGAGGGGAGGGGCTCCAGTCCGAGCGAGGGAGTTGGGAGCCCGGACTCCTGGGTTCTCTCCCTGGCTCTGGGAGGGGAGTGGGGGCTGGTGGGTTAGAGCAGGGGGGGCTGGGAGCCAGGACTCCTGGGTTCTCGCCCCGGCTCTGGGAGGGGAGTGGGAGCTGGTGGGTTAGAGCAGGGGGGGCTGGGAGCCAGGACTCCTGGGTTCTCTCCCCGGCTCTGGGAGGGGAGTGGGGGCTGGTGGTTAGAGCAGGGGGGGCAGGGAGCCAGGATTCCTGGGTTCTCTCCCCGGCTCTGGGGGGGGGGCTGGTGGGTTAGAGCAAGGGGGCTGGGAGCTAGGACTCCTGTTTTCTCTCCCCGGCTCTGGGAGGGGAGTGGGGCTGGGGGGTTAGAGCAGGGGGGTGGAGCCAGGCCCCCTGGCCCTCCCCCCCGCACACGGCCGGTTCCACCTGCCCCGCTGGCTCCGTCCCCCACAGCAGCAGCGGCGGGAGCGGGAGCAGCGGAAGCTGCAGGAGAAGGAGCAGCGGCGGCTGGAGGACATGCAGGTGCTGCGGCGGGAGGAGGAGCGGAGGCAGGCTGAGCGCGAGCAGGTACTGGCCTTGTCAGCCCCAGCTCCCCCCATGGGGCTTGGGGGGCGGGGCCAGGGGGCTGCGGCCCTGGGGAGACCATCACCCCGGAGACTCCAGCTGCCTGGCACCCACATTCCCCCTCCTCCGAGCCAGGCTGGGTCTTAGCAGGGGTCTAGCGGTACATTGAGTCTCAGGAGCAGAGTTCGGGCTGGTGGGTTAGAGCAGGGGGGGCTGGGAGCCTGGACTCCTGGGTTCTCCCTGGCTCTGGGAGGGAAGTGGGGGCTGGTGGGTTAGAGCAGGGGGGCTGCGAGCCAGGACTCCTGGGTTCTCTCCCCAGCTCTGGGAGGGGAGTTCTGGCTGGTGGGTTAGAGCAGGGGGGCTGCGAGCCAGGACTCCTGGGTTCTCTCCCCGGCTCCAGGAGGGGAGTGGGGGCTGGTGGGTCAGAGCAGGGGGGGCTGGGAGCCAGGACTCCTGGGTTCTCTTCTATTCCTACTTCTGAGCTTGTGAACTTGGAGCCCCTCTCCTCCCCCCTCCCCCCCCCGGGGTCAGCACACTGCGCCGCTTGGGCCACAGGTTGAAATCTCCTCTGGCCGCCCGGCTGGCGGGTCTCCCCGGGGGGTCTGGGCTCCCTCCCCTCCCCCTCTCGTCGTCTCCGGGGCCGTGGGCCCCCCTGCTCTGTGACCTGTCTCTGTCTGTCTGTCTGTCCGTCCCTCTCCAGGAGTATATCAGGCACAAGTTAGAGGAGGAGCAGAGGCAGCTAGAAATCCTCCAGCAGCAGCTACTGCAAGAACAGGCCCTGCTTCTGGTAACCGGGCCGCGCCCCTTGGCCCCGCCCCCGCCTCACAAGTCCCGCCCACCCAGCCCTGCTTGGGGGTGGGGCATTCCCCAGTTGGAGCAGCCCGGGGGCTGCTCTGAGCTGTGCTCGGCCATGGACAATACCCACAATGCAGTGCGCCGCCAAGGCTGGACGGGGCCACGGGGGGTGTTTGGCCTGGGGCAGGGGGTGGCGCCTGGCCAGGCTGCGAGGGTGGGGGCTCTGGGGGGCAGAGATCCCCCTCAGCCCATAGCTGCCCCCATCCGGTTGGGTTGGGAAGAGCTGCTGGGCGCCACCCCAGGGAGGGCAGGGTCTGAGATTCACCCCTCCTAGCCCTGCCTTCTCCCAGGGGCCATCTCCAGGGTGTGCGTGTCAGGACGCCTGGGTTCCCCCTGCATGCGTCTGGGCGTGTCAGGACGCCTGGGTTCCCCCTGCATGCGTCTGGGCGTGTCAGGACGCCTGGGTTCCCCCTGCATGCATCTGGGCGTGTCAGGACGCCTGGGTTCCCTCTGCATGCGTCTGGGCGTGTCAGGACGCCTGGGTTCCCCCTGCAAGCGTCTGGGCGTGTCAGGATGCCTGGGTTCCCCCTGTGTGTGCGTGTCAGGACGCCTGGGTTCCCCTTGCGTGTGTCTGGGTGTGTCAGAACGCCTGGGCTCCCCCTGTGTGTGCGCGTGCGTGTCAGGATGCCTGGGTTCACCCTGCGTGCGTCTGGGTGTGTCAGGACACCTGGGTTCCCCCTGTGTGTGTGTGTGTCAGGACGCCTGGGTTCCCCCTGCGTGCGTCTGGGCGTGTCAGGACGCCTGGGTTCCCCCTGCGTGCGTCTGGGCGTGTCAGGACGCCTGGGTTCCCCCTGCGTGCGTCTGGGCATGGCAGGACGCCTGGGTTCCCCCTGCGTGCATCTGGGCATGGCAGGACGCCCGGGTTCCTCCTGCGTGCGTCTGGGCGTGACAGGACGCCCGGGTTCCCCCGTGTGCGTCTGGGCGTGTCAGGACGCCTGGGTTCCCCCTGCGTGCATCTGGGCGTGGCAGGACGCCCGGGTTCCCCCTGCGTGCGTCTGGGCGTGGCAGGACGCCCGGGTTCCTCCTGTGTGCGTCTGGGCATGGGAGGACGCCCGGGTTCCTCCGCGTGCGTCTGGGCGCGGCAGGATGCCTGGGTTCCCCCGTGTGCCGATGTGGCAGGACGCCCGGGTTCCCCCTGCGTGCGTCTGGGCGTGGCAGGACGCCTGGGTTCCCCCGTGTGCCGGCGTGGCAGGACGCCCGGGTTCCTCCTGCGTGCGTCTGGGCGTGACAGGACGCCCGGGTTCCCCTGTGTGCGTCTGGGCATGGCAGGACGCCCGGGTTCCTCCGCGTGCGTCTGGGCGTGGCAGGACGCCCGGGTTCCTCCTGCGTGCGTCTGGGCGTGGCAGGACGCCCGGGTTCCTCCTGCGTGCGTCTGGGCGTGGCAGGACGCCTGGGGCCCCCCGTGTGCGTCTGGGCGTGGCAGGAGGCCCGGGTCCCCCCGTGTGCGTCTGGGCGTGGCAGGACGCCTGGGTCCCCCTGTGTGCGTCTGGGCGTGGCAGGACGCCCGGGTCCCCCCGTGTGCGTCTGGGCGTGGCAGGAGGCCCGGGTCCCCCTGTGTGCGTCTGGGCGTGGCAGGAGGCCCGGGTCCCCCGTGTGCGTCTGGGCGTGGCAGGACGCCTGGGGCCCCCAGTGTGCGTCTGGGCGTGGCAGGACGCCCGGGTTCCCCCGTGTGCGTCTGGGCGTGGCAGGACGCCTGGGGCCCCCAGTGTGCGTCTGGGCGTGGCAGGACGCCCGGGTTCCCCCGTGTGCGTCTGGGCGTGGCAGGACGCCTGGGGCCCCCCGTGTGCATCTGGGCGTGGCAGGACGCCCGGGTTCCCCCGTGTACGTCTGGGCGTGGCAGGACGCCTGGGGCCCCCCGTGTGCGTCTGGGCGTGGCAGGACGCCCGGGTTCCCCCTGCGTGCGTCTGGGCGTGGCAGGACGCCCGGGTTCCTCCTGTGTGCGTCTGGGCATGGGAGGACGCCCGGGTTCCTCCGCGTGCGTCTGGGCGCGGCAGGATGCCTGGGTTCCCCCGTGTGCCGATGTGGCAGGACGCCCGGGTTCCCCCTGCGTGCGTCTGGGCGTGGCAGGACGCCTGGGTTCCCCCGTGTGCCGGCGTGGCAGGACGCCCGGGTTCCTCCTGCGTGCGTCTGGGCGTGACAGGACGCCCGGGTTCCCCTGTGTGCGTCTGGGCATGGCAGGACGCCCGGGTTCCTCCGCGTGCGTCTGGGCGTGGCAGGACGCCCGGGTTCCCCCGTGTGCCGGCGTGGCAGGACGCCCAGGTTCCTCCTGTGTGCGTCTGGGCGTGGCAGGACGCCCGGGTTCCTCCTGTGTGCGTCTGGGCGTGGCAGGACGCCCGGGTTCCTCCTGCGTGCGTCTGGGCGTGGCAGGACGCCCGGGTTCCTCCTGCGTGCGTCTGGGCGTGACAGGACGCCCGGGTTCCTCCTGCGTGCGTCTGGGCGTGACAGGACGCCCGGGTTCCTCCTGTGTGCGTCTGGGCGTGGCAGGACGCCCGGGTTCCCCCGTGTGCGTCTGGGCGTGGCAGGACGCCCGGGTTCCTCCTGCGTGCGTCTGGGCGTGGCAGGACGCCCGGGTTCCTCCTGCGTGCGTCTGGGCGTGGCAGGACGCCCGGGTTCCTCCTGCGTGCGTCTGGGCGTGACAGGACGCCCGGGTTCCTCCTGCGTGCGTCTGGGCGTGACAGGACGCCCGGGTTCCTCCTGTGTGCGTCTGGGCGTGGCAGGACGCCCGGGTTCCCCCGTGTGCGTCTGGGCGTGGCAGGACGCCCGGGTTCCCCCGTGTGCGTCTGGGCGTGGCAGGACACCTGGGTTCCCCCTGCGTGCGTCTGGGCGTGGCAGGACGCCCGGGTTCCTCCTGTGTGCGTCTGGGCGTGGCAGGACGCCCGGGTTCATCCTGTGTGCGTCTGGGCGTGGCAGGACGCCCGGGTTCCCCCGTGTGCCGGCATGGCAGGACGCCCGGGTTCCTCCTGCGTGCGTCTGGGCGTGGCAGGATGCCCGGGTTCCCCCGTGTGCGTCTGGGCGTGGCAGGACGCCCGGGTTCCCCCGTGTGCGTCTGGGCGTGGCAGGATGCCCGGGTTCCCCCGTGTGCGTCTGGGCGTGGCAGGATGCCCGGGTTCCCCCGTGTGCGTCTGGGCGTGACAGGATGCCCGGGTTCCCCTGTGTGCGTCTGGGCGTGGCAGGACGCCTGGGGCCCCCCGTGTGCGTCTGGGCGTGGCAGGACGCCCGGGTCCCCCCGTGTGCGTCTGGGCGTGGCAGGACGCCCGGGTCCCCCCGTGTGCGTCTGGGCGTGGCAGGAGGCCCGGGTTCCCCTGTGTGCGTCTGGGCGTGGCAGGACGCCCGGGTTCCCCTGTGTGCGTCTGGGCGTGGCAGGACGCCCGGGTTCCCCTGTGTGCGTCTGGGCGTGGCAGGACGCCCGGGTTCCCCTGTGTGCGTCTGGGCGTGGCAGGACGCCTGGGGCCCCCAGTGTGCGTCTGGGCGTGGCAGGACGCCCGGGTTCCCCCGTGTGCGTCTGGGCGTGGCAGGACGCCCGGGGCCCCCCGTGTGCGTCTGGGCGTGGCAGGACGCCCGGGTCCCCCCGTGTGCGTCTGGGCGTGGCAGGACGCCCGGGGCCCCCCGTGTGCGTCTGGGCGTGGCAGGAGGCCCGGGTCCCCCCGTGTGCGTCTGGGCGTGGCAGGACGCCCGGGTCCCCCCGTGTGCGTCTGGGCATGGCAGGACGCCTGGGGCCCCCCGTGTGCGTCTGGGCGTGGCAGGAGGCCCGGGTCCCCCCGTGTGCGTCTGGGCGTGGCAGGACGCCTGGGGCCCCCTGTGTGCGTCTGGGCGTGGCAGGACGCCCGGGTCCCCCCGTGTGCGTCTGGGCGTGGCAGGAGGCCCGGGTCCCCCTGTGTGCGTCTGGGCGTGGCAGGATGCCCGGGTCCCCCAGTGTGCGTCTGGGCGTGGCAGGAGGCCCGGGTCCCCCAGTGTGCGTCTGGGCGTGGCAGGACGCCCGGGTCCCCCCGTGTGCGTCTGGGCGTGGCAGGACGCCTGGGGCCCCCAGTGTGCGTCTGGGCGTGGCAGGACGCCCGGGTTCCCCCGTGTGCGTCTGGGCGTGGCAGGACGCCCGGGTTCCCCTGCGTGCGTCTGGGCGTGACAGGACGCCCGGGTTCCTCCTGCGTGCGTCTGGGCGTGACAGGACGCCCGGGTTCCTCCTGTGTGCGTCTGGGCGTGGCAGGACGCCCGGGTTCCCCCGTGTGCGTCTGGGCGTGGCAGGACGCCCGGGTTCCTCCTGCGTGCGTCTGGGCGTGGCAGGACGCCCGGGTTCCTCCTGCGTGCGTCTGGGCGTGGCAGGACGCCCGGGTTCCTCCTGCGTGCGTCTGGGCGTGACAGGACGCCCGGGTTCCTCCTGTGTGCGTCTGGGCGTGGCAGGACGCCCGGGTTCCCCCGTGTGCGTCTGGGCGTGGCAGGACGCCCGGGTTCCCCCGTGTGCGACTGGGCGTGGCAGGACGCCTGGGTTCCCCCTGCGTGCGTCTGGGCGTGGCAGGACGCCCGGGTTCCTCCTGTGTGCGTCTGGGCGTGGCAGGACGCCCGGGTTCCTCCTGTGTGCGTCTGGGCGTGGCAGGACGCCCGGGTTCCCCCGTGTGCCGGCATGGCAGGACGCCCGGGTTCCTCCTGCGTGCGTCTGGGCGTGGCAGGATGCCCGGGTTCCCCCGTGTGCGTCTGGGCGTGGCAGGACGCTCGGGTTCCCCCGTGTGCGTCTGGGCGTGGCAGGATGCCCGGGTTCCCCCGTGTGCGTCTGGGCGTGGCAGGATGCCCGGGTTCCCCCGTGTGCGTCTGGGCGTGGCAGGATGCCCGGGTTCCCCCGTGTGCGTCTGGGCGTGGCAGGACGCCCGGGTTCCCCTGTGTGCGTCTGGGCGTGGCAGGACGCCCGGGTTCCCCCGTGTGCGTCTGGGCGTGGCAGGAGGCCCGGGTCCCCCCGTGTGCGTCTGGGCGTGGCAGGAGGCCCGGGTTCCCCCGTGTGTGTCTGGGCGTGGCAGGACGCCTGGGGCCCCCCGTGTGCGTCTGGGCGTGGCAGGATGCCTGGGGCCCCCCGGGTGCGTCTGGGCGTGGCAGGACGCCCGGGTCCCCCCGTGTGCGTGTGGGCGTGGCAGGACGCCCGGGTTCCCCTGTGTGCGTGTGGGCGTGGCAGGAGGCCCGGGTCCCCCCGTGTGCGTCTGGGCGTGGCAGGACGCCCGGGTTCCCCCGTGTGCGTCTGGGCGTGGCAGGACGCCCGGGTTCCCCCGTGTGCGTCTGGGCGTGGCAGGACGCCTGGGTTCCCCTGTGTGCGTCTGGGCGTGGCAGGACGCCCGGGTCCCCCCGGGTGCGTCTGGGCGTGGCAGGAGGCCCGGGTTCCCCCGTGTGCGTCTGGGCGTGGCAGGACGCCTGGGTTCCCCTGTGTGCGTCTGGGCGTGGCAGGACGCCCGGGTTCCCCCGTGTGCGTCTGGGCGTGGCAGGACGCCTGGGTTCCCCTGTGTGCGTCTGGGCGTGACAGGACGCCTGGGTCCCCCCGTGTGCGTCTGGGCGTGGCAGGACGCCCGGGTTCCCCTGTGTGCGTCTGGGCGTGGCAGGACGCCCGGGTTCCCCCGTGTGCGTCTGGGCGTGGCAGGACGCCTGGGTTCCCCCGTGTGCGTCTGGGCGTGGCAGGATGCCCGGGTTCCCCCGTGTGTGTCTGGGCGTGGCAGGACGCCCGGGTCCCCCCGTGTGTGTCTGGGCGTGGCAGGATGCCCGGGTTCCCCCGTGTGCGTCTGGGCGTGGCAGGACGCCCGGGTTCCCCCGTGTGCCGGCGTGGCAGGATGCCCGGGTTCCCCCGTGTGCGTCTGGGCGTGGCAGGACGCCCGGGTTCCCCCGTGTGCGTCTGGGCGTGGCAGGACGCCCGGGTTCCCCCGTGTGCGTCTGGGCGTGGCAGGACGCCTGGGGCCCCCCGTGTGCCGGCGTGGCAGGACGCCCGGGTCCCTCCTGCGTGCGTCTGGGCGTGGCAGGACGCCCGGGTTCCCCCGTGTGTGTCTGGGCGTGGCAGGACGCCCGGGTTCCCCCTTGTGCGTCTGGGCGTGGCAGGACGCCCGGGTTCCCCCGTGTGCGTCTGGGCGTGGCAGGACGCCTGGGTTCCCCCGTGTGCGTCTGGGCGTGGCAGGACGCCTGGGGCCCCCCGGGTGCGTCTGGGCGTGGCAGGATGCCTGGGGCCCCCCGTGTGCGTCTGGGCGTGGCAGGACGCCCGGGTTCCCCCGTGTGCGTCTGGGCGTGGCAGGACGCCCGGGTTCCCCCGTGTGCGTCTGGGCGTGGCAGGACGCCCGGGTTCCCCCGTGTGCGTCTGGGCGTGGCAGGACGCCCGGGTTCCCCCGTGTGCGTCTGGGCGTGGCAGGACGCCCGGGTTCCCCCGTGTGCGTCTGGGCGTGGCAGGACGCCTGGTTTCCCCTGTGTGCGTCTGGGCGTGGCAGGACGCCCGGGTCCCCCCGTGTGCGTCTGGGCGTGGCAGGACGCCCGGGTTCCCCCGTGTGCGTGTGGGCGTGGCAGGACGCCTGGGGCCCCCCGTGTGTGTCTGGGCGTGGCAGGACGCCCGGGTCCCCCCGTGTGCGTCTGGGCGTGGCAGGACGCCCGGGTTCCCCCGTGTGCGTGTGGGCGTGGCAGGACGCCCGGGTTCCCCCGTGTGCGTCTGGGCGTGGCAGGACGCCTGGGGCCCCCAGTGTGCGTCTGGGCGTGGCAGGACGCCCGGGTCCCCCCGTGTGCGTCTGGGCGTGGCAGGATGCCCGGGTTCCCCCGTGTGCGTCTGGGCGTGGCAGGACGCCCGGGTTCCCCGGTGTGCGTCTGGGCGTGGCAGGACGCCCGGGTCCCCCCGTGTGCGTCTGGGCGTGGCAGGATGCCCGGGTTCCCCCGTGTGCGTCTGGGCGTGGCAGGACGCCCGGGTTCCCCCGTGTGCGTGTGGGCGTGGCAGGACGCCCGGGTCCCCCCGTGTGCGTCTGGGCGTGGCAGGACGCCCGGGTTCCCCCGTGTGCGTCTGGGCGTGGCAGGACGCCTGGGGCCCCCCGTGTGTGTCTGGGCGTGGCAGGACGCCCGGGTCCCCCCGTGTGCGTCTGGGCGTGGCAGGACGCCCGGGTTCCCCCGTGTGCGTGTGGGCGTGGCAGGACGCCCGGGTTCCCCCGTGTGCGTCTGGGCGTGGCAGGACGCCTGGGGCCCCCAGTGTGCGTCTGGGCGTGGCAGGACGCCCGGGTCCCCCCGTGTGCGTCTGGGCGTGGCAGGATGCCCGGGTTCCCCCGTGTGCGTCTGGGCGTGGCAGGACGCCCGGGTTCCCCGGTGTGCGTCTGGGCGTGGCAGGATGCCCGGGTCCCCCCGTGTGCCGGCGTGGCAGGACGCCTGGGTTCCCCCGTGTGCGTCTGGGCGTGGCAGGACGCCCGGGTTCCCCCGTGTGCGTCTGGGCGTGGCAGGACGCCCGGGTTCCCCCGTGTGCGTGTGGGCGTGGCAGGACGCCTGGGGCCCCCCGTGTGCGTCTGGGCGTGGCAGGACGCCCGGGTTCCCCCGTGTGCGTCTGGGCGTGACAGGACGCCCGGGTTCCCCCGTGTGCGTCTGGGCGTGGCAGGACGCCCGGGTTCCCCCGTGTGCGTCTGGGCGTGGCAGGATGCCTGGGTTCCCCTGTGTGCGTCTGGGCGTGGCAGGACGCCCGGGTTCCCCCGTGTGCGTGTGGGCGTGGCAGGACGCCCGGGTTCCCCCGTGTGCGTCTGGGCGTGACAGGACGCCCGGGTTCCCCCGTGTGCGTCTGGGCGTGGCAGGACGCCCGGGTTCCCCCGTGTGCGTCTGGGCGTGGCAGGATGCCTGGGTTCCCCTGTGTGCGTCTGGGCGTGGCAGGACGCCCGGGTTCCCCCGTGTGCGTGTGGGCGTGGCAGGATGCCCGGGTTCCCCTGTGTGTGTCTGGGCGTGGCAGGACGCCTGGGTTCCCCCGTGTGCGTCTGGGCGTGGCAGGACGCCTGGGGCCCCCCGTGTGCCGGCGTGGCAGGACGCCCGGGTTCCCCCGTGTGCGTCTGGGCGTGGCAGGACGCCCGGGTTCCCCCGTGTGCGTCTGGGCGTGGCAGGACGCCCGGGTTCCCCCGTGTGCGTCTGGGCGTGGCAGGACGCCCGGGTTCCCCCGTGTGCGTCTGGGCGTGGCAGGACGCCCGGGTCCCCCTGTGTGCGTGTGGGCGTGGCAGGACGCCCGGGTTCCCCCGTGTGCGTCTGGGCGTGGCAGGACGCCCGGGTTCCCCCGTGTGCGTCTGGGCGTGGCAGGACGCCCGGGTCCCCCCGTGTGCGTCTGGGCGTGGCAGGACGCCCGGGTTCCCCCGTGTGCGTGTGGGCGTGGCAGGACGCCCGGGTCCCCCCGTGTGCGTCTGGGCGTGGCAGGACGCCCGGGGCCCCCCGTGTGCGTCTGGGCGTGGCAGGACGCCCGGGTTCCCCCGTGTGCGTCTGGGCGTGGCAGGATGCCTGGGTTCCCCTGTGTGCGTCTGGGCGTGGCAGGACGCCCGGGTTCCCCCGTGTGCGTCTGGGCGTGGCAGGAGGCCCGGGTCCCCCCGTGTGCCGGCGTGGCAGGATGCCCGGGTCCCCCCGTGTGCGTCTGGGCGTGGCAGGACGCCCGGGTCCCCCCGTGTGCGTCTGGGCGTGGCAGGACGCCTGGGGCCCATGCCCAGGCCCCCGGGAGCCCCCTGACCCTGCGCCCCCCCAGGAGTACAAGCGGAAGCAGCTGGAGGAGCAGCGGCAGTCGGAGCGGCTCCAGCGCCAGCTGCAGCAGGAACACGCCTACCTGAAGTCCCTGCAGCAGCAGCAGCAGCTCCAGAAGCAGCAGCAGGGGGCGCCGGCGAGCGACAAGAAACCGCTCTACCACTACAACCGGAGCAGCGCCCACGCCGCTGACAAGCCCGCCTGGGCCCGGGAGGTGCGTGGGGCGGGGCGCGGGCTGGGTACCGGGGGTTTCTCCAGCTCTAAGGCAAACCAAGCCCGCCAGACGCAGAGGACTTTGGTCTCACCCCTCTGGCGAACCACAAGTCACACCAGCAATTCCCTCAGACACTCCCGTTTCCCAGTATCCCCCCAGCGCCACTCGTTATGGGGACGAACGGTTATGAAAACCAAGACCCCAGTAAAAGGAAACGTTCTCCCGATCCCACAGGACCAGGCCCCAGACCCAGGTCAATAGACAAGTCAGACCTTCCCCACAAGCCAATCCTCAGAATCTACAATCGAAAGGTTTATTCATAAGGAAGAAGATCCAGACGAGAGCTCGACTTGGTTACATGGAATCAGTCATACACCGTAACGGCAAAGCTCTCGGTTCAGGCTTGTAGCCGGGATGGGATAAGCTGCAGGTTCAAATCCCGTCTCTGGAACATCCCCGGCTGGGCTGGGTCCTTCGGCCCTTTGTTCCAAGCGTGGGTTTGTAGCCAGGTCCCCGCAGAGCTCAGAAGCAGGACGGGATTCCAGGCCCTTTCTCTCCTCTGCCCGAGGGAGGACCCCTCCGCTCTTACTGTGGCAATCCTAGCAGCAAGATGGAGTCTGGAGTCACATGGGCAAGTCACATGTCCAGGGCGACGCCGTTGTTTTCCTGTTAGTGTGAACGTTCCCAGGTTGGCGTCTCCCAAAGCCCATTGTCCGTTAAGTGTCTCTTGACGGGGCACTTCTGAGAACAGCCCCAATGCTTCACTGTGGGTACTTAGAATAACACACCTTGAGATACGAGCGCAGAGCCAACATTCCTACCGTCAACTACAAAACCGATACACACACACCCAGCACAATCACCCCACAACCTCTCCACAGACACCTCACACGACAACCTTTGTACAGCACCTGCTGCAAATATACAACAGTGGTTGCAACAATGCTCTAGACGGTCACAGGTTATGTCAATAACATCACATGGGGGCTGGTGGGTTAGAGCAGGGGGGCTGGGAGCCAGGACTCCTGGGTTCTCTTTCCGGTGCTGGGAGGGCAGTGGGGGCTGGTGGGTTAGAACAGGGGGGGCTGGGAGCCAGAACTCCTGGGTTCTGTCCCCGGCTGTGGGAGGGCAGTGGGGGCTGGTGGGTTAGAACAGGGGGTGCTGGGAGCCAGGACTCCTGGGTTCTCTCCCCGGCTCTGGGAGGGGAGTGGGGGCTGGTGGGTTAGAGCAGGGGGGGGCGGGAGCCAGGACTCCTGGGTTCTCTCCCCGGCGCTGGGAGGGGAGTGGGTGCTGGAGGGTTAGAGCGGGGGGGGGGGCGGGAGCCAGGACTCCTGGGTTCTCTCCCTGGCGCTGGGAGGGGAGTGGGTGCTGGAGGGTTAGAGCGGGGGGGGCTGGGAGCCAGGACTCCTGGGTTCTCTCCCTGGCGCTGGGAGGGGAGTGGGTGCTGGAGGGTTAGAGCAGGGGGGGCCGGGAGCCAGGACTCCTGGGTTCTCTCCTTGGCTCTGGGAGGGGAGTGGGGGCTGGTGGGTTAGAGCAGGGGGGGGCGGGAGCCAGGACTCCTGGGTTCTCTCCCCGGCGCTGGGAGGGGAGTGGGTGCTGGAGGGTTAGAGCGGGGGGGGGGCGGGAGCCAGGACTCCTGGGTTCTCTCCCTGGCGCTGGGAGGGGAGTGGGTGCTGGAGGGTTAGAGCGGGGGGGGCTGGGAGCCAGGACTCCTGGGTTCTCTCCCTGGCGCTGGGAGGGGAGTGGGTGCTGGAGGGTTAGAGCAGGGGGGGCCGGGAGCCAGGACTCCTGGGTTCTCTCCTTGGCTCTGGGAGGGGAGTGGGGGCTGGTGGGTTAGAACAGGGGGGGCTGGGAGCCAGGACTCCTGGGTTCTCTCCCTGGCGCTGGGAGGGGAGTGGGTGCTGGAGGGTTAGAGTGGGGGGGGCCGGGAGCCAGGACTCCTGGGTTCTCTCCCCGGCGCTGGGAGGGGAGTGGGTGCTGGAGGGTTAGAGCGGGGGGGGGGCCGGGAGCCAGGACTCCTCGGTTCTCTCCCTGGCGCTGGGAGGGGAGTGGGTGCTGGAGGGTTAGAACAGGGGGGGCTGGGAGCCAGGACTCCTGGGTTCTCTCCCTGGCTCTGGGAGGGGAGTGGGGGCTGGTGGGTTAGAACAGGGGGGGCTGGGAGCCAGGACTCCTGGGTTCTCTCCCTGGCGCTGGGAGGGGAGTGGGTGCTGGAGGGTTAGAGCGGGGGGGGCCGGGAGCCAGGACTCCTGGGTTCTCTCCCTGGCTCTGGGAGGGGAGTGGGGGCTGGTGGGTTAGAACAGGGGGGGCTGGGAGCCAGGACTCCTGGGTTCTCTCCCTGGCGCTGGGAGGGGAGTGGGTGCTGGAGGGTTAGAGCAGGGGGGGCCGGGAGCCAGGACTCCTGGGTTCCCTGCCATGCTCTCTGCCCCCTGCAGGTGGAGGAGCGGACGCGGCTGAATAAGCAGAACTCGCCGGCGGCGCAGACCAAGCTGGGCAGCACCGCGTCCGACCCGGCCCTGCAGACGCGCTCGGAGTCCGTGTCCCTGGGCTCCGGCCCCGCAGCCCAGAGCCCGCCCATGCAGCGCCCCGTCGAGCCGCAGGAGGGGCAGCACAAGGTGGGGGGGGCAGCAGCGCGCCCTACTGGCTGTGAGAGCCGCCTCCCTCCCCTCGAACCCGGGATGGGCATCGGGGGCTGGGTGCCAGGACTCCTGGGTTCCATCCCTGAGGGCGGGTTCCTAGGGGAGGGGGGGCTCTGGCAGGGCTCGGGGGGGCCCCCAGGGGCCCGGCACTGACGGCTCCCCTCCCCGCAGAGCCACCTGGCGCACCGGGTGCCGCTGAAGCCCTACGCCGCGCCGGTGCCGCGCTCCCAGTCCCTGCAGGACCAGCCCACCAAGAACGTGGCAGCTTTCCCGGTGCAGGACCCGGCGGCCCCGGCGCCGCCCCGCGCCCCCATGATCCGCCAGAACTCGGACCCCACCTCGGAGACGCCCGCCCCACCCGCCCGGCCCGGCCCCACCGACCCGCGGGGGCCCTGGGGCCGCACCGAGCTCGAGGCCCCACCCAAGGTAACGGGGCCTGAGCCGCCTTCCCCCGGGGGGGGGGATTCCTGGGGCTGACCCCCCCTCACCACTCTGCTCCCCCCCTGCCAGGTGCCCCAGCGAACGTCGTCCATCGCCACCACACTCAACACCAGTGGGGCCGGGGGCAGCGCCCGGCAGGGCCACGCCGTCAGAGCCAGGTAAGGCCCCGGGCCCGGCCCTCTTAATCCCTTGGAGCCTATGTCCAGCGCACTCAGGTACCCAGCCCAATGCCCCCATCCCCTGGGGTCCCCCCAGTACCCCACCGTCCCCCTCTTCCCTCAGGCCTCTAACTGACAGACTCTAGTGGCCAGGACACCTGGGTTCTATTCCCAACTCTGCCAATGACCTTCTGGTCACCTTCAGCAGGTCACACTGCTGCGCTCTGCCTCAGTTTCCCCTCCCATCTCTTGTCAGTTCATTCCAGAGCTGTGGGGGGCACGGACTCCTGGCTGTGCATCTGGGCAGCACCCCACCTCGCCTCCACCCCGCAGGGCTGCTGCTCCCACTTCAGCTGGTCCTGCTGGCTCTAGCGCTGAGATGCAGCCACCTCTGGGGCGGGGCGGCCGGTTACACAGGGACCCCTCGCCCGGTGCTGAGATGCGCCCACCTCTGGGGCGGGGCGGCCGGTTACCCGGGGACCCCTCGCCCGGCACTGAGATGCAGCCACCTCTGGGGCGGGGCGGCCGGTTACCCGGGGACCCCTCGCCCGGCGCGGAGATGCGCCCACCTCTGGGGCGGGGCGGCTGGTTATCCAGGGACCCCTCGTCCGGCTCTGAGATGCGCCCAGCTCTGGGGCGGGGCAGCCGGTTACCCAGGGACCCCTCGCCCGGCGCTGAGATGCGCCCACCTCTGGGGCGGGGCGGCTGGTTATCCAGGGACCCCTCGTCCGGCTCTGAGATGCGCCCAGCTCTGGGGCGGGGCAGCCGGTTACCCAGGGACCCCTCGCCCGGCGCTGAGATGCGCCCACCTCTGGGGCGGGGCGGCTGGTTATCCAGGGACCCCTCGTCCGGCGCTGAGATGCGGCCACCTCTGGGGCGGGGCGGCCGGTTACACGGGGACCCCTCGCCCGGTGCTGAGATGCGCCCACCTCTGGGGCGGGGCGGCCGGTTACACGGGGACCCCTCGCCCGGCGCTGAGATGCGGCCACCTCTGGGGCAGGGCGGCCGGTTACACGGGGACCCCTCGCCCGGTGCTGAGATGCGGCCACTTCTGGGGCGGGGCGGCTGGTTACACGGGGACCCCTTGCCCGGTGCTGAGTTGCGCCCACCTCTGGGGCGGAGCGGCTGGTTATCCAGGGACCCCTCGTCCGGCTCTGAGACGCGCCCAGCTCTGGGGCGGGGCGGCCGGTTACCCCTCGTCCGGCTCTGAGATGCGCCCAGCTCTGGGGCGGGGCGGCTGGTTACCCAGGGACCCCTCGCCCGGCTCTGAGATGCGCCCACCTCTGGGGCGGGGCGGCCGGTTATCCAGGGACCCCTCGTCCGGCTCTGAGATGCGCCCAGCTCTGGGGCGGGGCGGCCGGTTACCCGGGGACCCCTCGTCCGGCTCTGAGTTGCGCCCAGCTCTGGGGCGGGGCGGCCGGTTATCCAGGGATCCCTCGTCCGGCTCTGAGATGCGCCCAGCTCTGGGGCGGGGCGGCCGGTTACCCCTCGTCCGGCTCTGAGATGCGCCCAGCTCTGGGGCGGGGCGGCCGGTTATCCAGGGATCCCTCGTCCGGCTCTGAGATGCGCCCAGCTCTGGGGCGGGGCGGCCGGTTACCCCTCGTCCGGCTCTGAGATGCGCCCAGCTCTGGGGCGGGGCAGCCGGTTACCCAGGGACCCCTCGCCCGGCGCTGAGATGCGCCCACCTCTGGGGCGGGGCGGCCGGTTACCCGGGGACCCCTCGCCCGGCGCTGAGATGCGGCCACTTCTGGGGCGGGGCGGCTGGTTACACGGGGACCCCTTGCCCGGTGCTGAGTTGCGCCCACCTCTGGGGCGGGGCGGCTGGTTATCCAGGGACCCCTCGTCCGGCTCTGAGATGCGCCCAGCTCTGGGGCAGGGCGGCCGGTTATCCCGGGAACCCTCGCCCGGCGCTGAGACGCGCCCACCTCTGGGGCGGGGCGGCTGGTTATCCAGGGACCCCTCGTCCGGCTCTGAGATGCGCCCACCTCTGGGGCGGGGCGGCTGGTTACCCAGGGACCCCTCGCCCGGCGCTGAGATGCGCCCAGCTCTGGGGCGGGGCGGCTGGTTATCCAGGGACCCCTCGTCCGGCGCTGAGATGCGCCCAGCTCTGGGGCGGGGCGGCTGGTTATCCAGGGACCCCTCGTCCGGCGCGGAGATGCAGCCACCTCTGGGGCGGGGCGGCTGGTTATCCAGGGACCCCTCGCCCGGCGCGGAGATGCGCCCACCTCTGGGGCGGGGCGGCCGGTTACCCGGGGACCCCTCGCCCGGCGCTGAGATGCGCCCACCTCTGGGGCGGGGCGACCGGTAACCCGGGGACCCCTCGCCCGGCTCTGAGATGCGCCCAGCTCTGGGGCGGGGCGGCCGGTTACCCAGGGACCCCTCGTCCGGCTGCCCTCCAGACACCAGTGACCCTGCTCTCCGCTCCACAGACCCCGTAGCAAGTCTGCCTGGCACATCCACGTGCACAGCCGGCTGGAGAGGGCGCTGCCCGCGGCCCCCCCTCCCCAGCCGCCCAGGCGGGGGCAGCGCCGGGCCCCGGCCCCCATGCCGAGCACCAGTAGGTAATGGAGCGTGGCCGGCGGTGGTGGCACTGCTTGGGACAAGGTGCTGCTGCGCTGGTGACGGGCCGGGACGCGGGGGGGGCGGGCGCGGGCACCGCCTGACGCGCTCTGCTCTGCTTTCCCATCATGCCGTGCAGCAACCCGGACCTGCGGCGCAGCGACCCTGGCTGGGAGCGAGCCGACAGCCTGCTGCAGGCGGGCAGCGCCAACCTGCCCCAAGCCGGCTCCCTGGAGCGCAACCGCATAGGGGGTAGGGACCGGCCGGGGCGCAGGGCCTGGGGGCTGGAGAGGGGGTACCGGGGGTGTGGGACCAGACATGGGCGCACAGGGGACAGGGCAGGGCTTTGGGGGCACCATGGAGTGGGGGCAGGGCACTGGGGGTGTGGGCCAGGGCATGGGGGGCACTGGGGGCTAATTGGAACAGACCCAGATGGGGGAGGGGTCAGGGGTGGGAGGTCTGTCCCCAAATCATAGAATCATAGAATCTCAGGGTTGGAAGGGACCTCAGGAGGTATCTAGTCCAACCCCCTGCTCAAAGCAGGGCCAATCCCAGCCAGGGCTTTGTCAAGCCGGGCCTTAAAAACCTCCAAGGAAGGAGATTCCACCACCTCCCTAGGGAACCCATTCCAGTGCTTCACCACCCTCCTAGTGAAATAGTGTTTCCTAATATCCAACCTAGACCTCCCCCCCAAATGCCAAGGGCCCCCCCAATCCCAGCCCCACAGAGCCCCTCTCCCCAGGCCCCCCCACAGCACTGACCCGCTCTCCCCCCACAGCCGCGTCCAAGCGGGAGAGCTCCCCCATCCTGCCCCCGGTCAGCAAGCCCAAGGCGGAGGATCACCGCTCACGCCCCGGCCGGCCCGCGGTGAGTGTCGTGGGGGGCAGGGCCTGGCGTGGGGGGCAGACGTGGGGCGTCCTGTGGGAGAGTGTTCGGGGGGTGGCTGTCCGTGGGCAGGCGACTGTCCTGGGGGGCCCTGGGCGATGGAATCGAGGTGGCCAGGCCATCCGGGAGGAGGCTTTCAGCCCTGTGCCCTGGGCAGAGGACCCAGGAGTCCGGGCCCCCAGCCCCTGGCTGAGAGGTGGGGGTGTCCGGGGGGACGCTGGCAGGGCAGGGGGGGTCTCGCTGGCACCGCGTTAACGTCTGCGCCCTTCTTCCCTCTGCTCCCCACGCGCCACCAGAGCTATAAACGCGCCATCGGCGAGGTTAGTGCCCGTGTGTGTGTGCCAGCGCCCGGCACGTCCTGTCTGCTCCCTGCTTCCCGCCGGCAGGGGCTGGGAGAGAACCCAGGAGTCCAGGCTCCCAGCCCCCACCCCCCTCCCAGAGCCGGGGAGAGAACCCAGGAGTCCGGGCTCCCAGCCCCCACCCCCCTCCCAGAGTCAAGGAGAGAACCCAGGAGTCCGGGCTCCCATCTCCCGCCCAGAGCCGGGGAGAGAACCCAGGAGTCCTGGCTCCCAGCCCCCCCTGCTCTAACCCACCAGCCCCCACTCCCCTCCCAGAGCCAGGGAGAGAACCCAGGCGTCCGGGCTCCCAGCCCCTCCCTGCTCTCACCCCCATCCTCCCCTCCCCGAGCTGGGGAGAGAACCCAGGAGTCCTGGCTCCCAGCCCCCCCTGCTCTAACCCACCAGCCCCCACTCCCCTCCCAGAGCCGGGGAGAGAACCCAGGAGTCCTGGCTCCCAGCCCCACCTGCTCTAACCCCCATCCCCCACGCCCTCCCCTGGGGTTTGGGGTTCAGGAGCTCCCCGCCGCGCTGGCTGCTTGTGTGCTGTGTGGCTGTTTGTCGGGCGCGGGGAACGTGGCACTAACCCCCCGCCTGGCCTCCCAGAACTTCGTGCTGCTGAAGGAGCGGCCCGAGGAGCCCCCCAAACCCCCCAAGAAGGCCATGGACTACTCCTCCTCCAGCGAGGAGCCGGACAGCAGCGAGGAGGAGGACGACGAGGCCGAGGGGGAGCCCCAGGACGGGGGGGGTGAGCCCGCCGGGGCCAGGTAGGGCATGGGGGGGCGGGGGAGCTGGGGGGGCAGGGTGTAGGGGGGAGGCAGGGGAGGTGGCGGATGGGAAGGACAGGTGCGGGGACGGTGTAGGGATGGGAAGGAGGTGGGGGGGACAGGGTGTGAGCTGGGGGGATGGGAAGGAGGTTGGGGGGTCAGGGTGTAGGGGGGCACTGGGGCAGGGCTGACCCGCGCCCCTCGCCCCCCAGGCCGGGCGGGGCCGGCGACGGCGACACGGACAGCGTCAGCACCATGGTGGTGCACGAGGTGGAGGAGCCGTCGGGCAGCGGGTCGGAGAGCGGCTCCTACGGCGGGGACGGCACCATGCTGGTGCAGCGGGTGAGCGCGGGGGGGGGGCCTCTGGGCCCTGGGGGGCGGGGCTGGGACAGGGGCACCGTGCCCGGGGGGTGGGGCTGGGATGGGGTCACCATGCCCAGGGGCGGGGCTGGCATGGCCCTCGGGGGCAGGGATGGGATGGGGGCGCCGTGCCCGGGGGGCGTGGCTGGCATGGCCCTGGGGGGCGGGGCTGGGATGGGGGTGCCGTGCCCGGGGGGCGGGGCTGGGATGGGGTCACCATGCCCAGGGGCGGGGCTGGCATGGGGGTGCCGTGCCCGGGGGGCGGGACTGGCATGGCCCTGGGGGGGCGGGGCTGGGACGGGGGCGCGGGGCTGGCATGGCCCTGGGGGGCGGAGCTGGGACAGGGGTGCTGTGCCCGGGGGGCGGGGCTGGGATGGCCCTGGGGGGCGGGGCTGGGATGGGGGTGCCGTGCCCGGGGGGCGGGGCTGGCATGGCCCTGGGGGGCGGAGCTGGGACAGGGGTGCTGTGCCCGGGGGACGGGGCTGGGATGGCCCTGGGGGGGCGGGGCTGGGACGGGGGCGCGGGACTGGCATGGCCCTGGGGGGCGGAGCTGGGACAAGGGTGCTGTGCCCGGGGGGCGGGGATGGGATGGGGGTGCCGTGCCCGGGGGGCGGGACTGGCATGGCCCTGGGGGGTAGGGCTGGGACGGGGGCGCGGGGCTGGCATGGCCCTGGGGGGTGGGGCTGGCATGGCCCTGGGGGGCGGGGCTGGGACGGGGGCACCGTGCCAGGGGGGCGTGGCTGGCATGGCCCTGGGGGGCGGGGCTGGGATGGGGGTGCCGTGCCCGGGGGGCGGGACTGGCATGGCCCTGGGGGGGCGGGGTTGGGACGGGGGCGCGGGGCTGGCATGGCCCTGGGGGGTGGAGCTGGGACAGGGTTGCTGTGCCTGGGGGGCAGGGCTGGGATGGGGGCACCGTGCCCAGGGGGCAGAGCTGGCGTGGCCCCAGGGGGTATGACGGGCGCTGTGCCCCCCGCAGACCCCCGAGGAGGAGCGCAGCCTGCTCCACGCCGACAGCAACGGCTACACCAACCTGCCGGACGTGGTGCAGCCCAGCCACTCGCCCACCGAGCCCAAGGGCCACGGCTCCCCCGCCAAGGACAGCGCCGGCGACGTGAGCCCCGGGGCGCGGGGGGCACTGGGGGGCACGGGTCACATCAGGGAGCCCGTGTGAGCCCCTAACCGGGCTGTGGGGGGAGCTGGCGCGGGAGAGGGGAGCTGGAGGGGCGGGGGGGAGGGGATATGGGGGGCTGGTGGGGGAGAGGGGGAGGGGATATGGGGGGCCGGCAGGAGAGGGGGGTACCTGAAGGGGGGCCGTGTCTCACCCTGTCCATCCCCCCCCAGTACCAATCACGGGGGCTGGTCAAGGCCCCTGGCAAAAGCTCCTTCACCATGTTCGTGGACCTGGGCATCTACCAGAGCACGGGCAGCGGGGACACCATCCCCATCACCGGTGAGCGGGGTGCGGGCTGGGGGGGTGCCGGGCTGGGGGGGGCGCCGGAGGGCTGGGGGGGGCGCTGGGCAGCGGGGACACCATCCCCATCACCGGTGAGCGGGGCGCGGGCTGGGGGGGCGCCGGAGGGCTGGGGGGGGCGCTGGGCAGCGTGGGCTGGGGGGGCACTGGGGGATGCCGGCCTGCGGGGGGCGCTGTGCTGCAGGGGGGTGCTGGGGGGTGTTGTGCTGCAGGGTTCCGGGCTGTGGGGGGAGAGGGGCTGGGAGGGATCCGGGGGGGCGGGAGCAGCCCGGCCGCTGACCCCCCTCTCTCCCCAGCGCTGGTGAGTAGGGCACGGGCTGGGGGGGCACCGGGCTGGGGGCGGTGCCGGAGGGCTGCGGGGG
Source organism: Glyptemys insculpta (assembly GCA_032172135.1). Taxonomy (NCBI): domain Eukaryota; kingdom Metazoa; phylum Chordata; order Testudines; family Emydidae; genus Glyptemys; species Glyptemys insculpta. The sequence goes on along the minus strand of JAVMKA010000017.1, from coordinate 15,947,222 downwards.
GCGCCGGAGGGCTGTGGGGGGGCGCTGGGCAGCGGGGACACCATCCCCATCACCGGTGAGCGGGGCGCGGGCTGGGGGGGCGCCGGAGGGCTGGGGGGGGCGCTGGGCAGCGTGGGCTGGGGGGGCACTGGGGGATGCCGGCCTGCGGGGGGCGCTGTGCTGCAGGGTTCCGGGCTGGGGGGGGAGAGGGGCTGGGAGGGATCCGGGGGGGCGGGAGCAGCCCGGCCGCTGACCCCCCTCTCTCCCCAGCGCTGGTGGGGGCCGACCCCCGGCAGCTGGAGCAGCTGCAGCTGGAGGTGCGCAAGGGCTCGGTGGTGAACGTGAACCCCACGAACACGCGGCCCCACAGCGACACCCCCGAGATCCGCAAGTACAAGAAGCGTTTCAACTCGGAGATCCTGTGCGCCGCCCTGTGGGGTGAGTGGGGCCGGTCCCGTGTGGGGTGGGCGGGGGGTTCCAGGCTGGATGGGGGGCAACCCCCTGCCACTGTGGGGCCTGGTGGGGAGGAGAGGGGTTGCCATGGGGCGGACGGGGAGGAGGCGGGGGCCCCAGGCGGGGAGCAGGGGGTCGCTGTAGGTGGCCGTGGGGCGGGCGGGGAGGAGGGGGTGGGTCGCCGTGGGGCGGGCGGGGAGGAGGCGGGGTTCCCAGGCGGGGAGCAGGGGGTTGCCATGGGGCGGGCGGGGAGGAGGTGGCGGTGGTCCCACGCAGGGTGGGCGGGGGTCGCCGTGGGGCGGACGGGGAGGACGGGGTGGGTCGCTGTGGGGCGGGCGGGGAGGAGGGGGTGGTCCCAGGCGGGGAGCAGGGGGTCGCCGTGGGTGGCCGTGGGGCGGGCGGGGAGGAGGGGGTGGTCCCAGGCGGGGAGCAGGGGGTCGCTGTAGGTGGCCGTGGGGCGGACGGGGAGGAGGGGGTGGTCCCAGGCGGGGAGCAGGGGGTCGCTGTAGGTGGCCGTGGGGCGGACGGGGAGGAGGGGGTGGTCCCAGGCGGGGAGCAGGGGGTCGCCGTGGGGCGGGCGGGGAGGAGGGGGTCGGTCGCTGTGGGGTGGACGGGGAGGAGGCGGGGGTCCCATGCGGGGAGCAGGGGGTCGCCGTGGGGCGGGCGGGGAGGACGGGGTGGTCCCAGGCGGGGAGCAGGGGGTCGCTGTGCGTGGCCGTGGGGCGGGCGGGGAGGAGGGGGTGGGTCGCTGTGGGGTGGACGGGGAGGAGGCGGGGGTCCCAGGCGGGGAGCAGGGGGTCGCCGTGGGGCGGGCGGGGAGGACGGGGTGGTCCCAGGCGGGGAGCAGGGGGTCGCTGTGGGTGGCCGTGGGGCGGGCGGGGAGGAGGGGGTGGGTCGCTGTGGGGTGGACGGGGAGGAGGCGGGGGTCCCAGGCGGGGAGCAGGGGGTCGCTGTGGGTGGCCGTGGGGCGGACGGGGAGGAGGGGGTGGTCCCAGGCGGGGAGCAGGGGGTCGCTGTGGGTGGCCGTGGGGCGGGCGGGGAGGAGGGGGTCGCTGTGGGTGGCCGTGGGGCGGGCGGGGAGGAGGGGGTGGTCCCAGGCGGGGAGCAGGGGGTCGCCGTGGGTGGCCGTGGGGCGGGCGGGGAGGAGGGGGTGGGTCGCTGTGTGGTGGACGGGGAGGAGGCGGGGGTCCCAGGCGGGGAGCAGGGGGTCGCCGTGGGGCGGGCGGGTCTCACGCTGCCCCCCGCCCTAGGGGTGAACCTGCTGGTGGGGACGGAGAACGGGCTGATGCTCCTGGATCGCAGTGGGCAGGGCCGGGTCTACGGGCTCATCAGCCGCCGCCGCTTCCAGCAGATGGACGTGCTGGAGGGGCTCAACCTGCTCACCACCATCTCGGGTAAGCGCCCTATGGCCGGCCCCCCACGGCCCTGTGACCCCCAGCGCCCTATGGCCGGCCCCCCACGGCCCTGTGACCCCCAGCGCCCCACAGCCGGCCCCCTACAGCCCCTCTGACCCCCACAGGGCTCAACCTGCTCACCACCATCTCGGGTAAGCCCCCCACGGCCGGCCCCACGGCCCTGTGACCCCCAGCGCCCTATGGCCGGCCCCCCACGGCCCTGTGACCCCCAGCGCCCCACTGCCGGCCCCCTACAGCCCCTCTGACCCCCACAGGGCTCAACCTGCTCACCACCATCTCGGGTAAGCCCCCCACGGCCCTGTGACCCCCAGCGCCCTATGGCCCTGTGACCCCCAGCGCCCTATGGCCGGCCCCCCACGGCCCTGTGACCCCCAGCGCCCCATGGCCGGCCCCCCACGGCCCTGTGACCCCCAGCGCCCCACGGCCGGCCCCCTACAGCCCCTCTGACCCCCACAGGGCTCAACCTGCTCACCACCATCTCGGGTAAGCCCCCCACGGCCCTGTGACCCTGCCTGCGGGGCGCCCCATGGCCGGCTCTCCCCGGGGCCCCCCCCGGCCCCTCCGCCCGCGGGGCGCCCCCCGGCCAGCTCTCCCCGGGGCCCCCCCCGGCCGGCCGGCTCTCCCCGGGGCCCCCCCCGGCCCCTCCGCTCGCTGGGCGCCCCCCGGCCGGCCGGCTCTCCCCGGGGCCCCCGGCCCCTCCGCCCGCGGGGCGCCCCCCGGCCAGCTCTCCCCGGGGCCCCCCCGGCCGGCCGGCTCTCCCCGGGGCCCCCGGCCCCTCCGCCCGCGGGGCCCCCCGCTCACCCCGTCTCGCCCAGGGAAGAGGAACAAGCTGCGGGTCTATTACCTGTCCTGGCTGCGCAACAAGATCCTGCACAATGACCCCGAGGTGGAGAAGAAGCAGGGCTGGACCACCGTGGGCGACATGGAGGGCTGCGTGCACTACCGCGTGGGTAAGGGACCGCCCCCCTCCCTGGCCTGGCCACGCCCCCTCCGGCCTGGCCACGCCCCTTACAGCCCCACGGCAACCCCCACTACTGCGTGGGTAAGGGACCGCCCCCCCTCCTGGGCTGGCCACCCCCCCTCCGGCCCCATGGCCACCCCCACTACCGTGTGGGTATGAATCATAGACGTTAAGGTCAGAAGGGGCCATTATGATCGTCTAGTCTGACCTCCTGCACAACGCAGGCCCCAGAATCTCCCCCACCCACTCTTGTAACAAACCCCTGACCTGTGTCTGAGCCACTGACATCCTCAAATGGTGGTTTAAAGACTTCAAGGTGCAGAGAATCCTCCAGCAAGTGACCCATGCCCCACGCTGCAGAGGAAGGCGAAAAACCTCCAGGGCCTCTGCCAGTCTGCCCTGGAGGGAAATTCCTTCCCGACCCCAAATATGGCGATCAGTTAAACCCTGAGCATGTGGGCAAGACTCACCAGCCAGCACCCAGGAGAGAATTCTCTGTAGTAACTCAGATCCCACCCCATCGAACATCCCATCACAGACCATTGGGCAGATTTACCGCTAATAATCAAAGATCAATTAACTGCCAAAATGAGGCTATCCTGTCATACCATCCCCTCCATAAACTTATCAAGCTCAGTCTTGAAGCCAGATATGTCTTTTGAACCCACTGCTCCCCTTGGAAGGCTGTTCCAGAACTTCACTCCTCTGATGGTCAGAAACCTTCGTCTCATTTCAAGTCTAAACTTCCTAATGTCCAGTTTATATCCATTTGTTCTTGTGTCCACATTGGTACTGAGCTTAAATAATTCCTCTCCCTCCCTGGTATTTATCCCTCGGATATATATAGAGAGAGAGCAATCAGATCTCCCCTCAGCCTTCTCTTGGTTCGGCTAAACAAGCCGAGCTCTTTGAGTCTCCTTTCATAAGACGGGTTTTCCATTCCTCGGATCATCCTAGTAGCCCTTCTCTGTACCCGTTCCAGTTTGAATTCATCCTTCCTAAACATGGGAGACCAGAACTGCACCCAGTATTCCAGATGAGGTCTCACCAGTGCCTTGTATAACGGTACTAACACCTCCTGATCTCTACTGGAAATACTTCGCCTGATGCATCCCAAGACCCATTAGCTTTTTTCACGGCCATATCACATTGGCGGTTCATAGTCATCCTGTGATCAACCAATACTCCGAGGTCCTTCTCCTCCTCTGTTACTTCCAACTGATGAGTCCCCAGCGTATAACAATAGTTCTTGTTATTAATCTCTAAATGCATGACCTTGCACTGTTCACTATTAAATGTCATCCTATTACTGTTACTCCAGTTTACAAGGTCACCCAGATCTTCCTGTAGGATATCCCGGTCCCTCTGTATTGGCAATACCTCCCAGCTTTGTGTCATCCGCAAACTTTATCAGCACACTCCCACTTTTTGTGCCACGGTCAGTAATAAAAGGATTGGTCCTAAAACCGATCCCTGAAGAACTCCACTAGTAACCTCCCTCCAGTCTGACAGTTCACCTTTCAGTACGACCCGTTGGCGTCTCCCCTTTAACTGGTTCCTTACCCACCTTTCAGTTTTCAGACTGATCCCCAACTTTTCCAAGTTAGCTAATGATTCCCCATGTGGAACCATAGCAAATGCCTTACTGAAATCGAGGTCAATTAGATCCACTGCGTTTCCTTTGTCTAAAAAATCTGTTCCTTTCTCCCAGAAGGAGATCAGGTTGGTTTGGCACGATCTACCTTTTGTAAAGCCATGTTGTGTTTTGTCCCCCCCCGGCCTGGTCACGCTCCCTCCCTAGCCCCCACGGCTGTTAGAGGGTTTATCCCTTCTCGGGAGAGCAGAGAGCAGCAATGCCCCACCTGCGAAGGTTATTGGGGTGAACGTCCAGCCAGCATCAATCCACCTTCCTTCTCCTCCTCCTCCAATCCCCAACCAGTGAAGTGATCTTCAGTGAACTCCAGCCAACCAATCCTAGCACAGATTCTCTAACCAATTCTATCCCACCGCCCTAATGAACTAGACTGGATCTAGACTGCTCTCAGTGGTGGCAGATGACAGAAGAAGCAGCAATGGTCTCAAGTTGCAGTGGGGGAGGTCTAGGTGGGATATTAGGAAACACTATTTCACTAGGAGGAACGAATTATACAGCAGAGAGAAACAATTAGAGAACCAGACTGATTGACCATAGAAAAGTGGAGGCCACACCCCCCCCACGGCACAGCCACACCCCAGTGTGCAGCCACCACCCACCCGCCCCCGTGGCACGGCCAGACCCCGTTACTGCACGGGTAAGAGATCACCCAACTCAGCTCTGCTAGTCTCCTGCATCCCAGCCCCACTCCCCACACTGGCCCCAGATCTCTGCCCCACGGCTGGGCACCGTGGCTGGGGAGTGACCAGGGCCCGTATCTCCCGGCAGTGAAGTACGAGCGCATCAAGTTCCTGGTGATCGCCCTGAAGAACTCGGTCGAGGTCTACGCCTGGGCCCCCAAACCCTACCACAAGTTCATGGCCTTCAAGGTACCCGGGGGGCTGGGAGCCCGGACGCCTGGGTTCTCTCCCCGGCTCTGGGAGGGGAGTGGGGGCTGGTGGGTTAGAGCAGGGGGGGCCGGGAGCCAGGACTCCTGGGTTCTCTCCCGGCTCTGGGAGGGGAGTGGGGGCTGGTGGGTTAGAGCAGGGGGGACCGGGAGCCAGGACTCCTGGGTTCTCTCCCGGCTCTGGGAGGGGAGTGGGGGCTGGTGGGTTAGAGCAGGGGGGTGGGAGCCAGCACTCCTGGGTTCTCTCCCCCCGGCTCTGGGAGGGGAGTGGGGGCTGGTGGGTTAGAGCAGGGGGGGCTGGGAGCCAGGACTCCTGGGTTCTCTTCCCGGCTCTGGGAGGGCTGTGGGATGCAGTGGTTAGAGCGGGGGGGGGGGAGGGCTGTTGTGGGGTGCAGTGGTTAGAGCGGGGGGGGAGGGCTGTTGTGGGGTGCAGTGGTTAGAAGCGGGGGGCGGGGAGGGCTGTTGTGGGGTGCAGTGGTTAGAGCGGGGGGCGGGGAGGGCTGTTGTGGGGTGCAGTGGTTAGAGCGGGGCGGGGAGGACTGTTGTGGGGTGCAGTGGTTAGAGCGGGGGGGGAGGGCTGTTGTGGGGTGCAGTGGTTAGAGCGGGGGGGGAGGGCTGTTGTGGGGTGCAGTGGTTAGAAGCGGGGGGCGGGGAGGGCCGCTGTGGGGTGCAGTGGTTAGAGCGGGGGGTGGGGAGGGCCGTTGTGGGGTTAGAGCGGGGGGCGGGGAGGGCCGTTGTGGGGTGCAGTGGTTAGAGCGGGGGGCGGGGAGGGCCGTTGTGGGGTTAGAGCGGGGGGCGGGGAGGGCCGTTGTGGGGTGCAGTGATTAGAGCGGGGGGCGGGGAGGGCCGTTGTGGGGTGCAGTGGTTAGAAGCGGGGGGGGAGGGCTGTTGTGGGGTGCAGTGGTTAGAGCGGGGGGGGAGGGCTGTTGTGGGGTGCAGTGGTTAGAAGCGGGGGGCGGGGAGGGCCGCTGTGGGGTGCAGTGGTTAGAGCGGGGGGTGGGGAGGGCTGTTGTGGGGTGCAGTGGTTAGAGCGGGGGGCGGGGAGGGCCGTTGTGGGGTTAGAGCGGGGGGCGGGGAGGGCCGTTGTGGGGTGCAGTGGTTAGAGCGGGGGGCGGGGAGGGCCGCTGTGGGGTGCAGTGGTTAGAGCGGGGGGTGGGGAGGGCTGTTGTGGGGTGCAGTGGTTAGAGCGGGGAGGGCTGTTGTGGGGTTACAGTGGGGGGCTGACAGGTTACGGGGGAGCCCGAGCACTGACTCCCCCACCCCCCGTTTCAGTCCTTCGCAGACCTGCCGCACCGGCCACTGCTGGTGGAGCTGACAGTGGAGGAGGGTCAGAGGTTAAAGGTCATCTACGGGTCATGCGCTGGGTTCCACGCCATTGACGTGGACTCAGGAAACAACTACGACATCTACATCCCCGTGCACGTGAGTGGGGGGCGAGGTCACACGGAGCCCCTGGGGGGCGGGTGCTGGGGGGCGGGGTCACACGGAGCCCCTGGGGGGCGGGTGCTGGGGGGCGGGGTCACACGGAGCCCCTGGGGGGCGGGGTCACACGGAGCCCCTGGGGGGCGGGTGCTGGGGGGCGGGGTCACACGGAGCCCCTGGGGGGTGGGGCGCTGGGGGGCGGGGTCACACGGAGCCCCTGGGGGCGGGTGCTGGGGGGCAGGGCACTGCGAGGGATGCCCGCACACGAGGGCGCCGGGGTGGCATGGGGCACACACACACATGCAGCATTGGGGGGTCACAGGCCCTGGGGCGGGCAGGAGGGGTGTCCTTTGCCCCCTGACCTTTGCCCTGTGGCAGCAGATCCAGACCCAGGTCACGCCCCACGCCATCATCTTCCTGCCCCACACGGAGGGGATGGAGATGCTGCTCTGCTACGAGGACGAGGGCGTCTACGTCAACACCTACGGGCGCATCATCAAGGATGTGGTGCTGCAGTGGGGGGAGATGCCCACCTCCGTGGGTGAGCCCGGATGCCTGGGTCCTCCCCAGCGCTGGGGGATAGAGTGGGGGGGCTGGGAGCCAGGACTCCTGGGTTCTCTCCCCGGCTCTGGGAGGGGAGTGCGGGCTGGTGGTTAGAGCAGGGGGGGCTGGGAGCCAGGACACCTGGGTTCTCTCCCCGGCTCTGGGAGGGGAGTGGGGGCTGGTGGGTCAGAGCAGGGGGGGCTGGGAGCCAGGACTCCTGGGTTCTCTCCCCGGCTCCGGGAGGGGAGTGGGGGCTGGTAGGTCAGAGCAGGGGGGGCTGGGAGCCAGGACTCCTGGGTTCTCTCCCCGGCTCTGGGAGGGGAGGGCGCGCTGGTGGGTTAGAGCGGGGGGGGGGGCTGGGAGCCAGGACTCCTGGGTCCATTGAGGAAGGGTCTCCCCCCTGACTCTCTCTCACACACCCCCCAGCGTACATCTGCTCCAATCAGATCATGGGCTGGGGCGAGAAGGCCATCGAGATCCGCTCCGTGGAGACGGGGCACCTGGACGGGGTTTTCATGCACAAGCGGGCCCAGCGCCTCAAGTTCCTGTGCGAGCGCAACGACAAGGTGGGCACTAGGGGGCGCCAGGCTGCAGTGGGCAGGGGGCGCTCATAGCTAGTTCTGGCCCCAGTGTCCCCGAGGGGTCCCCGGGTAACCGGCCGTCCCTGCCCCAGAGGTGGGCGCAGCTGAGCACCGGCCGAGGGGTCCCCGTGTCACCGGCCGCCCCGCCCCAGAGGTGGGGGCATCTCAGCGCCGGGCGAGGGGTCCCCGTGTCACCGGCCGCCCCGCCCCAGAGGTGGGCGCAGCTCAGCACCGGGCGAGGGGTCCCCGTGTCACCGGCCGCCCCGCCCCAGAGGTGGGCGCATGCCAGCGCCGGGCGAGGGGTCCCCAGGTAACCGGCCGCCCCGCCACAGAGGTGGCCGCATCTCAGCGCCGGGCGAGGGGTCCCCGGGTAACCGGCCGCCCCGCCCCAGAGGTGGGCGCATCTCAGCGCCGGGCGAGGGGTCCCCGGGTAACCGGCCGCCCCGCCCCAGAGGTGGGCGCATCTCCGCGCCGGGCGAGGGGTCCCCGTGTCACCGGCCGCCCCGCCCCAGAGGTGGGCGCAGCTCAGCACCGGGCGAGGGGTCCCCGTGTCACCGGCCGCCCCGCCCCAGAGGTGGGCGCATGCCAGCGCCGGGCGAGGGGTCCCCGTGTCACCGGCCGCCCTGCCCCAGAGGTGGCTGCATCTCAGCGCCGGGCGAGGGGTCCCCGTGTCACCGGCCGCCCCGCCCCAGAGGTGGGCGCATGCCAGCGCCGGGCGAGGGGTCCCCGTGTCACCGGCCGCCCCGCCCCAGAGGTGGGCGCATGCCAGCGCCGGGCGAGGGGTCCCTGGGTAACCGGCCGCCCCGCCCCAGAGGTGGGCGCATGCCAGCGCCGGGCGAGGGGTCCCCGGATAACCGGCCGCCCCGCCCCAGAGGTGGGCGCATGCCAGCGCCGGGCGAGGGGTAACCGGCCGCCCCGCCCCAGAGGTGGGCGCATGCCAGCGCCGGGCGAGGGGTAACCGGCCGCCCCGCCCCAGAGGTGGGCGCAGCTCAGCACCGGGCGAGGGGTCCCCGCGTCACCGGCCGCCCCGCCCCAGAGGTGGGCGCATGCCAGCGCCGGGCGAGCGGTAACCGGCCGCCCCGCCCCAGAGGTGGGCGCATGCCAGCGCCGGGCGAGGGGTAACCGGCCGCCCCGCCCCAGAGGTGGGCGCATGCCAGCGCCGGGCGAGGGGTAACCGGCCGCCCCGCCCCAGAGGTGGGCGCATGCCAGGCTTACTCCTGCTCTGCTCCCCTCCCAGGTTTTCTTCGCCTCCGTCCGCTCCGGGGGCAGCAGCCAGGTTTACTTCATGACACTCAACAGAAACTGTATCATGAACTGGTAAGGCCCCGCCCCCAGCGCTGGCCCCGCCTCTGGAGGGAAGGGGCGGGGCCCCCTCAGACACTGGATCCCTCTGCCAGAGACTCCGCCCCCACAGCCAGTGAGGATCAGGACCGACCAATCAGCAGAACCGATGCCTTGACCGCCTTCCCCCCCACCTGTGTCTGATGCTGCTTGGGGGGGGCTCTCCATGGTGACAGTGTGTTGTCCCCCCCCCTCTGACTGACTGACTGCCCCCCACTTCGCTCGCCCCTCCCCTGACTCCGTGGGGACCTGCTCTGTTCATAGCCTGAGTGCCGGGCGAGGGGTCCCCGTGTCACCAGCCGCCCCGCCCCAGAGGTGGCCGCATCTCAGCGCCTGGCGAGGGGTCCCAGACATGTGTGGGGTGACAGGCAAACTCCCCTGTGAAACACGAGGAGGGAGGTGGCCAGAGGCCGAGGCGGGGGGACCCAGTGCTGTCGCTGTGGGGCGCTGCACTGGCCACGGCCCCTGTCGGGGGCACTCAGAACGGCCATGGGGTGCAGACCCATCGCTTTGTGCTAATTTCGCTTTGCTTAAAGGTGGGGGCGTGGGGCGGGGCCAGGGCCTTTCATCCACTGGGTAGGAGCCGCAGTGGTGGTGGGGAACCCCGAAAGCAGCCCCCCAACTGCCTTGTGTGCCCCCAGAACTCCTCCCCCTGGGCCAGGCAGACGGGGGCGAATGTACAGGGGGGACACGGGGAGGGCCTGGTCCCTCCTGGCTCTGTGTATATTTTGCTTTAATTATTTTTATTTTGTAACAATGATTCATTAACAAAGCACTTTAAAGCCCTGACTGCGTCTCATGGGGGGCTGGGAACGCCCCCCGGGGGCGGATTTGGGGTGATTCTCGAACTGACCCAGGAGAGTTGGTCCTAGGGTGGGGACTGGCTGGCTTGGGGGGCAAGGAATGGGGCAGGGACCTGTCCCCTCTAGGGGGCGCCGGCTCCCACCCGGCCCCATGGGAGCCCGGCTGCAGCAGCAGTGCAAGGGTTAAACAATGGGGGGGGCACGGAGCCAGCTGATTCCCCTCCCTGCCCCCCTGACGCTGCCTGGGGTCCCCCCCGAGAGCCATATGGAGTGTGCGGGGGGGGGTTATGGAGTTCATGGGACCCCCCCAGTATTCAGTTTCCTCTGTACCTTGCTTGCATCTGTCTATCAAGCCCCAGACTCCCCCTCCCGCGCCGTGGCCTTGAAATTTCATGTTAATAAAAAACCAAATTCTATGACTTTCCCCGCCTGGTCCGGCGTTCTTTACCCCCAGGGGGCGGGCAGGGGGCAGCCGGGGGCGGGCACCGAACAGCAGGAAGCTGGTGTCCCTGGGCGGAGTTGGCGGCACCCTGCTGAGCTCGGGCAGCTGGGGCACGGGCCGGGGGAGGGGGGACGACAGCCAGGGCACACTGAGGAAGTGGAGTTCCTGGGGCCCGTCCACGCTATCCCGTCAGGACCCCGAGTGAACTCTCGTCCTCATCCTGAGGGTCCTTATCACCCCCGTGCCTCCTACCTGTAGTAACCTCCAGACCAGTCCCCCGGAGACTCGGGCCGGTGCCACAGAGAGTTTCGGCAGAACGGTGTCGGTGAGAAGTGGAGATTGTTTAAGAAAATCCCCCAAAGCCCCCAGGAAAGAGGTTAAGAAGCCAGCCTGGCATTCAGGGGAAGTGACAGCAGTGTTGAATGTATGACCACCGGAAGCAGGGGGAAGTCGTGACATGTATAAACCAGAACTGTAGGGCACTGATGAGGAAAGCTAAAGGCCAGAGGGAGAAGTGGGCAGCCGGCGCATTGTCATTGTATCGGGGACAAACCGAAGCCTGACAAGGGGTTAACACACATTTCAAGGGAGCATTGGAGGTGAAGTGGCCGGCTAACACCCCTCCAGTCATGAGGGGGATGCTGCTGTCCGAAGCCGTCAATCCGGCATGTCAGTCCCTGGTGTTTGGTGTCTGGCAGAGTGACGAGTTTCAGCTCCCGGCTCATCTCTGGGCGGTGGGGGGCAGGTTTGCTTTGCGGACCAGGCCCGAGAGCTCAGACGGGAGGCGATCGCTTTGGGAGAAGGGTTCGCCCACTGGTGACCGGGCGGTTTTTGTTTTTGATCGTTTTCCTGCGTGAGTTCAACCCTGGGGGCGCTGGCCTGGTTCCCCCCATGTAATGGCTGGTGGGGTATTCAGCGCCCTGGAGGCAGTACCCCAGGCGGATGTGGGACCCCGGATCTGGAAATGAAGGGGGGGCTTGTGCCCCTTGTTCCGGCAGGGGCTGGCACCCCTTGGAGTTGGTGGGTCCTGGTCTGCGGGGCGCTGGCGCCCGATGATGAGTCTGGAGAGGTTCGGGGGGGGTTAAAGGCCAGAAGAGGGGGTTTGAGAGAGATTTATTTCCAGGACGTGGCCCCCAACGAGTCTGGGTTCTGTTGAATGATACAGCGACCCTAAGAACATCCCAATGCCCCCCAGCCCCCATGGCCACTTCGCCTCGAATGGTCCCTCGAAATGTGTGTTTAGCTGTGCGGCTGAGTCCCTCTCCCAGCCTGCAGAAAGGCTCTGGGGGGCGCGAAAGCTCGCCCTTCCCACCCATAACACACATTCCCTCCCCTGCCTCGTCTCGCTAACGAGAGCTGGCCGGGGAGCTCGCTGACCCGGTCCTGTGGATCGTCGGCGACTCCCAGCACTGGGCAAGTTCCCGGCGACGGGACGAAACCCACCGATGTGCCGGTGTTTGGAAAGGGCCGACGGGCCGAGCCGAGTATTTCGAGCCCCGTCAGCCCGACCTCGATCGAGGGCAAGAGACTGGAGCTGCTCGCCGCAGCACTCGAGTCATACAGATGGTAATGTAATGAATGCACATGGGCGTGGGGTCACGGCACAGAACCGGGCGAGCCGGCCTGAGCTCTGTTTCTGACGCGCACCCAAGCGGGGTCGCTAGAGGTGACCGTGGTGACGGATTAGACATGGACTCCCATGGTTCTGCGGGGCGTTTTGATTAAAACACTCGCCCGATAGAAAAGTAACGTGGCCCGTATTGACCGAACGAAAGGCTGGTGACCGATAGGTCTCAAAGGTACCTGGAAATGCAGCATCGTCAGCGAGCGGCTCGCCTTCGGCCGGGCTCCCGCCGGGCTCGGATCTGGGAACGGTGCTACGTAACAGCTTTCCCGGTGATCTGCAAGAAAAAAAATCACCCCGATAAAGTTTGCAGGTGACCCAAAAATTGGGGGAGTGGGAACGAGGGAGAGGCCGGGTCCCCGGTTCAGAGCGATGTGGATCACAACCCAATACTGTGGTTTGAATGCGGCTAAATGCCACCGTACACAACACGGAACGAGGCGCGTCAGCCGTACACGGGACGGGGAGTCTCTCCTGGGGAGCAGCGACTCTGAAGCAGATTTGGGGGGCGGGGAGGGTAATCAGCGGAACATGAGCTCCCAGGGCGACGCTGTGACCAGAAGGGCGAACGCCATCCCGGGCCGCGTAAGCGGGAATCTCGCGTAGGGGCAGAGAGGCGATTTCACTGCTGGATCGGGCCCAGACGGTGCCCACAGTTCCGGCCGGAGGGTGATTACATCGGAGAGGGGTCAGAGAAGAGCCAGGAGAAGGATTAAAAACCCTGCCTGCGAGTGAGAGACTCCAGGAGCTCAGCGTAACGAAGAGGCGGCGAAGGGGTGACGGATCCCGGTCTGTAAGTACCGACGCGGGGAGCGAATCTTTCACTAGCAGAGGCAGGTCTAACCCGGTCGAGGGCCGGGAGTTGGAACCAGATGAATTCGGATTGGAAACAAGATGGAAAACGTCTAACAGTGAGGGGGGCTGGTGGGTTAGAGCAGGGGGGGCTGGGAGCGAAGACTCCTGGGTTCTCTCCCCGGGTCTGGGACGGCAGTGGGGGATGGTGGGTTAGACCAGGGGGGGCTGGGAGCCAGGACTCCTGGGTTCTCTCCCCGGCTCCGGGAGGGGAGTGGGGGCTGGTGGGTTAGAGCAGGGGGGCTGGGAGCCAGGACTCCTGGGTTCTCTCCCCGGCTCTGGGAGGGCAGTGGGGGCTGGTGGGTTAGAGCAGGGGGGGCTGGGAGCCAGGACTCCTGGGTTCTGTCCCCAGCTCTGGGAGCGGGGTGGGGGCTGGTGGGTCGGGCTCTCTCTCTAACACGCTCTCTGGCCTGTCAGCCCCTGGGATGGGGGGGAACAGGTGCAGCGAGGGGGGGGGGTGAAAGTGACCTGATGCCGGTGGATGGGGGGGGGTCGGGAGATCCAGTGTCCGTCCCACCCCGGAAGCCGGAATCAACCTCAAAATAACTTGCCCCTATTTAATCAGCGGTGGCCGGGAGGGGGATTCGGCCATGATGCAGGGCCTGGTGCTGCTGCTCTGCGCCCTGCTGTGTGGGGGGGTCAGTGGTAAGTTGGGGGCCCTCTGGGGGCCCTGACATCTGTGGGGGGCTGATGGAGCCAGGCCCTGGTTCCCCGACGGGGGGGGAGGCTGGGGGATAATCGGGAGGGGTTAAACCAGGACTGGGGCAGGGTGGGGGACACAAAGGTGGTGGGAGGGCAGGGCTGGGGGCAGCTGCTCCCTACACACCCGGGCCTGACCCCTGCCTGCCCCACAAGGGGCCCCGGGCGGGAACGAGGAGCTGCAGCTCTATGAGAAACTCTTCACCAACTACGACAAGAACACGCGGCCGGTGATACGCCCCGACGACACGGTGCCCGTGCAGATAATGCTCACACTGACCAACCTCATCTCGCTGGTGAGACGCCCCCCGCTCCCGCGCCGCCCCCCGCTCCCGCGCCGCCGCCCCCTGCTCCCACCGCAGCACCCCTGCGCCCGGCCCGGCCAGCGCCCCTCACTCCCGACCGGCAGCCCCTCGTTCCCACCCCACCGGCCCGGCCGGCATCCCCTGCTGCCACCACACTGCCCCCGCTCCCGCCCCGGTGCCCCCCACTCCCGCCCCAGCGCCCCTCACTCCCAACCCGCTCCCGCCGCCCCCACGTCCAGCCCGGCCGGCGCCCCCGCCTCCGACCTGCAGCCCCCGCGTACATCCCTCGCTCCCACCCTGCCGCCCCCAAAACCACGCTGACCGTCTCCATCCTGTTGCAGAATGAAAAGGAGGAGACTCTGACCACCAATGTCTGGATAAAGTTTGTGAGTAACCCCTCGCCCCCCCCGGACACTGGGTCTCCTGCACCACTCAGGCCCCCCCAGACTCCTTGTTGATGCCCTCAAGTGAGCCCCGACTCTGAGCTCACCTGTCTCCCCTCCCTCCCCCCCATTGCACTTATGTCCTGAGGCTGAGGATAGAACCCAGGAGTCCTGGCTCCCAGCTGATCCCTCCCCCCGCACTAATCCCCCCTTCCGGCGACTGACCTTGTCCTGCAGGGGGGCAGCTACTATCCCCTGCCCCCCAGCTCTGCTGGTGCCCCTCACTCCCGACCCGCAGCCCCTGCCCCCCAGCTCTGCCGGTGCCCCTCACTCCCGACCTGCAGCCCCTGCCAGCCCAGCCCTGCCCCCCCCTCCCCAGCTCTGCCGGTGCCCCTCACTCCCGACCCGCAGCCCCTGCCAGCCCAGCCCTGCCCCCCCCTCCCCAGCTCTGCCGGTGCCCCTCACTCCCGACCCGCAGCCCCTGCTAGCCCAGCCCTGCCCCCCTCTCCCCAGCTCCGCCGGTGCCCCTCACTCCCGACCCGCAGCCCCCGCTAGCCCGGCCCTGGGCTCCTCTCACACAGCTCTGTGGCGAGGGGTGCAGGGGGTCCCCCAGCCTCACCCCGTCTCTCTGCCCCCAGGAATGGGTGGACTATCGGCTGAATTATAGCGACAGTGAGTTCGAAGGGATCCGCTCCCTGCGCGTCCCCTCCGACATGGTCTGGCTGCCGGACATCGTCCTGGAGAACAAGTGAGACCCGGGAGGGGGGCCTGGCCGACGCCCCGAGGCTGTGGGGGGAGCCGCATGACTTAGGGTCTCGGGGACTTTGGGAGATTCGGGGAGAGGGCCGGGAAACGTCCGCCCTCCTGTCTCCGGCGGTCCCAGCTCCAGCTCCTCGAACCCGGGACAGGGCCGTGACTCGGAGAACCAGCGGTTAATCGTGAGCCGAGCCAGCGTCTGGCCCCACTCGCTAACGGGTCGGTGGTCTTGGCGCAGGGGGGCCTGAGTGTGTTTGGCCCACGCCTGACGTCACCGTTCGCAGAACGGCCTGACGAGGGGAAAGTGTTTCTGGTTTTTTTACGAATAATAAGTCCCCCCTCCCCTCCCTGCCCGGTTATAAAACACCGATTTATCTGCCTGGCCGGAGCTGTTGTTTTCCTCCTGCTCTCGCCGGCTACCCGGCCAGTCCACGGAAACGCCGTCTGGGCCAGTCCCGCCGCTCCGGGGCAGGCCTGCAGCCTGGCTCGGCTGGATCGATCCGGGTGCTCCGAGGACCCCCCATCCCCACCGCGAGCCCCCAAACCTCCGCCCGGCTGCTGCCCGCGGCCAGAGCCCACTTGGCAACCACACCTTTGTTCTGCAGGTGCCGCCGAGCCCGTGTCCCGCTCCCTGGCACCAGCCACCCAGCGTGGGGCTCCTTTGGGTCTGGCTTCGAGAGCCCTCTAAGCTAGAGAGGGGCCAGGGACCGGACCCTGGATCCCCACAGCTCGGGCCTGGTGCTACCGGCAGCTTGGCTACTGATTGCTTGTGCCAGCGGCCGCTGCTTTCGTTCAACGCTCTCGCTGCAATTCCCAAATGAGTTGAGACGAGGCCACTTTCTGGGCGCAGAGCGGTCGGCCTCCGTCCTTTGCAGTGGCTGGTTACTTCCTGCTTTCAGGTGACCCCACGGCCGATGTGGCCAGATTCCCACGGCTGGTATCTGGGCTGGTGCCATGCTTTGCCATTCTTTCGGTCGCAGCTTGTCGAATAGCTCAGACAGCCGCTTCCTCGGCTCTGTCGCTTTCCGTCCACTTCCTTCGTTGCGGCTGCTAGTACGATCCCCACGGCCACACCGAAAGTCAAGCAGAACCGTCTCTGCAAGTGGCTCATGTGCCACGGACGTGTTCCCGTCTCTCTTTGCTGCTGTGTTGCGGGAGATACCGGTTACGTAGCTGTCCCATGGCTGAGGACTCTTCAGCCCCACTTCCCTGCATCCACCCCCGTGGAATTCATCCCATCTCACGGCCGGCGGCGGCAAATTCGTTTGGATTCCTTCCACTTAATCAACTGGGCTCTGCAATAGATTGCTTCATCGTACATGACCCCGGCCCTGTCTTGGCCCAGAGCGTGGGGCGTAACTCAAAAAAGAGTCCTACAAAAAGCAGAAACTCAGTCAAATTACCAAGGATGATTATTTTAATATATATATATATATATATATATATATATATATATATATATATATATATATATATATATATATATATATAAACAGATAGGGACAAAATTAGAAAGGCCAAGGCACAAAACGAGACTCAACTAGCTAGGGAGATAAAGGGCAACAAGAACGCATTTTACAACTACGTTACAAGCAAGAGGACTTCCTGCACTTAGGACGGAAGAATCCTATGCACAGCTACAGACTAGGGACCGAATGGCTAGGTAGCAGTTCTGCAGAAAAGGACCTAGGGGTCACAGTGGACGAGAAGCTGGATATGAGTCGACAGTGTGCTCTTGTTGCCAAGAAGGTTAACGGCATTTGGGGCTGTATAAGTAGGGGCATTGCCAGCAGATCGAGGGACGTGATCATTCCCCTCTATTCGACATTGGTGAGGCCTCATCTGGAGTACTGTGTCCAGTTTTGGGCCCCACACTACAAGAAGGATGTGGAAAAATTGGAGAGAGTCCAGCAGAGGGCAACAAAAATGATTAGGGGGCTGGAGCACATGACTTATGAGGAGAGGCTGAGGGAACTGGGATTGTTTAGTCTGCAGAAGAGAAGAATGAGGGGGGATTTGATAGCTGCCTTCAACTACCTGAAGGGGGGGGTCCAAAGAGGATGGATCTCAGCTGTTCTCAGTGGTAGCAGATGACAGAACAAGGAGTAATGGTCTCAAGTTGCAGTGGGGGAGGTTTATATTGGATATTAGGAAACACTATTTCACTAGGAGGGTGGTGAAGCACTGGAATGCGTTACCTAGGGAGGTGGTGGAATCTCCTTCCTTGGAGGTTTTTAAGGCCCGGCTTGATAACGCCCTGGCTGGGATGATTTAGTTGGGGATTGGTCCTGCTTTGAGCAGGGGGTTGGACTAGATACCTCCTGAGGTCTCTTCCAACCCTAATCTTTTATGATTCGATGAAGACCAAGGACAGGGTAGGCCCGTTACTCATTGAGGAGGGAAAGATAATGATAAAAAAACCGCAGCAGTGGCCGATGTGTTAAATGCCTTTTTTGTTTTGGTTTTCACCAAACAGTTAGCGGTGACCGGCCGACGAACACAGTGAACGTCGGTGTAAAGGGGGAAGGATCTGAGGCTAACATAAGGGCAGAACAAGTTAAAAATTAATTAGCAAGTCCGATGTCTCCAAGTTGGCAGGGTCTGACAAAACACATCCTGGGATACTCAAGAAATGGGCTGAAGAGGTCTGAGCCGTCTGTGACAATCTTTGACTACACGTGGCGGTGGGCGCACAACTGGTTGGAAAATCGTTCCCAGAGAGTAGTTATCAGCGGTTCACAGTCAAGCTGGAAGGGCATCACGAGCGGGGTCCCCCCGGGAATCTGTCCTGGGTCTGGTTCTGTTCAATATCTACTTAAATGATTTTGTTTAGGTTGGACATTAGGAAAAAGTGGTTAAAGGCTGGAACAAATGACCTGGGGAGGTCATGACGTCTCCATCGTTGGAGGTTTTTAAGAACAGGTTGGACCAACATCTGTGGTGGACGGTCTAGAAGATAATAGTTTGTCCTGCCTCTGTGTAGGGGGCTGGACTAGATAGATTTAGACGCGTTCTGCCGATTTGGGTTAAAGTCAGACTACGCCCTTCTTGCGATTGGGTTATGTCGGCAGAGGTGCGGCTGGTTGTCCCCCTCCCTGGCGTTCCCACCCCCTTTTCCGTCTGTCCCTGCTTCAGTGGTTCAGCCTCACGCATCCCAGTCTGCCCCTTTCAGGGTATCCCAAAAGCCGGCCCGGCCACAGAAAAGTCTTTCCGGGGACGCCCCCAAAAGTCAGGGTCTCCCCCAGCTGGATTCTCCACTGAGATGAAGGCTTCAGGCCACAGGGCAGGTTGGGGTGGGTGCCGATCTTTTGGGGTGCACAGGCTTTGGTGTGTCAATATACGAGGGTGTCTCATGGGCACCAAGGGAAGTGTGGGAAGTGTCTGGGCTGCAGGGACTTTGGGGGGCCCCCCTTGCTGACGCCCCCTTTCCCTTCTCACCACCCCCCCACAGCATCGACGGGCAGTTTGAGATCGCCTACTACGCGAACGTGCTGGTGTACCCCGGGGGGGCCATGTACTGGTTGCCTCCTGCCATCTACCGCAGCACCTGTGCCATCGAAGTCACCTACTTCCCCTTCGACTGGCAGAACTGCTCCCTTGTCTTCCAGTGAGTGAGATGCGCCCACCTCTGGGGCGGGGCGGCTGGTTACACGGGGACCCCTCGCCCGGCGCTGAGACGCGGCCACCTCTGGGGCGGGGCGGCTGGTTACACAGGGACCCCTCACCCGGCGCTGAGATGCAGCCACCTCTGGGGCAGGGCGGCCAGTTACACGGGGACCCCTCGCCCAGCGCTGAGATGCGCCCACCTCTGGGGCGGGGCGGCCGGTTACACGGGGACCCCTCACCCGGCGCTGAGATGCAGCCACCTCTGGGGCGGGGCGGCCGGTTACCCGGGGACGCCTCGCCCGGCGCTGAGATGCGCCCACCTCTGGGGCAGGGCGGCCAGTTACACGGGGACCCCTCGCCCGGCGCTGAGATGCGCCCACCTCTGGGGCGGGGCGGCCGGTTACACGGGGACCCCTCGCCCGGCGCTGAGACGCGCCCACCTCTGGGGCGGGGCGGCCGGTTACCCCGGGGTCCCCTCGCCCGGCGCTGAGACGCGCCCACCTCTGGGGCGGGGCGGCCGGTTACCCCGGGGTCCCCTCGCCCGGCGCTGAGACGCGCCCACCTCTGGGGCGGGGCGGCCGGTTACCCCGGGGTCCCCTCGCCCGGCGCTGAGACGCGCCCACCTCTGGGGCGGGGCGGCCGGTTACCCCGGGGACCCCTCGCCCGGCGCTGAGACGCGCCCACCTCTGGGGCGGGGCGGCCAGTTACACGGGGACCCCTCGCCCGGCGCGGAGATGCGCCCACCTCTGGGGCGGGGCGGCTGGTTACCCAGAGACCCCTTGCCCGGCGCTGAGACGCGCCCACCTCTGGGGCGGGGCGGCTGGTTACCCAGAGACCCATCGCCCGGCGCTGAGACGCGGCCACCTCTGGGGCGGGGCGGCTGGTTACCCAGAGACCCCTCGCCCGGCGCTGAGATGCAGCCACCTCTGGGGCGGGGCGACTGGTTACCCAAAGACCCCTCGCCCGGCGCTAAGATGCGGCCATCTCTGGGGCGGGACGGCTGGTTACCCAAAGACCCCTCACCCAGCGCTGAGATGCGGCCACCTCTGGGGCGGGGCGGCCGGTTACCCAGGGACCCCTCGCCCGGCGCTGAGATGCGGCCACCTCTGGGGCGGGGCGGCCGGTTACCCAGGGACCCCTCGCCCGGCGCTGAGACGCGCCCACCTCTGGGGCGGGGCGGCCAGTTACACGGGGACCCCTCGCCCGGCGCGGAGATGCGCCCACCTCTGGGGCGGGGCGGCTGGTTACCCAGAGACCCCTTGCCCGGCGCTGAGACGCGCCCACCTCTGGGGCGGGGCGGCTGGTTACCCAGAGACCCCTCGCCCGGCGCTGAGACGCGGCCACCTCTGGGGCGGGGCGGCTGGTTACCCAGAGACCCCTCGCCCGGCGCTGAGATGCGCCCACCTCTGGGGCGGGGCGGCTGGTTACACAGGGACCCCTCGCCCGGCGCTGAGATGCAGCCACCTCTGGGGCGGGGCGACTGGTTACCCAAAGACCCCTCGCCCGGCGCTAAGATGCGGCCATCTCTGGGGCGGGACGGCTGGTTACCCAAAGACCCCTCACCCAGCGCTGAGATGCGGCCACCTCTGGGGCGGGGCGGCCGGTTACCCGGGGACCCCTCGCCCGGCGCTGAGATGCGGCCACCTCTGGGGCGGGGCGGCCGGTTACCCAGGGACCCCTCGCCCGGCGCTGAGATGCGGCCACCTCTGGGGCGGGGCGGCTGTTTACTCAGGGACCCCTCGCCCAGTGCCAGGGCTGACCCTAAGGAGAGGGCGCTCCCTGCTGACCCCCCATGTGGCCGCAGGTCCCAGACGTACAGCGCTAACGAGGTTGAACTGCAGCTCTCAATCAATGAGGAGACGGCCCGCCCCTTTGACGAGATCGATATAGACCCTGCCGCCTTCACAGGTATGCGGGGGGTGGGAAAGAGGGTGTCTGCCAGCCCCCCTGAACAGACCCCCAAGGGGGCAGGGGGTGTCTGCCACAGTTCCCCCCAGGGGCAAATGTCTGCCAGGTCCCCCCCAGTGGGGGTCTCCCCGAAGGGCAGGGGGGTGCTCCCCACAGCACCCGCTGCCTCCTGCTGCCTCCCGCCCTGCAGAGAACGGGGAGTGGGCGATCCGGCACCGGCCGGCCCGGAAGGTGCTGCACCCGGAGCTGGGCCGGGAGGCGCTCGGCTTCCAGGAGATCCGCTTCTCGCTCATCATCCAGCGCAAGCCCCTCTTCTACGTCATCAACATCATCGTGCCCTGTGTGCTCATCTCCTCCCTCGTCGTGCTGGTCTACTTCCTGCCCGCCCAAGGTGAGCCTGGCCACGGGGCACCCCGCCCAGCCACGGGAAACCCTGCCCCGCCCAGCCCGCCCGGCCACAGGGCACCCCGCCCGGCCACAGGGATGCCCCACCCGGCCATGGGGATGCCCTGCCTGGCCTCGAAGATACCTAGCCGGCCACAGGGAAACCCTGCCCGGCCACAGGACAAGGAGAGATGCTCCCTACCACACCCACGTGGGGGACACATTTGCTGGCACTAGGAGCAAACGATAGGGGCATGAACCCCAATCTCTCCTGGCGGCCCCTCTTTGGGGGGCCCCAGGGCAGAAAGCCCCAGGCCCTAGGCAGGAGGGGGCATAGCAGGATATCGGAGGGAAGCCAAACGGCCCCATGTCACCCCTGTTCTCTGCCCCTGGCAGCCGGTGGCCAGAAATGCACCCTCTCCATCTCAGTGCTGCTGGCTCAGACTGTCTTCCTCTTCCTCATCGCCCAAAAAATCCCAGAGACCTCGCTCAGCGTCCCCCTCATCGGCAAGTGAGTGACAACCCGCTTCCCTGGGAGCCAGGACTCCTGGGTTCTCTCCCCGGCGCTGGGAGGGGAGTGGGGGCTGGTGGGTTAGAGCAGGGGGGGGCAGGACTCCTGGGTTCTCTCCCCACCTCTGGGAGGGGTGTGGGGGCTGGTGGGTGAGAGCAGGGGGGGCTGGGAGCCAGGACTCCCGAGATCTCTCCCCGGCAGGTACCTGATGTTCGTCATGGGGGTGGCGACGCTGATCGTGATGAATTGTGTCATTGTGCTGAATGTTTCCCTGCGAACGCCGAACACCCACTGCATGTCTGAGCAACTCAAACATGTGAGCGTCGGGGGCAGAGCACAGTGGGGAGATGAGGGGGTTCTGGGGGGGAAGTGTCAGGGGGCTGGGGGTGGAGGGAGTGCTCGGGGGGCGGTGGGGCTGGAGACCTGGGGATCAGTGCCAGGGGGAATGTGGGGTGAGGGGCACCAGCCTTGGAGGGAAATTGGAGAACCAAGAACCAACCAAAGGGGGAATAGGGATTGGGGAGAGGACCGATCCTGGCCGGGGGAGCAGGGGCTTAGGGCAGGGAAGAGCCCAAGGGCTAAGCCGGGACCCTTAGATCCAGTATCTTAGATGTCTGTAGACTAATGTGAGAAGGATGGGGAATTAGCAGGAAGAACGCGAAATGCTAGTCAATAAACACAACTATGACCTAGTTGGCGTCATGGAGACTTGGTGAGATAATACGCACGACTGGAATATTGGTACAGATGGGTACAGCTTGCTCAGGGACAGGCAAGGGGAAAAGGGAGGTGTTGCCGCCTTATATATTAAAAATGCGTACACTTGGACTGAGGTTGAGCTGGAAATAGGAGACAGACTTGTTGAAAGTTTCTGGGTAAGGATGAAAGGGGTAAAAAACAAGGGTGATGTCATGGTAGGGGTCTACTACAGACCCCTAACCAGGAAGACGAGGTGGATGAGGCTTTTTTTTAAACTAATAAAATCATCCAAGCACAGGACTTGGTGGTGATGGGGGACTTCAACTCCCCAGACATCTGTTGGGAAAATAACACAGCAGGGCACCGATTATCCAACAAGTTCTTGGAATGTATCGGAGACGATTTTTTATTTCAGAAGGTGGAGACAGCTACTAGGGGGGTGGCTGGTCTAGATTTGATTTTGACAAATAGGGAGGAAGTGGTTGAGAATTTGAAAGTGGAAGGCAGCTTGGGTGAAAGCGATCGTGAAATAATAGAGTTCATGATGCTATGGAATGGTAGGAGGGAGAACAGCAAAATGAAAACAATGGATTTCAAGAAGGCGACTTTAGCAAACTCAGGGAGTTGGTAGGTAAGATCCCATGGGAAGCAAGTCTACGGGGAAAAACAGTTGAAGACAGTTGGCAGTTTTTCAGAGACATTATTAAGGGCACAAGAGGAAACTATCCCCCTGCGTAGGAAAGATAGGAAGTATGGCTTAACCAGGAGATCTTCAATGATCTAAAACTCAAAAAAGAGTCCTGCAAACAGTGGAAACTCAGTCAAATTACAAAGGATGAATATAAACAAATAACACGAGTCTGTAGGGACAAAATTAGAAAGGCCAAGACACACAACGAGATCAAACTAGCTAGGGACATAAAAGGAAACAAGAAAACATTCTACAAATACATTAGAAGCAAGAGGAAGACCAAGGACAGGGTAGGCCCGTTACTCAATGAGGGGGGAAAGACAATAACAGAAAATGTGGAAATGGCAGAGGTGCTTAATGACGTCTGTGTTTCGGTTTTCACCAAAAGGTTGGTGGCGACTGGACGTCTAACATAGTGAATGCCAGTGAAAATGAGGTAGGATCAGAGGCTAAAATAGGGAAAGAACAAGTCAAAAATTACTTAGACAAGTTAGATGTCTTCAAATCACCAGGGCCTGATGAAATGCATCCTAGAATACTCAAGGAGCTGACTGAGGAGACATCTGAGCCATTAGCGATTATCTTTGAAAAGTCATGGAAGACGGGAGAGATTCCAGAGGACTGGAAAAGGGCAAATCTAGTGCCCAGATATAAAAAGGGAAATAAGGACAACCCGGGGAATTACAGACCGGTCAGCTTAACTTCTGTACCCGGAAAGATAATGGAGCAAATAATTAAGCAATCAATTTGCAAACACCTAACATAAGAACATAAGAATGGCCCTACTGGGTCAGACCAAGAGTCAATCTAGCTCAGTATCCTGTCTACCGACAGTGGCCAGTGCCAGGTGCCCCAGAGGGAATGAACAGAACAGGGAATCATCAAGTGGTCGATCCCCTGTTGCCCACTCCCAGCTTCTGGCAAACAGAGGGTAGGGACACCATCCCTGCCCAGCCTGGCTAATAGCCATTGATGGACGTATCCTCCATGAACGTATCTAGTTCTTCTTTGAACCCTGGTATAGTCTTGGCCTTCACAACATCCTCTGGCGAGGAGTTGCACAGGTTAACTGTGCGTTGTGTGAAGAAATACTTCCTGCTGTTTTAAACCTGCTGCCTATTAATTTCATTTGGTGACTCCTAGTTCTTGTGTTATGAGAAGTAGTAAACAACACTTCCTTATCTACTTTCTCCACACCAGTCATTGTTTTATACACCTCAATCATATCTCCCCTTATCCATCTCTTTTCCAAGCTGAAAAGTCCCAGTCTTATTAATCTCTCCTCATACGGAAGCCGTTCCAGACCCCTCATCATTTTTGTTGCCCTTTTCTGAACCTTTTCCAATTCCAATCTATCTTTTTTGAGATGGGGCGACCAGATCTGCACACAGTATTCAAGATGTGGGCGTCCCATGGATTTATAGAGAGGCAACATGATATTTTCTGTCCTATTATCTATCCCTTTCTTAATGATTCCCCACATCCTGTTCGCTTTGACTGCCGCTGCACATTGAGTGGATGTTTTCAGAGAACTCTCCACAATGACTCCAAGATCTTTCTTGAGTGGTAACAGCTAATTTAGACCCCTCGTTTTATACATATAGTTGGGATAATGCTTTCCCATGTGCATTATTTTGCATTTATGAACACTGAATTTCATCTGCCATTTTGTTGCCCAGTCACCCAGTTTTGAGAATCGTTTTGTAGCTCTTCGCAGTCTGCCTGGGACTTAACTATCTTTAGTAATTTTGTATCGTCTGCAAATTTTCCCACCTCGCTCTT
This sequence comes from Glyptemys insculpta, assembly GCA_032172135.1. Taxonomy (NCBI): domain Eukaryota; kingdom Metazoa; phylum Chordata; order Testudines; family Emydidae; genus Glyptemys; species Glyptemys insculpta. The sequence continues at coordinate 15,922,542 of JAVMKA010000017.1, read as the reverse complement.
TACCCCTTTTTCCAGATCATTTATGAATACGTTGAATAGGACTGGTCCCAGTACAGACCCCTGGGGGACACCACTATTTACCTCTCTCCATTCTGAAAACTGACCATTTATTCCTACCCTTTGTTTCCTGTCTTTTAACCAGTTACCAATCCATGAGAGGACCTTCCCTCTTATCCCATGACAGCTTACTTTGCTTAAGAGCCTTTGATGAGGGACCTTGTCAAAGGCTTTCTGAAAATCTAAGTACACTATATCCACTGGATCCCCCTTGTCCACGTTGTTGACCCCCTCAAAGAATTCTAGTAGATTGGTGAGGCATGATTTCCCTTTACAAAAACCATGTTGACTATTCCCCAACAAATTATGTTCATCCATGTGTCTGACAATATTGTTCTTTATTATTGTTTCAACCAGTTTGCCGGTACTGAAGTCAGGCTTACAGGCCTGTAATTGCCGGGATCACCTCTGGAGCCTTTTTAAAAATTGGCATCACATTATCTATCCTCCAGTCATTTGGTACAGAAGCTGATTTAAATGATAGGTTACAGACTACAGTTAGTAGTTCTGCAATTTCACATTTGAGTTCCTTCAGAACTCTTGGGTGATACCATCTGGTCCTGGTGACTTATTGCTGTTTAATTTATCAATTTGTTCCAAAACCTCCTCTAATGATACCTCAATCTGGGACTGTTCCTCCGATCTGTCACCTAAAAAGAATGGCTCAGGTTTGGGAATCTCCCTCACATCCTCAGCCGTGAAGACCGATGCAAAGAATTCATTTAGTTTCTCCCAGGGCCGGCTCCAGGGTTTTGGCCGCCCCAAGCAGCCAAAAAAAAAAAAAAAAAAAAAACCCCTCAATCGCGATCTGCGGCGGCAATTCGGCGGAAGGTCCTTCGCTCCTAGCGGGAGTGAGGGACCGTCCGCCGAATAGCTGGATCTGCCGCCCCTCTCCGGAGTGGCCACCCCAAGCACCTGCTTGCCAAGCTGGTGCCTGGAGCCGGCCCCGGTTTCTCCGCAATGGCCTTATCGTCCTTGAGTGCTCCTTTAGCACCTCCATCATCCAGTGGCCCCATTGGTTGTTTAGCAGATTTCCTGCTTCTGATGTACTTTAAAAAAAATTGCTATTACTTTTTGAGTCTTTGGCTAACTGTTCCTCAAATTCTTTTTTGGCCTTCCTAATTGTATTTTTACACTTCATTTGCCAGAGTTGATGCTCCTTTCTGTTTTCCTCACTAGGATTTAACTTACACTTTTTAAAGGATGCCTTTTTGCCTCTCACGGCTTCTTTTACTTTGTTGTTTAGCCACGGTGACTCTTTTTTGGTTTTCCTACTATGTTTTTTAATTTGGGGTATACATTTAAGTTGAGCCTCTATTACGGTGTCTTTAAAAAGTTTCCACGCAGCTTGCAGAGATTTCACTTTTGGCGCTGTACCCTTTAATTTCTGTTTAACTAACCTCCTCAGTTTTGTGGAGTTCCCCTTTCGGAAATGAAATGCTACAATGTCGGGACGCTGTGGTGTTTTTCCCGCCAGGGGGATGTTAAATTTCATTATGTTATGGTCACTGTTACCAAGCAGTCCAGCTACATTCATCTCTTGGACCAGATCCTGAGCTCCACTTAGGACTAAATCAAGAATTGCCTCTTCTCCTGTGGGTTCCAGGACCAGCGGCTCCAAGAAGCCGTCATATAAGGTGTCAAGAAACTTTATCTCTGCCTCCCGTCCTGAGGTGACATGTACCCAGTCAATATGAGGATAATTGAAATCCCCCTTTATTATTATTATTATTGAGTTTTTATTTTAATAGCATCTCTAATCTCCCTGAGCATTTCACAGTCACTATCACCATCCTGGTCAGGTGGTCAGTAATATATCCCTACCGCTATATTCTTCTTATTAGAGCATGGAATTTCTATCCATAGAGATTTTATGGTACAGTTAGATTCATTGATGATTTTTACTTCATTTGATTCTACGCTTTCTTTCACATATAATGCTACTCACCCACCAGGACCTGTTCTGTCCTTCTGTTTTGTACCCTGATATTACTGTATCCCATTGATTATCCTCATTCCACCAAGTTTCTTTGATGCCTGTTATATCAATATCCTCATTTAATACGAGGCACTCTAGTTCACCCATTTTATTATTTAGACTTCTAGCTTTGGTATATAAGCTCTTTAAAAACTTGTCTCCTTTTAGCTGTCTGCCATTACACGACGTAATTGAATGGGACAGATAATAACCTAGAAGATAATAAGGTGATAAATAACAGTCAGCATGGATTTGTCAGGAACAAATCGTGTCAAACCAACCCGATAGCTTTCTTTGACAGGGTAACAAGCCTTGTGGATAGGGGGAAAGCGGTAGATGTGGTATATCTTGACTTTAGTAAGGCTTTTGATACTGTCTCGCATGACCTTCTACATAAACAAACTAGGGAAATACAACCTAGATGGAGCTGCTATAAGGTAGGCGCAAAACTGGTTGGAAAACTGTCCCCAGAGAGTAGTTACCGGTGGTTCACAGTCATGCTGGAAGGGCGTAACGAGTGGAGTCCCGCAGAGACCGGTTCTGGGTCTGGTTCTGTTCAATATCTTCATCAATGATTTAGATAATGGCCTAGAGAGGACACTTATAAAGTTTGTGAACGATACCAAGCTGGGAGGGGTTACAAGTGCTTTGGAGGATAGGATTAAAATTCAAAATCATCTGGACAAACCGGAGAAATGGTCTGAAGTAAACAGGATGAAATTCAATACAGACAAATGCAAAGTACACCATTTAGGAAGGAACAATCAGTTGCACACATACAAAATGGGAAATGACTGCCTAGGGAGGAGTACTGTGGAAAGGGATCTCGCGGGGTCATAGTGGATCACAAGCTAAATTCGAGTCAACAGTGTGACGCTGTTGCAAAAAAAGCAAACAACATTCTGGGATGTATTAGCAGGAGTGTTGTAAGCAAGACAGGAGAAGTCATTCTTCTGCTCTACTCTGCGCTGATTAGGCCTCAAGTGGAGTATTGTGTCCAGTTCTGGGCCGCACATTTCAGGAAAGATGTGGAGAAATTGGAGAGAGTCCAGAGAAGAGCAACAAAAATGATGAAAGGTCTAGAAAACATGAGCTATGGGGGAAGATTGAAAAACGTGGGTTTGTTTAGTCTGGAGAAGAGAAGACAGAGGGGACATGGTCACAGTTTTCAAGTACATAAAAGATTGTTAACAAGGAGGAGTGAGAAAAATTGTTCTTAACCTCTGAGGACAGGGTAAGAAGCAATGGGCTTAAATTGCAGCCAGGGCGGTTTAGGTTGGACATTAGGAAAAACTTCCTGTCAGGGAATAAATTGTCCAGGGAGGTTGTAGAATCTCCATCGTTGGGGATTTTTAAGAGCCGGTTGGACACACACCTGTCAGGGGTGGTCTAGATAATACTTAGTTCTGCCACGAGTGCAGGGGACGGGACTAGAGACCTCTCGAGGTCCCTTCCAGTTCTATCTCTCCCCCCCCCAGGTGTTCCTAGAGGTGCTGCCACGGTACCTGGGCTCAGCCCTGGAGCCCACGGGGGACCCCTGGGCTGCGCCCCCCGCCCGGCGGCGCAGCTCCTTCGCCATCATGCTCAAAGCCGAGGAGTACATCCTCAAGAAGCCACGCAGCGAGATCCTCTTTGAGCGGCAGGGCCAGCGCCATGGGCTCAACAGGACCCCCGCCTGTGGTGAGAAACAACCCTCCCCCCCCCCCGCATGCTGGCTACCCACACCCCACTGCCAGGGGAACATGTTAGTGTTAATCCTCGGAGCCAGGACTCCTGGGTCCCTGACTCTGCCCCGCCCCCTCTCTCTGCAGACGGGGTGGACGTCGGCGTCACCAGCACGTTGTACAAGAACCTGGCCAGCGCAGCCCCCGAGATCCGGGCATGCGTGGAGGCCTGCAACTTCATCACAGAGACCACGAGAGAGCAGAATGCCAGCAGCGCGGTGAGTCCCACACCAGCCTGCCCCAGCACCTGGGGGGCGGATTGGGGCTGGAGCCCCCTACAGGGGAAAATCCATGGGTCCTAGCTCCTATTCTGACTCTTAATCTATTCCACCAGCCCCCACTCCCCTCCCAGAGCCGGGGAGAGAACCCAGGAGTCCTGGCTCCCAACCCCTTGCTCTAACCCCCCAGCCCCCCCTCCCCTCCCAGAGCTGGGGAGAGAACCCAGGAGTCCTGGCTCCCAGGCCCCGCCTCCCCCCCCTCTAATCCCCTCCCCAGGAAGAGAACCCAGGAGTCCTGGCTCCCAGGCCCCGCCTCTCCTCTCCCCCCCCCCCCCCCAAGCGCAGGGGACCTAGGCGTCCTGACGCCCCTCTCTCTGCCGCACAGGAGATGGAGAACTGGGTGCTGATCGGGAAGGTGATTGACAAGCTGTGCTTTTGTGCCGCCATCCTGCTCTTCACTATCGGCACCCTCGGCATTTTCCTCATGGGGCATTTCAACCAGGTGCCCGACGACCCCTTCCCCCTGCAGCCGGACCCGTAGCTGGGACCCGGCCCGGCCCTGCCCTCACCCGCAGGGGTATCGACACACAATGAGGTAGCCATGCGGGCGAGTGTGATGTCTGGATGGGAGCCCCCCCACCCCACTCCCTGCAGCACAGCACCCCCTAGCGCCTTGTCCCAGGGCCAGACGTACCCTGGGGAAGTCACTCGACTTTTACCCACCGCCCTGTCCCAAGCAGCTGCAGGCACCACTACAGAGCTGGGCTCAGAAATGCTGCTGGTAGGGGGGAGGGACACCCCACCCCAGACGCATCTCAGCACTAGGCGAGGGATCCCTGTATAAACAGCTGCCCCGTCCTGCCCCAGACACGGACGCATCTCAGCACTGGATCCCTGTATAAACAGCCGCCTCCCACACCAGACACACACACGCATGTCAGCACCAGGCGAGGGATCCCTGTATAAACCCCACCCCAGACACGGATGCATCTCGGCATTACCTGAGGGATCCCTGTATGACCAGCCCCTCACATCCCACCCCAGAGGCAGCTGCATCTCAGCCCCATGACTCTCCCCTCCAGACCAGCAAGGAGATTCTAGGGACACAGCTCTTTGGAAGTAGCTCTAGTCACAGCACCTGCTGGACTAGTGTAGATGGGCCCTGTGGCTTCCTTGCTCCCAACTCCAGAGCAGGCCGCTCCACATCTGGTCCCACCTCACCTTCCCGGCCTTGCTGCTTGTGGCTGGCGCCCTGGGTGTGTGAGATGAACGTGATCACACACCAGCTCAAAGTCAGCTGCTCCGGGCCGGGGGTTAACCTGCATGCCACCTAGGGTCACCCGCAGTCTGCCGCTTGGTGCCAACCCCCTGGTGTCCGTCCCCAGCACCTCCAAGGAAGCCACCCTCTGTTCCGTCTCCCTTCGCTGCTCGCTTCTCCGGCAGGATGGCCGTCAGCCAGCCCCACACGCTGCCCGAGGGGCAAAGCCCCCATGGGGTGCAGCCTACCTGCACTCAGTTCCACCAGCACAGGCTGAGGCGGTAGGGACCTGAGCCCTGCACGTTTCGTTAGAGCAAAGCAGAAGCTAGCAGAGGTAAATACAGAGCGTGCTTTGGTAGCCCGGTCCCAGCTGGTGCCACGGCTGGCGGAGGTTGCTCGGTCCTGGAAAGATGGGGCCAGCAATTTCACTTCCCTTTTGTCCACTCCAGCAAATAAAGTCACACGTTTTAACCCAGCAGGCATTTCCAGGCATGCTTTTATGATTGCTATGCAGGGCAGTGCCCGACCTGACTGAGGATTGCTGGCCAGGGGGTGCCAAAGGGCTAAAAAGCTGCTGGAGATAGGTGTCTCCCTCCTAACTCTCTGGGGCAGATCAAGGGAGGAGCCGGCAAGAACCTAACAAGAAGAAATTCCGCACTCAGGCGGAAGATGTGAACTCGGCAGGGGGCTCCGACGTGAGGCTAGGATACAGCCAGCCTTTGGAGAGAGACAGGTCTCACCTGGGACAGAGCGAGACAACCAAGATTGCGTGGCCAAGACACGCAGTGTCCGAACCTGCGCTTCTCTACGCTAACGTCAGTAATAAACCCTGCTCTGCTCTGGAAAGGCAGCTGGGCGCCTGGGTCCCCGCAGAGCGGACACGGCTCTCACAGGGCAGAGCTCGCCCGGTGAAGCAGGCTGGAGCCCCGAGGCGCAGGTGACCCTTGGGGGTCTGACCCACTGAAGGCGTTCCTCCCAGGGACTGTTTATCCTGTAGATCCGCGAGACGCTGCTGCTGCAGAGCGTTACCGAGGTGTCTTTCCTCCCCGCCCCCCAAAGCAAACGTGCCCGTAGGACCATGATCAGTTTACTGAGTTCAAAGCAAATAGAAGGGGGAGAGACAAGATAAAAACCTCGGCCCAACGCCCAGACCTACACCTCGCACGCGGGTCGGCCATTGCTACCCGAGGGGTTGCGTTCCAAGGTACTGGCCCAGTCTTGGCCCCCCCCCAATAAATAATCCAGAGCCGTCTGGAGCACCCCACCCCAGTCCAGACAGAAGCTGTGCCGTCCTCCCCGCCGCTCCTTTCACGTGATTCGGGGAACAGGGAAGAACTGTGACGTGACTGACACCAAACACACAGGAAGGGGAGGGGCTCCAGCCACATCCTTGCTTCGGACCCGGTGAGAGCCGGGTCTGGTTCCCCGGCGGAGGCGCTGCGGTCTGGGGAGGGGGCACCCAGCTGCGGCAGGGCAGGGCAGGGCCTCCTCTTAGGCACTGAGGAAGAACTTCTTGTAGAATTTGTTCATCTGCTCGAGGAAGATGAAGGTCAGGACCGTGTGGGGACCCAGGCGGGCGTAGTAGGGGGTGAAGCCCTTCCAGAGGCTGAAGAACCCCTCGTAGCGGATGACTTTCAGTAGCACATCCTGGAATTCAGAAACCAGAGGTCAGTACGCAGTGGACAGTACTCCGGGGCCGCCCCGCGCCGGCTCCGGCCGGCTAACGCCCCTGCACAGGCTAGTCGCTCGAGCAAGCAGTGGGGAGGCAGGACTCCTGGGTTCTAGTTCTGCTTCTGTCACTGACTCTGTAGCCTCTAGAAAGCCACTTCTCAATCTCTCTCTCTCTCTGCCTCAGTTTCCTTCACTGTACAACCATACCTGAGCCTCCTTTAATGAATAGCGGCAGAGCACTGTCAGTCCCACGGCTTTTCTCCCACGTCCCATCTCTGACAGGCCACTGCCCCCCAGTGGCCAGATGGCTTCAGGACAGGTGAAGAGATGCCCGTCCCCCTCTCGCACGGCGCAGTCTGCGTATATTTAAGGAGGATGCCACGCTGAACGTGACCATCGTAGGCCTTCACTTGACTGTCATCCTGCGTCCCCTTTGCTTTCCCTAGACACGGGCATTTGGAGAAGTGTTTTCTCCCCTGCCCCAGTGACACCGATTCACACCCTGGGTCCACCGGGTGAGTGGCTCCGAGTTCAAAGCCTGATCCAAACGTTCCTCCACACCCGTGTCCTGTTCTCCCTAGCAGCTGCAAGGCAAGGCGACCGGGGGGGCTCCCTGCCCAGCAGGAGACTCTGAGATGGGGCAGCAGTAAGAATTCCTGAACTGACCACCCCAGAGCAGGAGTTCACTGAGGGAAACGTCCTAGCCGCGCAGTAGGGGCTTAGAGCCCCCTGTATCTGGGCTGAGGCGATGGACTCCACGGGCCCGGGCCCACTCTCACCACCAAACATTTACACTTGAACTTCTCCAGCTTCCAGCCCTCGGCCCGGGTTCGACCTTACTAAATATCTGTTCCCTGCGTCGGTACTTACAGACCGGGATCCGTCACCCCTTCGCCACCTCTTCCCTAAGCTCATTGAGCTCCTGGAGTCTCTCACTCGCAGGCAGGGTTTTTAATCCTTCTCCTGGCTCTTCTCTGACCCCTCTCCGATGTAATCACCCTCCAGCTGGAACTGTGGGCACCGTCTGGGCCCGATCCAGCAGTGAAATCGCCTCTCTGCCCCTACGCGAGATTCCCGCTTACGCAGCCCGGGATGGCGTTCGCCCTTCTGGTCACAGCGTCGATTATCCACCCCGCCCCCAATCTGACAGCCCCCGTCCATTTCCCCACGGCCGGGAGGGAAGCACAGCTGCGCTATCAATAGAAACCTGCCCACGGAGCGGCAACGTGAACCCGCCCTCTGGAGACAGGAATATTCATCAAAGGAACCCAACACCCCAAGGGCCCAAGACGGCGGATCCCAGCACCTCCACTGTTTCCAGCTGTCACTTACCAGCCCATTCTTGTACTCCGGCTTCCCATCTATCATCCGCATGTTCTGAATCCTGCGTGCCCGGGGTAAAGGGGGGGAGGAAGCTTTAAGCCAGCAGCAGGCGCTCAGCAGGTGACTGACACTTATTTATACACCAAGATCAGTTTCTACGTAGCTAGGGATCAAGGGTGGATCTGGGACACAGGGAAGCCTGCAGCCCAGCCCAGCTTGCCCTGGGATCCCTGCAAGCTAAGCAAGTCAAGTCTTTGAGACCCGCCCCCAGAACTGGTGCACTATGGGTAATGCTCCCTATGTATGCATCCCTGCCCCTGGAGGGGGGGGGGGGGGGGAAGAGTTCAAATCCCGTGGCCTGTTCGCTGCTGACGGGGCAATTCCCTCCCGTGGTGATGGGCACTGTGGTCCCGTTAGGGCTGAGAACTCACCAACTCAGCTCACAAAATACCCACAAGGCAGGGGTGGATTCCCCCCGGCCACACAACCCTCCACTCCCTATTCCTGACCATCGCTGTGCCCCCCCCTCAACCATCCCAGCCTGTGTCGAGGGCACACCCAGCGCTCCTGCCACTCGCCTGGTCTTGGCGATATCCACCGGCATCGAAGCAGCAGTGGTCACCAGCCCGCTGATCATACTGGCACAGAAATGGCAGAAGATGTTGTCTCGGAAGTAACCTGGAGAGGAGGGAGAGGGGGGATTTTAGGACCCCCCTGGAGGTCAGAGCTAAGCCGTTCGAGCACCCGTCTCTCTGAGGGTTAGAGCAGGGGGAGCTGGGAGCCAGGACTCCTGGGTTCTCTCCCTGGCTCTGGGAGGGGAGTGGGGGCTGGGGGGTTAGAGCGGGGGGGCTGGGAGCCAGGACTCCTGGGTTCTCTCCCCGGCTCTGGGAGGGGAGTGGGGGCTGGGGGGTTAGAGCGGGGGGGCTGGGAGCCAGGACTCCTGGGTTCTCTCCCCGGCTCTGGGAGGGGAGTGGGGGCTGGTGGGTGAGAGCAGGGGGAGCTGGGAGCCAGGACTCCTGGGTTCTCTCCCCGGCTCTGGGAGGGGAGTGGGGGCTGGTGGGTTAGAGCAGGGGGGGCTGGGAGCCAGGACTCCTGGGTTTTCTCCCTGGCTCTTCCACTGAGATACTGGGAAGCAGCCCCATCCCCAATCTGTGTTTCAGTCCAATGTGGGTAACACTTAACTACCTCCTGGGGGGCAGTCAGGACTGGTTAGCAGGGGACATGCACCAGCATAATGGCATGTTGGTTGGCTGGAGTGCGGTGCTATCCCTCAGCCATGCGTTTTATGTCAGACACAACGTGACCGGGACTTACCGGAACCCAGCAAGAACTGCTTGGACTGAGAGTAGGAAGCTAACTGGGCAGCGTTCACAACTACCGCTCTGGCCATGGTGGGGACACAGCCCTGCGAGGCAAAGAGAAGAGGGGCAGTTAACGGGGGGGGGGGGGGGGGGGGCAATGACACGGGAAACACCGTGCAGTCACGAGGATGGGGAATCTAAGCGCTTGCCTTGCATGAGCAGCAGATGCCTGCCACAGACTAACACCCCTTCGGCCCCCTGAACGTGTTTGCCCATCGGCTGTGTGGCATTACGCTCCATAGTAATATGATAATAGGATTATGGCATATCTACGATGTATTTTATGCAAGATACGGCCTGTATAATGTCATTGAAACGGTTATGATTCACTGACTACGATTATCCTATTTGTATGCATGTATCATTTGGGTATCTGGAGTTAAGAATATTGTTTCTGCATCTATTACAAATGTGTTTGCACCTGGGGAACGCCCACCAGACAGAATGCAATCAGGCGAGATGGCTGGCTGGGAACAAGTCAATGGACCATTCGGGAGAACAAAAGGTCTTAGAAGATGCTGATCTCCCCCTGGGGAGGTTTAGGGTTATGGTACTGGACTCCATCTTGGAATGCCAGTATTTTTCCACTGAGGGGCGTGGGAACCAAGTTTGAAAACAAAGGGGTTCCCGCCCTATGCAAAAGTAATTTAAGGCAGGGGAGTGGCATCCTGCTGGTTCTTCTTCACTAGCTCCCCCTCCAAAGGAGACGCTCGGAAACACCTGAGAAACAAGGACTGGACTGGGGGAGAAGGGATGGACCCAGGTGCGAGGGATTTCTAGCCTGTGAAAGGAATCCCTGGAGTTTTCAGCTGCAAGCAAGTGCCACTTGCCTTCAAGAATCTCTGCAATCCGCCTAAAACAGCATTTGCTAGACAGCTCCAATTTCTTCAGCATGTTCAGTTTAGATTGTTTGTGTTTATTTACTAGGTAATCTGCTTTGATCTGTTTGCTATCGCTTAAAATCCATCGTCTGTAGTTAATAAACCTATTTTTGTTTTGTCTAAAACCAGTGTGGGGCAGTCACAACAGGAGGCAAAAAGCTGTATATATTCCCCTCCACAGTGAGGGAGGGGCGAATTTCATGAGCTTAAGCTGTACAGTTCCCCGTGCAGCGCAAGACACTATCATTTTGGGTTTACCCTCGGGGGGGGGAGTGCACTTGAGTATCTGGGCAGTCCCTTAGCTGAAGCCTTCCCGTGCAGAGCTGATCTCAGCGTCTGGGCCTGTTTCTGCAGCTGGTGTGTCCCTACCTGTGTGAATGCTGGTGAAAGTGTGAGACCAGGAGCACGTCTGCAGCTTGTCACAGCATTACAGGGTGAGTGGGAGCCCAGGCTGGTGGGTCAGGCAGGCTCGGTGGTACCCCGGGGGGGAACCCAACACAGGCTGATCCCACAAACCCAGCTGCCCCCCCCATCTCCCAAACGAATTCTCCCGGGTGCATCTGCCGCCGGGCCTAGCCCTCCAACGAGCGCCGTACCCGCCAGAGTGTCAGCACGCCCTCTTCGCGGGTTATCCTCAGCAGCGCGTTGAAGACATTGCTGTAGCCTCTCCTCTGGTCGGGGGGCAGCCTGGGAACAGGAACAGAGGAGGGGAGCAAGGGGGCAGTTCAGAGGCCCAGACCCCTCGGAGCACGGCCTAGTGGGTTACAGCAGCAGCCTGGGGGCACCAGGTTTCTCATGGGGGCTAGCAGCACCGCCGCCAGGCAAGGAAACAGCCGCATTACCGCACTGCATGCAGTTCAACCCCGCTCACCTGCCGTCCGCCGTCATCCTGATGAGCGCCACCTCAGCCGGCGTGCCCACGAAAGCCCCGGTGGCCCCGGCCGTCATGCCGATCCCCGCCTTCATGAAGAAGTTGGGCGGCGTGCCGTCCGCCTTGGTGAGCTTCTCGAAGAGGATGGTGTAGATGCCCAGGCGAGTGGTGGTATAGGTCGCCTGTCTCAGAAGCCCTGCCGACAGCCTGCCAAGGGCAGGAGGGTTATGGGCCTGTGTGGTCGCTGGACACCTGGGAGTCAGGACGCCTGGGTCCTCGGCCCGGGGCCAGCTCCGCAGCAACCATGAGAATTAGGTGCGTCTGCTCACAGGGCCTGAGGCCGGCCAGTCCAGCGACACAAAACAGGCGTCTCCCGGCTGCCCGCAGAGCGATGGCTGCCCGCCAGCCCCACGCGTGCCCTGGCCCTCACAAGCACCCAGCGCACTGGGGAAAGGAGCAGAACTGACAGACGTTAACGCTCTACCCATTTCCCACGGGGCCACTCAGCGCCCGCCGCAGGCAACGATCCCGGTCACTACAGAGCTGGGGCTGTGGTACAAGGTGTAGCCTAGAGGGGAAAGGCCCCATGTCCCATTCCCGGCCCCCCCTCAAAGCCGCCTGTCCCCTGCCTTGGGGACGGATCCAAGCCGGCGCCCCCTACCCTGCCTCCCATTCCCCACCTGCCTGAGCCAGCCAATCTCCCACCCTGGGGCTGACCCCCCTAGAGGGGAACGGCCTCATGTCCTGTTCGTCAACCCCCTGTGCCAGAACAAAGGCGCCCCCAATCACCCATCCCCTCATACCCAGTGTAGATGCCGCGGACGCCTTCCTTCCCGAGGATGCTCCTGACGGCGTGAAAGCTGGTTTTGTACTCTTTGGTCTTGGCCCCTTCCCCGCTCAGCTGCATGCGGTTCTTCACCAGGTCCAGGGGCTGCACGAAGACAGTCGCCCCCATGCTGCGGGGCCACAGAGAGTATTTGACAAAGGACAAAATGGAGGAGACCGGCCTACGCGGTGCAGTTAATGAGGATCTAAAGCGATCGTCTGTATTGGGATAGTGCCCTCATGGATCAGGACCCCACCGAAGAGCTGACAACCAAAGCTTTGGGGTAATATTCGCCTCCATTTCTCACAGGGGCCCTGACAGTCAGTCCGCTCCATTAGCCACTCCTCACAAAGCCCCAGCTCTACCCACTACAAACACGCAAGTGGGAATAGCCAGCTTGCCAGGAAGCCACTGCCACAGCCTTCAAATCATCAGGTCCAAAATTCAGACAGCCAAACAACTCTCGGACGCACGCTCCGCTTTGGACTCTGACCCACGCGGAAGAGGGGGAGGAGACGGTGCTTATTTATTGACCCCACAACCCCCGATTTCGAGAAGAGATTTAGGAAGCAGTTACTAACAGAAAACACTCGCCTCGCTTGCTTTGGACAATCCAGAGGTGGCACAGATTTACGGAGGATGGCATGAAGGGGCCCCCTCAGACGCGTGGGGTAGAAACTCTAACCAGTGCCCTACTGAATATGAAAGATTTTAGCCCGTTCTCGGATTCCCCTGGGCTAGCTGGTCCCCATTCCCGAGAGGGAAGAGACCCTGTATCCTCCTGGAGCCAGCCACTCCCCCCGGAAACTGCTCCCTAGAGGTGCAAGGGTCCCAGGCGGCCAGATGCTAATAGCACATTTGCTAGGCACGTTCTGAGGAGGATTAAGAGAGAAATAGCAGCTAACGAGGGGCCCCTTGTCCCTCTCAACCCTCCTAGTCAGGCTAAATCCCGGCCCCTCCTGCCCAAGGAAACCCTCAGGCCGCAGCAAGTGGATTAACATTTTTGGCCACGGCAAAGTGGCCAACACCAGGTTTTGCTACACACGTAATCCCCATGCTGTGCCAGTGTGCCAAGTCCTGAGCACAGAACCCAGGAGTCCTGGCTCCCAGCCCCCCCTGCTCTAACCCACCAGCCCCTGCTCCCCTCCCAGAGCCGGGGAGAGAACCCAGGCGTCCTGGCTCCCAGGCCCCCCGCTCTAACCCACCAGCCCCTACTCCCCTCCCAGAGCCGGGGAGAGAACACAGGAGTCCCGGCTCCCAGTCCCCCCCTGCTCTAACACACCAGCTCCTACTCCCCTCCCAGAGCCAGAGAGAGAACCCAGGAGTCCTGGCTCGCAGCCCCCCCCCATGCTCTGACCCACCAGATCCCGCTCCCCTCCCAGAGGTCCTGTGTCTCCAGGGCCATGGGGTGTTTGAGAAGAGGTAGGAATTGAGGAGGAGGTTGCATTTGGAAAGGGGACATGGCCATGCAGGGCTCTAGGAGCACTCCCAGTCCCAGCAGGGAAGGAGATCGGGCAATCCCATACCCACGGGGTATCTTCCCATCCCCAGGAGGACCCCATATTGAGAGACTAGGGCTCAGGAGGTGCAGTCGAGCACACTGGGGGTGTCTCTGATGGTGTGAGGGATGGGCTGTGGGGGGAGCTCTGACGGGTGTAGGAGAGGTTGTGGGGAGGGGTCACAAGGGATCAGGGCTGAAGGGGGTCTCTATGGGGAGATGGGAGAGAGATCCCACAGGAGGTGGGGGAGGGGCTCTCAGGGGGTCTCTGAGGAGGACAGGGAAGCGGCTGTGGGGAGGAGCACTGTGGGGGAGGGGGTCACATTGCAGGAGGGTCGGACTGAGGGGGTGGGGGAGGGGTCACACTGAGGGAGAGGCGTGCTGGGGTGGGGGACGGGGCACGCTGAGCGGGTGAGGGAAGGACACTGGGGGGGCACGCTGCGGAAGGGGCGTTGGGGAGAAGTGGGGGCGGGGTCACACTGGGGGAGGGGTGCGCTGAGGGGTGGGGGAGGGGGGTCACATGAAGGGGGTTTCTGTGGGGGAGGGGTCCCATGGGAGTTGCTGTGGGGGAGGGGCGCTGAGGGCATGGGGGAGGGGCACTGAGGCAGTGGGGGAGGGGTCATGCTGAGGGGGGTGTGGGAGGGGGCGCTGAGGGGGAGGGGTCACGCTGAGGGGAGGGTGGGGAAGGGGTCATGCTGAAGGGTCACTGGCAGAGGGGTCACGCTGAGGGGGTGGGGGAGGGGCGCGCTGAGGGGGGGGGTCACTGGGAGGGGGGTGACGCGGAGGGGGGGAGGGGCGCGCTGAGGGGGGGTCACTGGGGGAGGGGTGACGCGGAGGGGGGGAGGGGCGCGCTGAGGGGGGTCACTGGGGGAGGGGTGACGCGGAGGGGGGAGGGGCGCGCTGAGGGGGGGTCACTGGGGGGAGGGGTGACGCGGAGGGGGGGAGGGGCGCGCTGAGGGGGGTCACTGGGGGAGGGGTGACGCGGAGGGGGGGAGGGGCGCGCTGAGGGGGGTCACTGGGGGAGGGGTGATGCGGAGGGGGGGAGGGGCGCGCTGAGGGGGGGTCACTGGGGGAGGGGTGACGCGGAGGGGAGGAGGGGCGCGCTGAGGGGGGTCACTGGGGGAGGGGTGACGCGGAGGGGGGGAGGGGCGCGCTGAGGGGGGGTCACTGGGGGAGGGGTGACGCGGAGGGGGGGAGGGGCGCGCGGAGGGGGGTCACTGGGGGAGGGGTGACGCGGAGGGGGGGAGGGGCGCGCTGAGGGGGGTCACTGGGGGAGGGGTGAGGCGGAGGGGGGGGAGGGGCGCGCTGAGGGGGGGGTCACTGGGGGAGGGGTGACGCGGAGGGGGGGAGGGGCGCGCTGAGGGGGGGTCACTGGGGGAGGGGTGACGCGGAGGGGGGGAGGGGCGCGCTGAGGGGGGTCACTGGGGGAGGGGTGACGCGGAGGGGGGGAGGGGCGCGCTGAGGGGGGGTCACTGGGGGAGGGGTGACGCGGAGGGGGGAGGGGCGCGCTGAGGGGGGTCACTGGGGGAGGGGTGACGCGGAGGGGGGGAGGGGCACGCTGAGGGGGGGTCACTGGGGGAGGGGTGACGCGGAGGGGGGGCGGGGCGCGCTGAGGGGGGGTCACTGGGGGAGGGGCGCGCTGAGGGGGGTCACTGGGGGAGGGGCGCGCTGAGGGGGGTCACTGGGGGAGGGGTGACGCGGAGGGGGGAGGGGCGCGCTGAGGGGGGGTTCACTGGGGGAGGGGCGCGCTGAGGGGGGGTCACTGGGGGAGGGGTGACGCGGAGGGGGGGAGGGGCGCGCTGAGGGGGGTCGCTGGGGGAGGGGTGACGCGGAGGGGGGTCACTGGGGGAGGGTGACGCGGAGGGGGGGGAGGGGCGCGCTGAGGGGGGGTCACTGGGGGAGGGGTGACGCGGAGGGGGGGAGGGGCGCGCGGAGGGGGGTCACTGGGGGAGGGGTGACGCGGAGGGGGGGAGGGGCGCGCTGAGGGGGGTCACTGGGGGAGGGGTGAGGCGGAGGGGGGGGGAGGGGCGCGCTGAGGGGGGGGTCACTGGGGGAGGGGTGACGCGGAGGGGGGGAGGGGCGCGCTGAGGGGGGGTCACTGGGGGAGGGGTGACGCGGAGGGGGGAGGGGCGCGCTGAGGGGGGGTCACTGGGGGAGGGGTGACGCGGAGGGGGGGAGGGGCGCGCTGAGGGGGGTCACTGGGGGAGGGGTGACGCAGAGGGGGGGAGGGGCACGCTGAGGGGGGGTCACTGGGGGAGGGGTGACGCGGAGGGGGGGCGGGGCGCGCTGAGGGGGGGTCACTGGGGGAGGGGCGCGCTGAGGGGGGTCACTGGGGGAGGGGTGACGCGGAGGGGGGAGGGGCGCGCTGAGGGGGGGTTCACTGGGGGAGGGGCGCGGAGGGGGGAGGGGCGCGCTGAGGGGGGGTCACTGGGGGAGGGGTGACGCGGGAGGGGGGAGGGGCGCGCGGAGGGGGGTCACTGGGGGAGGGGTGACGCGGAGGGGGGGAGGGGCGCGCTGAGGGGGGTCACTGGGGGAGGGGTGAGGCGGAGGGGGGGAGGGGCGTGCTGAGGGGGGTCACTGGGGGAGGGGTGACGCGGAGGGGGGGAGGGGCGCGCTGAGGGGGGGTCACTGGGGGAGGGGTGAGGCGGAGGGGGGGGAGGGGCGCGCTGAGGGGGGGGTCGCTGGGGGAGGGGTGACGCGGAGGTGACGCGGAGGGGGGGCGGGGCGCGCTGAGGGGGGGTCACTGGGGGAGGGGCGCGCTGAGGGGGGTCACTGGGGGGAGGGGTGACGCGGAGGGGGGGAGGGGCGCGCTGAGGGGGGGTTCACTGGGGGAGGGGCGCGGAGGGGGGGAGGGGCGCGCTGAGGGGGGGTCGCTGTGGGGGGTGACGCGGAGGGGGGGAGGGGCGCGCTGAGGGGGGGTCACTGGGGGAGGGGTGACGCGGGAGGGGGGGAGGGGCGCGCGGAGGGGGGTCACTGGGGGGAGGGGTGACGCGGAGGGGGGAGGGGCGCGCTGAGGGGGGTCACTGGGGGAGGGGTGACGCGGAGGGGGGGAGGGGCGCGCTGAGGGGGGGTTCACTGGGGGAGGGGCGCGCTGAGGGGGGGTCACTGGGGGAGGGGTGACGCGGAGGGGGGGGAGGGGCGCGCTGAGGGGGTCGCTGGGGGAGGGGTGACGCGGAGGGGGGTCACTGGGGGGGGGGTGACGCGGAGGGGGGGAGGGGCGCGCTGAGGGGGGGTCACTGGGGGAGGGGTGACGCGGAGGGGGTCACTGGGGAGGGGTGACGCGGAGGGGGGGAGGGGCGCGCTGAGGGGGGGTCGCTGTGGGGGGTGACGCGGAGGGGGGAGGGCGCGCTGAGGGGGGGGTCGCTGTGGGGGGTGACGCGGAGGGGGGGAGGGGCGCGCTGAGGGGGGGTCACTGGGGGAGGGGTGACGCGGAGGGGGGAGGGGCGCGCTGAGGGGGGGTTCACTGGGGGAGGGGTGACGCGGAGGGGGGGAGGGGCGCGCTGAGGGGGGGGTCACTGGGGGAGGGGTGAGGCGGAGGGGGGGAGGGGCGCGCTGAGGGGGGGTCACTGGGGGAGGGGTGACGCGGAGGGGGGGAGGGGCGCGCTGAGGGGGGGGTCACTGGGGGAGGGGTGACGCGGAGGGGGGGAGGGGCGCGCTGAGGGGGGGGTCACTGGGGGAGGGGTGACGCGGAGGGGGGGAGGGGCGCGCTGAGGGGGGGGTCACTGGGGGAGGGGTGACGCGGAGGGGGGAGGGGCGCGCTGAGGGGGGGTTCACTGGGGGAGGGGCGCGCTGAGGGGGGTCACTGGGGGAGGGGTGACGCGGAGGGGGGGAGGGGCGCGCTGAGGGGGGGTTCACTGGGGGAGGGGTGACGCGGAGGGGGGGAGGGGCGCGCTGAGGGGGGTCACTGGGGGAGGGGTGACGCGGAGGGGGGGGAGGGGCGCGCTGAGGGGGTCACTGGGGGAGGGGTGACGCGGAGGGGGGGAGGGCGCGCTGAGGGGGGGTCACTGGGGGAGGGGTGAGGCGGAGGGGGGGGGAGGGGCGCGCTGAGGGGGGGGTCGCTGTGGGGGGTGACGCGGAGGGGGGGAGGGGCGCGCTGAGGGGGGGGTCGCTGTGGGGGGTGACGCGGAGGGGGGAGGGGCGCGCTGAGGGAGGGTCACTGGGGGGGAGGGGCGCGCTGAGGGGGGGTCGCTGTGGGGGGTGACGCGGAGGGGGGAGGGGCGCGCGGAGGGGGGGTCGCTGTGGGGGGTGACGCGGAGGGGGGGAGGGGCGCGCGGAGGGGGGGGTCGCTGTGGGGGGTGACGCGGAGGGGGGAGGGGCGCGCGGAGGGGGGGGTCGCTGTGGGGGGTGACGCGGAGGGGGGGAGGGGCGCGCGGAGGGGGGGGTCGCTGTGGGGGGTGACGCGGAGGGGGGGAGGGGCGCGCGGAGGGGGGGGTCGCTGTGGGGGGTGACGCGGAGGGGGGGAGGGGCGCGCGGAGGGGGGGTCACTGGGGGAGGGGCGCGCTGAGGGGGGGTCACTGGGGGGGGAGGGGCGCGCGGTCTCTCACCCGGCCAGGCCCCCGAACAGGAACTTCACGGCCTTGGGGGAGGTTTTGGGCCGCTCGGGCCCCGCCGCCGCCATCGCCGGGTCCGGCCGGGCCGGGACCAAGGTGACTCCGGCGCCGGGACTGGAGCGAGCGAGCCTGGCTGCGCGCGCAGCCAACAGCGCTCCGGGGCGGGCGGGGCCAGGCGGGCTGCGCGCGCAGCCAACAGCGCTCCGGGGCGGGCGGGGCCCGGCGGGCTGCGCGCGCAGCCAACAGCGCTCGGGGCGGGCGGGTGTCAGAGGCGAGAGGGGAGGGTGCGCGCGCAGCCAGGCCCTCCCCTCCTCCCTCCGTCGTGAGGGGTTTGAGCGCGTGGCGGCGGTGCAGCCGCTTTTGGCGGGAACGGCGGTTGGCGTTGCCCTTGGGGGCGCGCGGGGCCCCTGAGGAGGGGGAGGGTCCAGCAATAAATAATACTCGGGGCGGGGAGGATAAATACTCCACCCCCCAGAAGTAATACTTTGGGGTCTTGCGCCTGCGCATACCACCCCAGGGGCCGTACTCCCTACGCACCCCCACCACCGCCAACAATACTCGAGTATTGGTACTCGGCACCTACTAACCCTTCCCGGTGATACTCTGGTTGGGGGGGATACTCCAGGGGCAGCACCACCCAGGAGTAATACTCGGGTGCGAAGATACATACTAAGGCACAAATCCCCCCCCCCCCCGAATAATACTGAGGTATCAACGTCCTCGTGACATGCTCAGCTCACAGTATTCTCTAGAAATAATATGCTTGACCAAAAAGTACTCTCCCCTCCCCCGATAATACTTGGGGATCAATACTAGACACCCAATGTCCCTTACAACTAATACCCAGGGGGTACATATTCTGTGAACAGCACCACACGTGACTCATACTTGGGGGCGAGGGTACATACTGTTGGGGGCCACTAGGCATAGCTACCAGGTAACTCGGGAGAGTGGAAGGCCAAAGTGTCGATGAAGCTCTTTTGCTCTGGGCCTATCTGGAACCCCCAAACTCCATCTTGTGAACTCTCACCTACTTCTAGGTTAAACTGCTTACAGGCTGAAGTAGAAATGTAAGGGTCAGCTTTTCTAGCAGGCAGCTGCTGTAAACAGGCCTTGCAAGGCCAAAAGATAAGCAGGCGTATGGGAACTATTCTAATTGTAACGGCTAGAGAAGGGAGGGGTGGGAGGAGTAAAGAGGGAGTAACAAACAAAGACTTACACAGAAACTGCTTGGGGTATAAAAAGGTAAAAGTTATTTGTATTTGTTGCACTGGATTTGAGACATGCTGGTCTCCTAGTGCCATTTCAGAGCTCTGAAATAAACTTGGCTTGCTTTCTCCCCTCGGTGTCTTTATTGGTGCCAAGCACACCGGGCGACGGACCCTTTTGATGTCCGCCTCGAGCACTTAGGCGGTAACAATACTACGGCCACCCAATACTCATGGATCGATATCCCCATGGCATGCTCGGCTCATGGTCTCCCCAGGAAATAACACCCTGGTGGAAATAGTAAAATACTCCACACATATGAATAGTAAAGCACCCACTGTGGCCTAGAAATAATCCCCCCCTCCCCAGGATAAATACTCCAGGGAAGCACCAATCAAATACTACTTGTGGATCAATACTCTGCACATATTGCCCCTTACAAATAATACCCCAGGGGATAAATTATCAGTGGACAGTACCACCCATAAATAATACTCTAGGATCAATCTTCAGCACAGTGTCCTCGACAAGTATCCAGGGAGGGAATAAATACTCCATACACTCCCCAGAAATAATATTCAGGAATCAATCTTCAACCACTAACATCTCTTGAGAAATAACACTTAGAGGTCAAAGTCAATCTTAAATTGCCAGTGCTGGCACTTAGAAGTACCAGGAGATTAATACTCAATAACCAATGCTGCCCCCTCAGACATAATGGGAGATTAATATTCAACAACCACCATCACCCTCCTCAGAAATAGTACTTGGAGGTTGAGCCTCAATCATTGTGGATTAACACTCAACCAATACCACCTCTGCAGACATAATACTCGGCATTAATAATCAACTGCCAACATTGCTTCCTTCGGAAATAATACTTGGGGGAGTTGATCTTCAACTATCAATGCCCCCCCTCAGCAATAATACTCGGTGTGACGTTGCACTCTGTATGATTTTATCAAACTATGCTAATGAGAGTGAATATAATGTAACTGGAATATGCTTCATGCAAAAGGTCTCTTGTAAGGTATCATTACAAATCTTGTAATCTACTGAGTGTGGTCATCCTATTTGTATACGTGTATCATTCTTGGCCCACACTTTGCATAATTACAATAGGCCCTCAGAGTTATATTTCATATTTCTAGTTTCAGATACAAGAGTGATACACGTATACAAATAGGATGATCACACTCAGTAGATTATAAGCTTTGTAATGATACCTAACAAGAGACCTTTCGCATGAAGCAAATTCCAGTTACATTATATTCACACTCATTAGCATATGTTCATAACATCATACGGAGTGCAACGTCACACTCGGGATTAATCCACAACAGCTAATGGTGCTCCTTCCGAAATAATACTTGGCGATCAGTGCTCAACCACCAATGCTGTCCTCTCAGAAATAATACTCAGGAAATTAATACTTCTAATGCCTCGACATCCCTGATTTAACCACTAGACCCCCCCAGCCCCAAGCTGGGGAGAGAACCCAGGAGTCCTGGCGCCCAGACCCCCTGCTTTAACCCCCTGTCTTGGAGTGTGGGGGGACACAAGGCCGTGCACCCCCGGCTTCCTGCAATTCACCATGACTCTCAGCCAGCCAGTAAAGCAGGTTTATTTAGACAACAGGAACACAGTCCAAGACAGGTCTTGCAGGCACAGACAACAGGACCCCCCTCAGTTAGGTCCATCTTGGGGTCCCAGGGGCACCACAGCCCCGTTGGGGGGTCAGAGCCCCGTCCGGGCTCCCCTCCATTACCAGCCAGCTCCTGAAACTCCAACTCCCTCCAGCGTCTCCTCCCCCAGCCTTTGTCCAGTTTCCCGGGCCAAGGTGTCACCTGGCCTCTAACCCCTTCCTGGGTTCTCATGTTACATGCTCAGGTATCTTCCCTCAAGGCCAGTCTCCCATCCCCCAATGCAGACCGTCCTAGCCACACTCCCCTGCAACCTTCCCAGCCAACACTCCCCACTCAGCATTCACAGACCACTTTAAGAACAGTCCCAGTTCGTCACATCTCTCCCCCTTTCGAGACCGAACTGAGCGGGGTCACTTCAGCCAGTGACCTGGGGAAGTTCGAACCTACCCACGTTCCCATGGATGCCCCCGCATCCCTCCCATTCCTTGGTGAGAATTACACCAGGCCCTTCCAGTTTCACGCCCCCCTTTAGGTCGGGTGTGCTCAATGACACTCGTAGTTCGCACGTGGGAAGGTTTATGCGGCCTGTGCCCTTTTCCCACCCCAATACCCCTGGGGTTCCAACTGGGGTGTGGTCTTCTTCCAGCGCTCCAGTCTGGAGGTCTGTGCTTCGGGCTCTCTTGGTTCAGAGCCCCCCTTTTGACCTTGGCCACCCTCTGTAAAGGCTCCTCTATGCTGGGCAAGGGTCCTAAAGCCGTTTTCCCCTTGTCCCAGGCCTTCCTCCCCCTCTGACAGGGGTCACAGGATCGGCAGTACTGTCGGACAGTAACAAAGACCCCAGGCCAGTAAAAGTTTCGTAGCAGCCTGTGCTGGGTACACCAGGTTCCCTGGTGCCCTGAGAGGGGAATGTCATGGGCCCGGTACAGCAGCTGGCAGCGATACTTCTGGGGTACCACCAGCTGCCTCCTGATCCCCCTGACTCCATTTTCCCTGGGGGAGCCCATTCTCGGTACAGGAACCCCTTCTCCCACAGGAACCATTTTCCAGCCACCTCTCCCCATGGTCTGTACCGCACTGGGGTCGGCCAGGTCCCTTATCTTCCGCAAGGAGGGATCTGTCTGCAACTCGGCCTGGAACTCAGCAGCTGGGACAGGGATGGCCACCTGCTCTCTCTCGCCAGCTGGGTCTGGAGCCGCAGCCTCCCTGAGCCGTGTCCCTGGGCGTTCCCTCCCCACCAGGTTAGGGTCCTGCGCCTCGGGCAAGGCACCCTCCCCAAGGTCAGGGCGCAGTGCCCCTCGCCGGCTCTGACTACGGGTCACGACCAAGGCACCCTGGGGGTTGCTTGGCCAGTCCTCCAGGTCCCTCCCCATTAGCACCTCAGTGGGCAAATGGTGGTGCACCCCCACATCCTTGGGGCCCTCCTTGGCCCCCCACTTCAGGTGTACCCTCGCCACGGGCACCTTGAATGGGGTCCCGCCCACCCCCGTCAGGGTTAGATAGGTGTTGGGCATCACCTGATCTGGAGCTACCACCTCGGGCCGGGCCAGCGTCACCTCAGCGCCCGTGTCCCAGTATCCATTGACCTTCCTCCCATCCACCTCCAGGGGAACAAGGGACTCACTCCGCAGGGACCGCCCCGCGTCCACCCTGTAAACCAAAAACCTTGAGTCTGGAGCATCCAGCCCCCCAGAGGAGCTGGCCTGGGGCCCTCCTTCCTCCTGAGCCATTGGGAAGCTGTCAGCCCCCCTTGCCTGGGAACGCTGCCCCTCGTCCGGCTGGTTCTCTATCCAGTCAACCGTCTGTGGGTTCAGTTTGCTCTATCTGTCCTTGAGCTTGGAGCACTGGGTCCGTCTGTGGCCTCTTTGGCCACAGCGATAGCAGCCCATGTCCCGTGGGTCCCCTCGAGCCAGTCGGTTGGTCCTGATGCTGGGTGTTCCCCTTGGGAGGGGGTTCTCCATGTTTCCCCTTTGGGAGGTCCCAGGGTCACTCTCTTCCTGCATCGTGGCGGGCCTGTTCTGTTGTACTTAAAGTACTGCACAGGATCTTTTCAGGGGGAATGTCATAACTATAAAGGGAAGGGTAACAGCTCTCCTGTGTATAGTACTATAAAATCCCTCCTGGCCAGAGACTCCAAAATCCTTTTACCTGTAAAGGGTTAAGAAGCTCGGGTAACCTGGCTGACACCTGACCCAAAGGACCAATAAGGGGACAAGATACTTTCAAATCTGGGGGGGGGAAAGGCTTTTTGTTTTGTGCCCTTTGTTTAAGGGGTTGTTCGCTCTTGGGACTGAGAGGGACCAGACATCAATCCAGGTTCTCCCCATCTTTCTAAACAAGTCTCTCATATTTCAAACTTGTAAGTAAAAAGCCAGGCAAGGCGTCTTAGTTTTACTTTGTTTTCTCAACTTGTAAATGTACCTTTTACTAGAGTGTTTATCTTTGTTTGCTGTACTTTGAACCTAAGACAGAGGGGGGTCCTCTGAGCTCTTTAAGTTTGATTACCCTGTAAAGTTATTTTCCATACTGATTTTACAGAGATGATTTTTACCTTTTTCTTTAATTAAAAGCCTTCTTTTTAAGAACCTGATTGATTTTTCCTTGTTTTAAGATCCAAGGGGGTTTGGATCTGTATTCACCAGGAGTTGGTGAAAGGAAGGAGGGGGGAAGGGTCAATTTCTCCTTGTTTTAAGATCCAAGGGGGTTTGGATCTGTATTCACCAGGAGTTGGTGAAAGGAAGGAGGGGGGAAGGGTCAATTTCTCCTTGTTTTAAGATCCAAGGGGGGTTAGATCTGTATTCACGAGGAGTTGGTGGGAGAAAGGAGGGGGGATGGTTAATTTCTCCTTGTTTTAAGATCCAAGGAGTTTGGATCTGTATTCACCAGGGAATTGGTGAGAGGTTTCTAAAAGCTTCCCAGGGAAGGGAATTAGCTTTGGGATGGTGGCAGCGGACCAGAACTAAGCTGGTAGTTAAGCTTAGAAGTCCTCATGCAGGCCCCCACACTTGTACCCTAAAGTTCAAAGTGGGGATACAGCCTTGACATGGTGGCGCAGCGGTGGAGATCGTTTTAAACCCAAAAGCCAGTAAGAGATTTTTTTTTTCCTTCTAGCTGCTTGGAAAGCAGAGCTGAAGGTAGATGCATATCTTATCTCTTCTTGCCTGAAGACAGAGGTGTTAAGTTTTTTTTAACAAGGGGCTTTGTTAAGAGAAGGGTTCAATCAGTGAACAAACTTTGACTGGTAAAAGGAATTTACAAGCTGAATTGTTTTTTTTTCTTTTTACATCCTCGTGAGTAGGAAAGTCTCTGTTAACTCAGCAGCAGCCAGAGCTGAGTACATCCCAGTTTCAGTCAACTGCAGAGGGGTGTGGCCCAGCACAGGAAAGCAGGAAAATGACTACCAGTGAAGCAGCTAACAAACTAGAACTGGCCAGACTAGAAGCAGAAGAAAATGAAAGAAAACATCAGAGACTGCTTCAAATTAAAAAACTTGAAACAGAGCAGAATGAAAGAGAAGAGAAAGCCAAAGAGGAAGCCCACAAGAGAGAGATGGAGCTGGAAAAAGCCAAAGAGGAGGCCAAAGAGGAGGCCCACAAGAGAGAGATGGAGCTGGAAAAAGCCAAAGAGGAGGTGAGAGAAAAAGAAAGGAAGCATGAACTGGAAGTAGCAAGTGCTAAGCAGGATGCATCAGACCATCCTAGCAACTCCTCTCCAGGTACCACTTCCCATCCGAGGAAATTCCCCACCTACAAGGCAGGCGATGATACTGAGGCCTTCTTAGAAAATTTTGAAAGGGCCTGCCTTGGATACACCATCACTCCAACCCAGTACATGGTAGAGCTGAGGCCGCAGCTCAGTGGACCCTTAGCAGAGGTGGCGGCTGAAATGCCTAAGGAACACATGAACAGTTATGAACTTTTTAAAAACAAGGCCAGACTCAGAATGGGGCTAACACCCGAGCATGCCCGTCGGCGGTTCAGAGCCCTAAGGTGGAAACCCGATGTGTCATTTACCCGACATGCCTACCACATTGGGAAAAATTGGGATGCCTGGATATCAGGAGCAAATGTTAAATCTACGGAAGAGTTGCCCTTCCTAGTGCAAATGGAGCAGTTTTTAGAGGGTGTTCCTGAGGAAATAGAAAGGTACATCCTAGATGGGAAGCCCAAAACTGTAACCGAGGCGGGGGAGATTGGAGCCAAATGGGTGGAGGTGACAGAAAAGAAAAAAGCTAGTAGCAGTTGGAGCGAATACCAGAAGGGGCAAGCCGAAACAAAACCTTATCACCGGGGACAACCCAAGGCCCCACCCACATCCCAAGGGAAACCCCAGACGCCTTCTCACCCCACCACACCAGTCTCCATCAACCAACATCGCCCCGGTGATACCTTAGCAGGGCGATGTTTTAAATGTAATGAACTGGGGCATATAAAGGCTCACTGCCCCAAGAACCCCAACTGATTACAGTTCATTACACCCCAATCACACCAAAGATCCCCAGACCCAGATGCCTCTCTCATACCCTTGGAGCGAAGGGAAACCTTGAGAGTGGGCGGAAAGAAGGTTATCGCTTGGAGGGACACTGGGGCACAAGTGTCAACTATCCACCAATCCCTAGTGGACCCCAAACTCATCAACCCGGAGGCTACAGTGACAATTCAATCCTTCGTGTCACAGTCTGTAACCTTGCCTACAGCCCAGTTGCATGTCCAGTACAAGGGCTGGGCAGGAATGTGGACTTTTGCAGTCTATGACAATTATCCCATCCCCATGCAGCTGGGGGAAGACTTGGCCAACCATGTGAAGCTAGCCAAGAGGGTGGGAATAGTCACCCGCAGCCAGGCTAAGCAAGCTTCCACACCCATCCCTGTTCCTGAGCCGTCCACCAGGGCCCCGTCGGTGTTACCAGAGACCCAAACAAAGGTGGTGGAACCGGATCCCCTGCCAACGACTGCAACAGCCGTAGTGGATCCAATCCCAGAGACCCAGCCAAAGCCAGTCCCAGAACCGGAACTGGCGGAAGCAGCAGATAACCCTACCCAAGAGGCTCAGCCGGAGCCTGAAATACCACATAGTGCACCAGCAGACAGCGGTTCACAGTCAATGGAAACAGCCCCAGCACCTGCATCGCTTCCAGAGGGACCAAGCCCCAGTCCACAGCCCAAGGAGGAACTGATGTCTCCAGCATCAAGGGAACAGTTCCAGGTCGAGCAGGAACCAGATGACAGCCTTCAGAAAGCTTGGGCGGTGGCGCGGAGCACCCCACCGCCTCTCAGCTCTTCTAACCGATCCTGGTTTGTTGTAGAACAAGGACTTTTATACAAAGAGACTCTTTCTGGTGGGCACCAGGAAGACTGGCATCCTCAAAGACAGTTGGTAGTTCCCACTAAGTATCGGGGAAAGCTCTTGAGCTTAGCCCATGATCATCCCAGTGGCCATTCTGGGGTGAACAGAACCAAAGACCGGTTGGGGAAGTCCTTCCACTGGGAGGGAATGGGCAAAGACGTTGCTAATTATGTCCGGTCTTGTGAGGTGTGCCAACGAGTGGGAAAGCCCCAAGACCAGGTTAAAGCCCCTCTCCAGCCACTACCCATAATTGAGGTCCCATTTCAGCGAGTAGCTGTGGATATTCTGGGTCCTTTCCCAAAGAAGACACCCAGAGGAAAGCAGTACGTACTGACTTTCATGGATTTTGCTACCCGATGGCCGGAAGCTGTACCCTTAAGCAACACCAGGGCTAAAAGTGTGTGCCAGGCATTAGCAGACATTTTTGCCAGGGTAGGGTGGCCCTCCGACATCCTTACAGATTCGGGAACTAATTTCCTGGCAGGGACCATGAAAAACCTGTGGGAAGCTCATGGGGTGAATCACTTGGTTGCCACCCCTCATCACCATCAAACCATTGGTCTGGTGGAGAGGTTTAATGGAACTTTGGGGGCCATGATACGTAAATTCGTAAATGAACACTCCAGTGATTGGGACCTAGTGTTGCAGCAGTTGCTTTTTGCCTACAGGGCTGTACCACATCCCAGTTTAGGGTTTTCACCAATTGAACTTGTGTATGGCCGCGAGGTTAAGGGGCCATTACAGTTGGTGAAGCAGCAATGGGAGGGGTTTACGCCTTCTCCAGGAACTAACATTCTAGACTTTGTAAGCAACCTACAAAGCACCCTCCGACACTCTTTAGCCCTTG
Organism: Glyptemys insculpta; assembly: GCA_032172135.1. Taxonomy (NCBI): domain Eukaryota; kingdom Metazoa; phylum Chordata; order Testudines; family Emydidae; genus Glyptemys; species Glyptemys insculpta. Next base: position 15,895,281 of record JAVMKA010000017.1, on the reverse strand, counting down.
CTAAAGAAAACCTAAAGGATGCTCAGGAAGAGCAAAAGGCCTGGTATGATAAACATTCCAGAGAACGGTCCTTCAAAGTAGGAGACCAAGTCATGGTCTTAAAGGCGCTCCAGGCCCATAAAATGGAAGCGTCGTGGGAAGGACCATTCACGGTCCAGGAGCGCCTAGGAGCTGTTAACTATCTCATAGCCTCCCCCACCTCCAACATAAAGCCTAAGGTATACCATGTTAATTCTCTTAAGCCCTTTTATTCCCGAGAATTAAACGTTTGCCAGTTTACAGCCCAGGAAACAGATGACGCGGAGTGGCCTGAAGGTGTCTACTACGAAGGAAAAAGGAATGGTGGCGTGGAAGAGGTGAACCTCTCCACGACCCTGGGACGTCTGCAGCGACAGCAGATCAAGGAGCTGTGCACAAGCTTTGCACCGATTTTCTCAGCCACTCCAGGACGGACCGAACGGGCATACCACTCCATTGACACAGGTAATGCTCACCCAATTAGAACCCCACCCTACCGGGAGTCACCTCATGCCCAAGCTGCTATACAAAGGGAGATCCAGGACATGCTACAGATGGGTATAATCCGCCCCTCTAGCAGTGCATGGGCATCTCCAGTGGTTCTAGTTCCCAAACCAGATGGGGAAATACGCTTTTGCGTGGACTACCATAAGCTAAATGCTGTAACTCGTCCTGACAACTATCCAATGCCACGCACAGATAAGCTATTGGAGAAATTGGGACATGCCCAATTCATCTCTACTTTAGACTTAACCAAAGGGTACTGGCAAGTACCACTAAATGAACCCGCCAAGGAAAGTTCAGCCGTCGTCACCCAGGCAGGGGTGTATGAATTCAATGTACTCCCTTTCGGGTTGCGAAATGCACCCGCCACCTTCCAAAGACTTGTAGATGGTCTCTTAGCGGGATTGGGAGAATCTGCAGTTGCCTACCTCGAGGATGTGGCCATTTTTTCTGATTCATGGACAGAACACCTGGAGCACCTGGAAAAAGTCTTCGAGCGCATCCGGCAGGCAGGTCTAACTGTTAAGGCTAAAAAGTGTCAAATAGGCCAAAACAGAGTGACGTACCTGGGGCACCAGGTGGGTCAAGGAACTATAAATCCCCTACAGGCCAAAGTGGATGCTATCCAAAAGTGGCCGGTTCCAAAGTCAAAGAAACAGGTCCAATCCTTCTTAGGCTTGGCCGGATATTATATGTACCACACTACAGCCAAATCGCCGCCCCGCTGACAGACCTAACCAGAAAGAAACAGCCAAATGCAGTTCAGTGGACTGATAAGTGTCAAAAGGCCTTTAACCAGCTTAAGGCAACACTCATGTCTGACCCTGTGCTAAGGGCCCCAGACTTTGACAAACCGTTCCTAGTAACCACAGATGCTTCCGAGCGAGGCGTGGGAGCAGTTTTAATGCAGGAAGGACCGGATCAAGAATTCCATCCTGTCGTGTTTCTCAGCAAGAAACTGTCTGAGAGGGAAAGCCACTGGTCAATCAGCGAAAAGGAATGCTACGCCATTGTGTACGCGCTGGAAAAGCTACGCCCATATGTTTGGGGACGGCGTTTCCAATTACAAACAGACCATGCTGCGCTACTGTGGCTTCATACCGCCAAGGGGAATAACAAAAAACTTCTTCGGTGGAGTTTAGCTCTCCAAGATTTTGATTTTGAAATACAACACATTTCGGGAGCTTCTAACAAAGTGGCTGATGCACTCTCCCGGGAAAGTTTCCCAGAGTTAACTGGTTAACAATTGTTCTTGAAATGAAACATATTGTTAGTTGTTATATAATCAGTAGTATGTCTAAAGGTACATGTGTCTTATTAACTCTGTTTTCTCCTAGAACTCCAGGAAGAAATCACAGCCAGTGTGGAACCGAACGTCCAACACTATCTGTGATTTGGGGGGCGTGTCATAACTATAAAGGGAAGGGTGGCAGCTCTCCTGTGTACAGTGCTATGGAATCCCTCCTAGCCAGAGACTCCAAAATCCTTTTACCTGTAAAGGGTTAAGAAGCTCGGGTAACCTGGCTGACACCTGACCCAAAGGACCAATAAGGGGACAAGATACTTTCAAATCTTGGGGGGGGAAAGGTTTTGGTGTGTGTCCTTTGTTTAAGGGGTGGTTCGCTCTTGGGACTGAGAGGGACCAGACATCAATCCAGGTTCTCCCCATCTTTCTAAACAAGTCTCTCCTATTTCAAACTTGTAAGTAAAAAGACAGACAAGGCGTCTTAGATTTACTTTGTTTTCTCAACTTGTAAATGTATCTTTTACCAGAGGGTTTATCTTTGTTTGCTGTACTTTGAACCTAAGACAGAGGGGGGTCCTCTGAGCTCTTTAAGTTTGATTACCCTGTAAAGTTATTTTCCATACTGATTTTACAGAGATGATTTTTACCTTTTTCTTTAATTAAAAGCCTTCTTTTTAAGAACCTGATTGATTTTTCCTTGTTTTAAGATCCAAGGGGGTTTGGATCTGTATTCACCAGGAGTTGGTGAAAGGAAGGAGGGGGGAAGGGTCAATTTCTCCTTGTTTTAAGATCCAAGGGGGTTTGGATCTGTATTCACCAGGAGTTGGTGAAAGGAAGGAGGGGGGAAGGGTCAATTTCTCCTTGTTTTAAGATCCAAGGGGGGTTAGATCTGTATTCACGAGGAGTTGGTGGGAGAAAGGAGGGGGGATGGTTAATTTCTCCTTGTTTTAAGATCCAAGGGGGGTTAGATCTGTATTCACGAGGAGTTGGTGGGAGAAAGGAGGGGGGATGGTTAATTTCTCCTTGTTTTAAGATCCAAGGAGTTTGGATCTGTATTCACCAGGGAATTGGTGAGAGGTTTCTAAAAGCTTCCCAGGGAAGGGAATTAGCTTTGGGATGGTGGCAGCGGACCAGAACTAAGCTGGTAGTTAAGCTTAGAAGTCCTCATGCAGGCCCCCACACTTGTACCCTAAAGTTCAAAGTGGGGATACAGCCTTGACAGGGAATAAGGCAAAACACCACATTTATTAGTAATACATGTATTTATTAACACTGTATCATATGCATATGATATCTATATATATTACACTCACTCACACACACATACACACACAAGCACACTCCGTCTTGTTGTTGTTACCAACTAGCTGCTCCCCTTAACTGCACTGGCCAGGTGAGTTAGATGGGGGAGGGGTGGAGCCGGGCTTCTGCCGATCCGGATCGATGCTCCGATGTTGACAAGACGAGACCCGGGGTCCTGTGCAAGACACCTCACTTTTATAGCAGCTTCCCTCTCCTGCAAATGTACAGATTCAAACTCTGTGTCTGTGTTCGTTGGTCCTTTGTGCTGCTTGTCTCTGGGTGTTGTCCCACTGCTGCAAAGAGGGTGTTTTCCAAAAGAAGGTGCTCGCTTCTAACCCCCGAGGCCGTCAGTATGTCTGATCTTCTTTCATGAGCCCACTTGACAGGTTTTATTGTCCTTGGGTTTGGCTTCCATCCCCTCTCCAAGGCCTTGGCTACACTTGGGAATACACAGCGCTGCCGCGGCAGCGCTGTGAAGCACGAGTGTAGTCGCGCCGCCAGCGCTGCGAGAGAGCTCTCGCAGCGCTGTATGTACTCCACCTCTCCGAGGGGAATAGCTTGCAGCGCTGCGAGCGAGCGTGCAGTGCTGCAGGCTCTGATCACACTGGCGCTTTACAGCGCTGTACTCGCTGCGCTCGGGGGGGGGGCGTTTTCACACCCCATAGCGCAGCAAGTTGCAGCGCTGTACAGCGCCAGTGTAGCCAAGGCCCGAGGGTTGCAGCTGTCTGGAGGTGCTGGCTTCCTCATTCACACCTCGTTCATTCAATAGGGCAATTGATGAAGGGAGTGGGGGGAAGATCTTATTCTACTCCCAGCAAAAAGACATTTTTCTTCTACTTTAACTATCCTTAGGGGCTATAATATTATAGCAAGGCTTAACACAAAGTTTTCTATAAGTTTTTCTACATAGGGATCTGATACAAAGTGAAAATAGCTTCATACAGAGTTATACAAAATAGCCTCATACAGAGATTTATCTACATTGTCCCCCTTTTGACCTCTCAAGAACAATTCTTGAGTGGTCACAATTTAAATCTTGTGTGTCTGTTTTAAAGCTATGTATTGGGTACATTGACAAACAAAATGAGGCCCAAGTTTGATGCTGCAATAGCCATCAAACAATAAAAGTCACTGAGGTCAGGACCTTCTTAAGCACACACAACAAATAAGATTTTGTAGGAGTACCACAGTTGTCATGCAAGGTTAAGCTGATTTGGACTTAAACTAACATTCAGTTGCTAAAATGTTGCAGAATCCCCTATTCCTAACAGTTGTTCTCAAGAGGTCTCTGGGGACCTGAAAGATCGAGCCCTACAATTATGGGCCAAAGTCTTACAGGTTATGGGGGCCCAAGAACTACCTTATAGGGCTTGGGGAAGTAGAACCAGGGTGCATAGAGGAAAGTGTGGAATTAATAATACAAGCAAATGTAACTAACAATACAAATGTATCAATAACAAAAATCAACAACAAAATTATTATTAGAGAACCTAACAAAAAACAAACAAAAAATAAATAAACCTGATGCATTGGGGACCAAAGTCTTTTGGACAGAGGTGGATGTGATTGAGTATCCCCTCTTCCTCTGGACCCAATGCTAGCACAGGACACCCACCAGAGACAGACACAGAACATGCAACACAGACTTTGTCATGACACTATAACCATGGTATTTTATCACTCTTCAGCTGTTACCAGCTCTCCTGATGTTCTGGTTCAGAGCCTGAAAGATAGAAGCTTGGAGACAAATTAGCACAGTGCTCCCACCAGGGCAGACCCTGCTCAGTCTCTGCTACAGTGTGTCCGGTTTTTGTTAGTAACGTTGGTATCTGTAGCTTAGGAAAACAATTTTAGTTGCGAGACATGAACCCATTTTAGCTTTCCCTCTTTATCTATTCGGTACACCAAAGGGCTAAGCCGGTCCACAATGGAATATGGACCTATCCATTTAGATTCCAAATTATGCTCCCTTCTACCCAATTTTAAATACATGACCAGATCCCCGGGGTTCCCAGAGCTGGGAGTTACCAGCTTTCTGTTTATGGAGCTTGTTATTCATTTTATCAATGGCCTCATTAATCCGGTATTGCAAGGTCAATTTGTCCTCTTGTAATTGTTTGAGCCACTGAAATCATGCTGTGGTGTTACCACATCCATTTCCCCTGATCCTAAACCCATCTGTGTAGGATCAATCATCAGCCTCATCGGTTTGTCCAAAGAAAATTGGAAACGGCTGGATTTTTGTTTTCAGGTGGGTGCTACTACGGATAGCTGCCAGAATTAAAGGCAGCTTATCAGACCAATTTCCCCCAGTATCACTTACCACTTTCCTTAGGGCTTCTTTAATAGTGCGATTCATGCGCTCTACTTGCCCCAATGATTGAGGGCGATAGGGGATGTGAAATTTTTGTTTAATGCCTAAGGCTTGTAGCAAGCTGGTAAACATTTCCCCTACAAATGCCCCTCCATTGTCTGAATCTATTATCTCAGGGGTTCCATAACGACAGACCATCTCAGTAAATAACTTTTTTGCAGCTTCTGTGGTGGTGTTTCTTCTAGTGGGGAATGCCGCCACCCAACCAGAGAAGGCATCTATGATTCCAGTAAATACCGGAATCCCTCTTGGCTCCGTGGCAATTTATCTAGGTAGTCAATTTGTATTCTATGCCAGGGACCTACTCGTCTCTGGTGCATAAGGGGCTGGTAATGTGGTGGCCGGGCTTTATCCTGAGCACACCGAATGCAATTTTGAACCCAAGTTTTAACATCATCTTCCATACCTCTTCACTGTGCTACCTCTCATAGTCTCCTTAATGTCCCTTCCACTCCCTCCTGCATGAATTGATGTGCAACATTAACCAGTTCCTGCTTCTCTATCTTTCCTGGGGTTCTGTTTGGGGAGTCTGGACAGTTTATTATCATTAATAAGTTCATCAATTGACTGCGGGTCCTCCATTATCTTCCCTGCCTGGCTTCTGGTTACTACTGCAGCTATATCATACTGCCGTGCTATACCATCTACTTTGTTATTCCAAAAAGCCTCCAGAGTATCCAGTCTGTTATGTGCCTTTCCATGCCTGACCTTTAAACAGCCAGGATGTTGTGTTACCCATTGGTGAATCCACTTCCATTCCTCTACATACGCAATACTTTTCCCATCTGCTGCCTTCCACCCATTCCTTCCCCAGTCATGCATCCAGTATTGTATTCCCTTGACACCGAACTCGCTATCTGCATAGATAATGACGGGTCTGGGGTTGGTCTTATATTGCTGTAGTACCTGATATATGGCATGGAGTTCAGCATGCTGGGCTGACCCATGATCCAGCTCTCCCTGGAGTATTTCCTCTTCCAAGTTATTTGCTGCACATTTAAGTTTCCTGATACCTTTTATTACCACTGAGCTCCCACCTGTGACCCACACGTGTCCCTGTATCCCGATGGTATCTAGTTCCTCCAATGGGGGTGCCAGTATCAGGGCTATTCTTTGCTCTAAGGTAACCTCGGGGCAGTCATGTTTGTTCCCTTTCTCAATCAGAGCGAGGGTCAGCATGTCAGGTCTAGACACGTCTCCGTGGTGACTCCTCTGTTTGTCAATGTGAGGGTCCACTGAGTCATTCGAGAGTTTGAGACCTTGCCCCCAACCAGTTTCCCGGACAGAGTGTACTTTAAAGGGGTGTGGGTGCTTTGGATTGGTAGGGGGGCTGTCCCTGTCAGGGGTTCAAAGGATTGTACTGCCCACACCGCTGCCAAACATTCCCTCTCACAGGGATCGGAATTTAGCTCTGGTCCCTGTAATTTCCTAGATTCCTAAGCTACCGGCACCAGTTTATCTTCCTCGTTCTTTTGCAGTAGAGCAGCTGCTGATGCCAGGTTGTTCGCTGCTAGTCTGATCACGAACGGCTGGGACTCGTCTGGGAATCGCAGGGCGGGAGCTGTCAGAGCTTTTTGTTTAAGCACCTTTAGAGCCTCATCTTGCTCTGCTCCCCAGTCTCATTTTCCCTTTTTCGTAAGCAGTTTCCGTGAGGGCAATGTGATTTCCGCATGTTTGTAAACATGGGGTCTTAGAAAATGAAACCCTCCCAACAGGCCCCGTAGGGAATGTTGATCAGTAGGAGCCGGCATTTCTAGCAGGGCTCTTACTGTTCCTTGGTCTACCCGCCTCCCTTCCTTTCCTAGAACAATGCCTAGATAAGTCACTTGAGACTGGACCAACTGGGCTTTTTCTAAGCTAACCTTAAAACCAGTCTCTTGAATCAGAGCCCAAACATTTTCCGTTAACTGTTGTACCCGTGCCTCAGTTTCCCCGAAAATTAAAATATCATCTACATAGGAAAACACAAAGGACCGGTCTTGTGGGCTAAGACGGTCTAGCATCTCCAGAACATGTTCATGAGCTATAGCTGGGCTATGAAATCCTTGGGGTAAACGCTGGAATGCCCCTGAAGGCAAATCTATCCTGAGAGTCTGGGTGCAATGGGATGGCAAAGAAACAATTAGCCACATCAGTGACTGAGAAGTACTTTGAGGTAGCCTGCACCTTTTGAATTAGTTGTGTCATAACAGCTACTATAGGGGCCATAGGGATTGTGCCTTTGTTAACACGCCTATAGTCAATAGTTAAACGCCAAGATTTGCCGTCTGCCTTGAGGACTGGCCAGACGGGAGAGTTAAAAGGGGAGTTAGTTTTTTCGAATGCCCCCCTGTTGTTCTAAGTCCCGGACTGTTTGTTGCAACTGTGTTTCAGCCTCCTTAGGACAGGGGTATTGTTTTTGAGGGGTACCAAATCCCCAACGATTTTTACACACGCCTGTATTTTCCCACAGTCGGTTTTCTTTTGAGTCCAGACAGTGGGGAATTTGGAGCGCCACACCTCAGCTTGCTGAACTACTGTGGTGGCGGCTATCGGTCCGGTCCCCCTTTGGTTAGAGGGATCCTCTGTTCCCTTAGGGGGCGGGGGCATGTCCAGTTTCCATAAAGTGCCCCGTGGTAAGTCAATTATTATGCAATTTTTAAATAACCAGTCTGTGCCTAGAATCATTTCATCTGTCATGTCAGGGGTCTGAATCACATCTCCGTGGGTTCTAAACCCTTGCACGGAGAAAGACACTTGTGCCCATTCCCAGCCTGTCCTGGGCTTCCCTCGACAGGGCTGCAGTGTGACCTGTTTGATTTTAGTGCCGGCTGGTGGCTGAGTTCGGATTAGCGAGACTGCAGCTCCTGTGTCAATTAAAGCCAAGGTAGGAGCGCATGTTCCCGGCTGGATATAAATACATGGTCGACCCACTGGGTCCCAAGCGATTTTACTGCTGAACCCCCAGCGTGGTGCTCCTACATCTGGAGGAGGTTCAATATCCAGAGCGTCTCCCTATGCCGTATCCCCTGGGAATGGGAGGGGGTCTGAAAATACCGGAGGAGGAGGGGGAGGGAGAGGAGCTGTCGGGGTGATTACGCTCGCTACTCTCTTCCCCTTAGAAAGTGTCTGAAGTTTAAAAGCTTCTGCCAATAAGTCCCGTGTGGGTGCCCCATCCCACTTTTCTCTATCCGCCCCATGTTGCATTAACACCTTCCAGGCCATGCGGCGAGAGTCTCTTTCAGTTAACTCTTCCTTGCCTGGACCTGAGGCGTCTGTTTTAAATTGCTGGAGGTCTGGGTACAAGTTATCCCTTTGTCTTCCTCCATGATATCCTCTACCCCGAGATCTACCTCTAGTGTGTGCTCCCCGTGCCCCAGTTATGCCTTTATTGCCACTTTCATTAGAATAAGTAACTGCAGGTTTTAATGCTGCAACATATGCCACTCTTTCCTTTTTTATGGTAGGCGGCGGACCGGAATATGTAACTATTTGCCGGACCAGGTTTCTCAGTTCTCGTAATGTGGCAGGCTGGCCGGATGGCCACACTCCCAGTCTTATCGCATAAAATGGTTGTAAGGAGGCAGCGCATTCTCTTAAGGAGTCTACACTAAATGGCACCAGGTCCAGTTTGGTGGCACTATCACGTGTAACCAAGCCAGCCATCATCTGCATGAGACCCCATCAAGTTAGAACAATTTCAGGGTCCTCATCAGTTTCCTGTGAGATTGCAATGGCTTGGGCCAGGAAATGACGCCTGCCCATAAGTTCTGCAAATTTTGTCAGGACATCCATTAGCTGGTAATCCCTCTCAATCCTGAACCTGTCTATAAGCCCCCGCATATCTGGGGGTGCACAAATGCTCATTAAGCAGTGCAGCTCTTGCGAGTTCAAGTCCTCCCTTTCTCCTAGTAAAAGGGCATTAACACTCCACCTAGAAAAATGTTCCCGTTTTAAAATCCCCAGCCACTTTGCCATGGCCTGGAGATCTGAAGCAGAAACAGGCACTGTGGTGACTGTTTCACTCTCACCACCCTCCCTTTTTGTTACTGCTGCAATAACATTTTGGCCCTGGGAGGAGGAATCTACCCAAATATCCCCTTCCCAACCTCCAGGGGGGTCCCAAAAGTCTGCCCCTTCTGGGGTCTCAAATGTCCCTTCTCCTGAAGTTACAGCTGCAATTTGTCTATTTGCAAATCCCAATTTTTGTTCCAGTTGTTTGATGAGGGATTTACAGTGGTCATGGTCAGCGGGGGCTCTCCCCTGTTCTAAAGTGAACTTTTTGACCATTCCCTGTAGTACCTGATTTTCTTTGTCAATTTTCTCCTTCTCTTTGGTATGCTCCTGTAGGATTTCAGAGTGCTGCTTTAACTCTCTGTACCCATCCCTAAGGGCAGCTAGCTGGGTTTGGGTACTAATGGCCAGACATTTCCATTTCTCTGCTTCTGCAGCAGAGGCCTGTAAATCTTGGTGCAGTTCCTTGTTTTCATGTTTACATCCAGCCAATGGCAGGAATACCTCATTACAGGTTTTCCACAGAAGCCAAACTGCAGCTGCTTCTTTTTCATTGGAGTTGAGGGTTTATAGATCAATATGTATTGAGCCAATTTATCTTCTAGGTCTGAAATTAAATAAATAATAAATTAGTGGAGATATCCCATCTCCTAGAACTGGAAGGGACCTTGAAAGGTCATTGAGTCCAGCCCCCTGCCTTCACTAGCAGGACCAAGTACTGATTTTGCCCCAGATCCCTCAGTGGCCCCCTCAAGGATTGAACTCACAACCGTGGGTTTAGCAGGCTAATGCTCAAACCACTGAGCTATCCCTCCCCCCATAATTGTATGGACATCAACTAACACTTGATCAGACCAAGGGCTGTGTCCGAATTTTTGCAAGATGTGTTCAAAAGGGGTAACAGCTTTTACAAATGCCAATTTCTCAGTCTCCTCTCTGGGAGCCTTCTTAAAAGACTGTTTACCTTTAAACATTTTCTAGTATACCCAACCTCCTATTGGGACTAAAACAGCAATGCTTATCTCTTTACTCTTATTTCTCAATACCTCTTTTCCTGGAGCGAGAAAGCTACTTCTCCTCCTCTCTTTACCTGGCCTTCTACCACCGGGGGTGTGCACACCTTAATCATTGATTACTTATTAACACTTTTCAAGATTTGTGATCACTTTTCCATACTTCTCAATATTTCATTACTCAATAAATGCTCGTGGTACCTTTCCCCATTTCGCAATTCTCCACCAAAATGTTGTACTTAAAGTACCGCACAGGATCTTTTCAGGGGGAATAAGGCAAAACGCCACATTTATTAGTAATACATGTATTCATTAACACTGTATCATATGCATATGATATCTATATATAGTACACTCACTCACACACACAGACACACACAAGCACACTCCGTCTTGTTGTTGTTACCAACTAGCTGCTCCCCTTAACTGCACTGGCCAGGTGAGTTAGATGGGGGAGGGGTGGAGCCGGGCTTCTGCCGATCCGGATCGATGCTCCGATGGTGACAAGACGAGACCCGGGGTCCTGTGCAAGACACCTCACTTTTATAGCAGCTTCCCTCTCCTGCAAATGTACAGATGCAAATTCTGTGTCTGTGTCCCTTGGTCTTTGTGCTGCTTGTCTCTGGGTGTTGTCCCACTGCTGCAAAGAGAGTGTTTCCAAAAGAAGGTGCTGGCTCCTAACCCCCGAGGCCGTCAGTATGTCTGATCTTCTTTCATGAGCCCACTTGACAGGTTTTATTGTCCTTGGGTTTGGCTTCCATCCCCTCTCCAAGGGTTGCAGCTGTCTGGAGGTGCTGGCTTCCTCATTCACACCTCGTTCATTCAATAGGGCAATTGATGAAGGGAGTGGGGGGAAGATCTTATTCTACTCCCAGCAAAAAGACATTTTTCTTCTACTTTAACTATCCTTAGGGGCTATAATATTATAGCAAGGCTTAACACAAAGTTTTCTATAAGTTTTTCTACATAGGGATCTGATACAAAGTGAAAATAGCTTCATACAGAGTTATACAAAATAGCCTCATACAGAGATTTATCTACAGTTCCTTTGGGACTCCTCCCGGTTATCCCCTGCCCGACTGTTCACAAACTCGTGGGCCAGCTGGCCTGCGTGCTGCGGGTTCTCTGGCTTTTGGTCCATCAACCATCGCCTCAGGTCGGGTGGGCACTTCTCATACACGTGCTCCAGTACGAATAGGTCAAGCAGGTCTTCTTTAGTTTGGGCCCCAGCTGTCCACTTGCGGGCATACCCCTGCGCCCGGTTGGCCAGTTGTAGGTATGTGACCTCATGGGTTTTACGCTGACTCCGGAACCTTTTCCGGTACATCTCAGGGGTCAGCCCAAACTCGCGGAGCAGGGCCTTTTTGAACAGTTCGTAGTCCCCTGTCTCCGCCCCTTTCAGTCGGCTGTACACCTCCCTGGCTGTGCAGTCCAGTGAGGGGATGAGAAACTGGAGCCTGTCTGCAGGGTCAACCTGGAGCAGCTCGCAGGTATTCTCAAAGGCCGTCAGGAAGGTATCCATGTCCTCCCCCTCCTTACGCTGGGCCAGGAAGCACTTATCAAAGCTCTTTGCAGTCTTGGGTCCCCCCTCACTCACCGCAGCTGGGGCCCCACTGCTCCTCAGCCTGGCCAGTTCCAGCTCATGCTGACGTTGGTTCTCCTTCTCTTCCCGCTCCTGCTTCAGTTCTTGCTGCCTTAACTCGAGCTCTTTCAGTCTCAGCTCCCTGTCACATTCCAGTCGCATCGGCTCCCAGGACGGGGAGCTCCGCCGGGACAATCCCCTGCTGGCCGCTGGAGTCAGGGTGCCCTCGGTATTCACTGGGCTTCCCCCAACCCCTCCCCTAGGCATAGGTAGGCAGGGTCTCGGGATGTCCTCGGCAGCGGTCTGACCCCTCGCAGCCATGTCAGGTCCCGGGGCCCCCGCTGCATTCGCCGGGCGGCTTCCCTCAGGGACAGGGCTCGGTTCATCCAAGCGATCCCTCTCCTCCAGCTGGGCAATGAGCTGTTCTTTGGTGGACCTCCCAATGCGCAGCCCCCTCTGCCTGCACAGCTCCACCAGGTCGCTCTTAAGGCGTTTAGCATACATCCTCCTGCTGGCCACTCGCCGGCCTGTGCCCTCCTCTTTCCACCGTTCCAGGGGGACCCCTAGTGTGCCAGCCCTTCTTCAGGTCACCACCTCTCTGCCAGGGTCGAGCTGCAGCCTTCTCCGCCCCGGGACCGCTCGCTGCAATCCCCCAGGGGACCCTGTTACTGCAACAGTCCTTCTCTCTGGTCACACACTCCCAGGGGTTAATCGCCCCCTGAAACCGTCTCTCTCTGACGCTTCAGCCCACCTGGTCCCCGTCAATCCCCCTTCGTTTTACTGCTCCTCAGTCACTTACTGCAGGAAGCGCCATCCACGGGGTGCAGTAGATCCCACCGCTACCACCAGTTGTCACGGAGTGTGGGGGGACACAAGGCCCTGCACCCCCGGCTTCCTGCGATTCACCATGACTCTCAGCCAGCCAGTAACGCAGAAGGTTTATTTAGACAACAGGACCACAGTCCAAGACAGGTCTTGCAGGCACAGACCCCCTCAGTTAGGTCCATCTTGGGGTTCCAGGGGCACCACAGCCCCGTTGGGGGGTCAGAGCCCCGTCCGGGCTCCCCTCCATTACCAGCCAGCTCCTGAAACTCCAACTCCCTCCAGCGTCTCCTCCCCCAGCCTTTGTCCAGTTTCCTGGGCCAAGGTGTCACCTGGCCTCTAACCCCTTCCTGGGTTCTCATGTTACATGCTCAGGTATTCTCCTTCGGTCAGTCTCCCATCCCCCAATGCAGACCGTCCTAGCCACACTCCCCTGCAACCTTCCCAGCCAACACTCCCCACTCAGCATTCAAAGGCCACATTAAGAACAGTCCCAGTTCGTCACACCCCCCAGACCCCACTCCCCTCCCGGGGCCAGGGAGAGAACCCAGGAGTCCTGTGTAACCTATGTAGCATAGAGGTGAGGCAATTACTGACCAGTTCTGTGCTATCGTTTTTCCACTCTCTGACAGTATTTGCCCAGACCAGGAATTCCCCTATCCTTGCCAAGAGACTACAGCTCGACATAGGCCCCTTCTCGATACTACTACACCTGGACATAATCCTAGGATTCACTTCCGAGCACTCCAGTACCTGTCGTTACCAGCCGGTGACCCACGCCCGCAATTCGTCATGTCAAACGCCTGCGTGCGAATGACACGCCAAAGATAAACCTCTACGGCTCCGATCTGCTCCCTGCAGGGGCAGGCTGGATCGGACGGGTGCTCCAGAGGGCTGCCAGTTTTGTACCCGACAGCTACCGCTCACTACCGCTCGCTCACAACGAGCTTCCAACTTCTACCTACGAGGGCACGGGGTGCCCATGCAGGGACATCAGTCCTTCGTGTTTCCATACCAGCTTCAAAACAGCTGCTCAGCATGGTTACCAAGCATGGGTGCTGCTGCACCCCCGGCTTGACGTGGTTTCCATCCCATACAGAGTTTATAGTGTAGTTCAATGGGTCTCAGCACCCCCACTGTAGAAATTGTTCCAGCCCCCCTGTTACCAGCTTCCTGCGTCCCCGCTAGCGTGCCGAGTCAGCAGCTGCTTCCCTGCCGTCGCTCAAGGCTCTGGACCGCGACCCCATCGGAGAGCGATTAGAAACAGCAGCTGGAACGACAGTCCTCAGTGTTTTGGGGCTGACCACCATGAAATAGGCCAAAGAAAATGCGGGGGGGACGCTGAGTCGCAGCCCCTCTGCTCTGCCCCGTGCGGGCTGGGGCAGTCACTCCAGGCTCAAAGCAATCTCTGGAAATGATTCCCATGCAAGCAAGCCCCAGCAGGGTCCTGCGGCGCCTTGGGCCACCCCTCACCCCCAGTCGTCCCGCTTCCTCCGCCTCCGTGGGGCGGAGCGGCTCACTGGAGGGGAGACTTGCGTGGGGTCAGAATAGGGGATCCCCAGCTCCAGGTACCTGCCAAGGAGACACACACCCCAGCAAAGCTTCCAGGGAAGAGATGCAGGGCCTTCTGCTCCTGAATTGCCTAGCGCTTCCAGGAGTACGTCTACATGGAGCCCAGAGCCGTGGGGCCCATGCTGGAGCGTCCACACTGTCTTGTGAACCTGGCTGAACAATGGCTGGAGCTGGGTCTCACAGCTGTGTGAACGCATCCACGCCTTCTGACCGGGGGCTGTGGCTCGAGCTGCGTCTACACTGTGAAATGCCGGGGCTTGGACCCGACTCACAGCAGGACTCAAGCCCTGAGCGCTCGCTGACCTGAGTCAGACTGATCGGCGTGTGGACGGAATGGGGGCTCGGGCGCAAACCGGAGTCGAAGCCCAGGCTTAGCGCGCAGTCTCTGTAGACACGCCCCAGGCGCCCTGCTCCCATATGGCTTTGCAGCTGAGACAGGACAGCCTCCCCAAGGGAAGGAAAGTGCTCTCCTGTTACGAGGTGGGGCGTGAACTGCTGTAAGTGCGTCGCTCGCTAGATGGCAGCACGGCCGTGCAAATAAAAAGGGCCCAACTGTCTAGGAAGAAGACACTCACTAACCCTCTCCTAGGACTCCTGGTCTCCTGATTAGAGCAGGGGGGGTGGCGGGAGCCAGCACCCGTGGGTGGCAATCTTGGCACAGCGGGTTTTGCTCCTCGGGCTGAACCGCGCTGCATGCTGCTACAAGCTCCCAGAGTCACGTGCCTTCAGTTCTGTTTTGCACCAACTTCTATCCTTTCTGTGAGCTGGTTGGAAGGGGCTGGGGGTGACATGGTACCGGGCCTTGGCAGAGCCATGGGGCAGGTGCGGGGGAACGAACTCCCAGTCTGGGATTCCTCTGCCTCCTTGTCTCAGACTTGGTTTCCCTTCTCCCCTGGCTGAGCCGAGAGGGGCCTTCCCCTGTCTCTTTGCTCCATGGGGCAGTCAGGCCTCAGGGGCTGAGACCCAGAGAACGTGCCGGAGTAACGCCGGATGGCCTGGCAGCAAGGCGCAGAACAGGGAGCTTGCACAGGGTGTCGTTACTGACACCAGGGTAGAGAGCGCCCCCTGCAGCACAGCACCCCCCAGCACCGTCTGGGGCATTGAGGTCAGGACTAGTGCCCCCTACGGAGCCCCCCACCCTGCAGATGGGTGCCCCCTAGAAATGTGAGACCTTGGGGGTGACAGCATCCCTGATTGAATCACCAATTCCATCTCCCAACAGCACCCTGGGGTTATCTGCTTAGAGCAACCCGACCCAATCCTATTTAGACTAATTACGTCATCTTATTATTGACTAGGTGCTTTATTGTAGTGCCCAGGAGCCCCAGTCACGGGCCAGCACCCCACGGCGCTAGGTGCTGTACAAACACACCCTGTCTGAAAGAGCTCCCAACCTACGTCTCAGAGGAGAGACAAGAGACGGCTTCAGACAGGCAGGGGAAACAATGAGACATTACCAGACAGGAAGTGATCTCAGCCCACCAGCAGCCCCACGGTGCTCGAG
The DNA here is from genome assembly GCA_032172135.1 of Glyptemys insculpta. Lineage (NCBI taxonomy): Eukaryota > Metazoa > Chordata > Testudines > Emydidae > Glyptemys > Glyptemys insculpta. Next base: position 15,879,351 of record JAVMKA010000017.1, on the reverse strand, counting down.
TTTTTCGCAGGCATGCGTGGCATCTATATTTTCATGATCTGCCCAATAAGCTCGCCGTGTTTCTCGAAGCGGCCCTGCAAACCGCAGGGCTCGGGCAGATTGGGTTTAAAACTAATGACCCGCAAGACAACATGTCAAATCACCACGCCGCAGCCCAGAAATCCCGGCAGGCATTCGTGCGACATGCCGAGAGGGAGCAGCCCCTGTTAAACCAGGGAGCCCCGAGTGGCAGGCGCTCCGATCGGGCTCCATGGGGAACCCCGGCCCGGCTGCACGCCTGGGGCAGGGGCCTGTCCTGCAAGGCCCCACAATGACCCGACCAGGCCCAGGAGCATCTCAGCCCCGGAGGGACGCAGCCTCACCCTCGCCCGGCCCAGGGCTACGGGGGGAAACCGAGGCACCGGGCGGGGACATAACAAGTTAGTTTGCAGAGTTCCAGATGGAACCCAGGAGTCCTGGCTTCCAGCGCCCCCCTGCTCCAACACACCAGCCCCCCCTCCCCTCCCCGAGCCGGGGAGAGAACCCAGGAGTCCTGGCTCCCAGCCCCCCCTGCTCTAACCCACCAGCCCCCCCTCCCCTCCCAGAGCCAGGAAGAGAACCCAGGCGTCCGGGTTACTGGGGGGAGGGGAGGAAGGGTGGCTCCTCCTCCTCTCGCGAGAGCTGGTAGCTCCCATGTTCCCGAGAGGAGCTGTAAACAGAAAGAGCCGGAGGGGGACCCCGGGTCCTGACCCAGCTCTGCTCTAGGGGGCAGAGCCCGTTCCTCCATGAGCGCCGCGCGCCAGCCCGACCGGTCAGTGAGGGGGGCCACGTGTACCCCAGCTCGATCGGGGGGGCTGAGAGAAGGGATCCCCCATCTGGGGAGGGGGTGCTGTGGGGGCTGGGGGCTCAGACAGGGGGGACCATACCCAGCCCAGCCAGGAGAGGGGGTAATGCCAAAGGTGCATCTCCGCGCCGGGCGAGGGGTCCCTGGGTAACCGGCCGCCCCGCCCCACAGGTGGGCGCATCTCAGCACCGGGCGAGGGGTCCCTGGGGAACCGGCCGCCCCGCCCCAGAGCTGGGCGCATCTCAGCACCAGGCGAGGGGTCCCCGTGTCACCAGCCGCCCTGCCCCACAGGTGGGCGCATCTCAGCGCCGGGCGAGGGGTCCCTGTGTAACCGGCCGCCCTGCCCCAGAGGTGGGCGCATCTCCGCGCCGGGCGAGGGGTCCCTGGGTAACCGGCCGCCCCGCCCCAGAGGTGGGCGCATCTCCGCGCCGGGCGAGGGGTCCCTGGGTAACCAGCCGCCCTGCCCCAGAGGTGGGCGCATCTCAGCACCAGGCGAGGGGTCCTTGGGTAACCGGCCGCCCCGCCCCAGAGGTGGCCGCATCTCAGCGCCGGGTTGGTGAGCTAGTGGTGCTCCCAAGTGCTGTGTACACATCCCCTCTCCCCCTAAAGTGAGCAGTGCTGAGACAGCAGCCCAGGGAGCTCCCGCACCCCATGGCTCCCCACACACCCCTGCCCTAGCGTAGGGAAAAGGGGGCTCAGTTTGCGTGACCCCTCCAGCCCTCGGGCTGGCAGCTTGGGCCAGCGGGCACGGCCTGAGATTCGGGATGCCCGGATTCTCTTCCCAGCTCAGCCACTGACCAGCTAGGCAAGTCCCGGCACCTCCGTGCCTCAGTTTCCCCTCCCCACCCGTGGTCCGTCTCGCTGAGTTAGACCGTAAGCTTTCAGAGCAGGGACAGCCCCATGTCTCTGCTGTGCCCGGCCCTATGGGGGACCCCAATCTTAGAACTGGACTGAGACCCTCTGAACTCATGTCCCCCGGGGAATTCCCCTTCAGGCCTGGCCCTGCCCACTTCCCAGACCGCCTGGTGCCAGCTCTTCGCTCCCGCCCCTGAACTTCGCTCCGTGCTTCGGTGCCGCTGCGCCCTGCGCCAGGCTGAGCCAAGCGCCTCCCGGCCTGGGCCAGGACACCAAGAGCATCGGCCTCCGGTCCACGCCCAGACCTGTTCGGGCAGGGCTCCCGCAGCTCCCGCCAGCCCTGCGTCGTACCATCTCATCAAGAGGGAGCTGGGAGCCAGGACTCCTGGGTTCTCTCCCCGGCTCTGGGAGGGCAGTGGGGGCTGGTGGGTTAGAGCAGGGGGGCTGGGAGCCAGGACTCCTCGGTTCTCTCCCCAGCTGTGGGAGGGGAGTGGGGGCTGGTGGGTTAGAGCAGGGGGGCTGGGAGCCAGGACTCCTGGGTTCTCTCCCCGGCTGTGGGAGGGGAGTGGGGGCTGGTGGGTTAGAGCAGGGGGGCTGGGAGCCAGGACTCCTGGGTTCTGTCCCAGAGGGGAGTGGGGTCTAGTGGGTTAGAGGAGGAGCGACCCCAGCCGGGATCCGGCCCCCTTGACCCCACGGGGCGACGGCCGATGGACCCTGGCTGGGATCTGGGCCTCTGCTTACCTCGGTGCCATTGTCAGGGGGTCGCTGCCGGTGCCTGTCTCCCGTCCGCTTGCCGCGGCGCTGCCTCGTGGCCGGTGAATGGGCCCTTTGTCCTGGCTACGAGCCCCGGGGCCGTCTCTCCGTGCGGCCGCCCTCTGGGGATGCGAGGCGGGGGGCAGCTCCGAGACTCCGACGGGGCCGGGCTGGGTGCTAGCCACCCTGCCCCTCTGGCACTTTGGAGGGACAGGGTCTGCTCCCAGCTCTGGCACTGACCGTGCCTCGGTTTACCCCCCGGGACGGTCTCTGATGGGGGGTCTCACGCGCTGGGCTCCCCCCTCTCCCCCTTGCAGGGCTCCGCCGGCCGCGAGGATGCGGCCCGAGCGCGCCTTCCCCAGCCCCGTCGCCGCCCTCCTGCTCCGGGCCTGCCTGCTGCTCCCCCCCGCGGACGCCTACATCCACGCGGTGAGTGGCTGAGGGCTCGGCCTGGCCTGGCGCCGGGCCCAGGGGGGAGGGGGGAGATTTTGGGGGCAGGGACCCAGGGAGCGGTCAGATGGGGTGGGGGGAACCGGAGCCTTCCTTGTGCCACCCTGATCCTTCTCCCCCCCCCCCACCCCGCAGGTGACGGATCACAACTCCAGCATGGACTTCTCGGACCTGCCCGCCCTCTTCGGGGCCCTGCTGCCCAGGGAAGGACTTGTGGTGCGTAGCTGGCGCTTGGGCGGCAAGATCCAGGGGGCTGGTGGTTAGAGCAGGGGAGCTCCAGGACTCCTGGGTTCTCTCCCCGGCTCTGGGAGGAGAGTGGGGGCTGGTGGGTTAGAGCAGGGGGGGCTGGGAGCCAGGACTCCTGGGTTCTCTCCCCGGCTCTGGGGGGCGAGTGGGGGCTGGTGGGTTAGAGCAGGGGGGTGGGAGCCAGGACTCCTGGGTTCTCTCCCCGGCACTGGGAGGGGAGTGGGGGCTGGTGGGTTAGAGCAGGGGGAGCTGGGAGCCAGGACTCCTGGGTTCTCTCCCCGGCTCTGGGAGGTGAGTGGGGCGGGGGATTAGAGCAGGGGGCGCTCGGAGCCAGGACTCCTGGGTTATCTCCCCGGCTCTGGGGGGCGAGTGGGGGCTGGTGGGTCAGAGCAGGGGGCTGGGAGCCAGGACTCCTGGGTTCTGTTCTTGGCTCATCCTGCCCGGCTGCAGGCCTGTGGGGTATTGACTCTGATGTCCTGCTTTGCTCCAGGGCTACCTGGTGGAGGCCAGGCCCAGCAACGCCTGTCAGCCCATCGAGGGCCCCCCTGACTCCAGCAACGCCACCCGCTTCATCGCCCTCATCCGCAGATACGAGTGCAACTTCGACATCAAGGTGGGGGGGCCTAGGGGGCAGTGAGGGCTGGTGGGTTAGAGCGGGGGGGGCTGGGAGCCAGGACTCCTGGGTTCCCTCCCCAGCTCTGGGAGGGGAGTGGGGGCTGGGGGTCAGAGTAGGGGGGCTGAGAGCCAGGACTCCTGGGTTCTCTCCCTGGTTCTGGGAGGGGAGTGGGGGCTGGTGGGTTAGAGCAGGGGGTGGGCTAGGAGCCCGGACTCCTGGGTTCTCTCCCCGGCTCTGGGAGGGCAGTGGGGGCTGGTGGGTTAGAGCGGGGGGGGGGGGCTAGGAGCCCGGACTCCTGGGTTCTCTCCCTGGCTGTTGGAGGGCAGTGGGGGCTGGTGGGTAGAGCAGGGGGGGGGCTAGGAGCCCGGACTCCTGGGTTCTCTCCCCGGCTCTGGGAGGGGAGTGGGGGCTGGTGGGTTAGAGCAGGGGGGGCTGGGAGCCCGGACTCCTGGGTTCTCTCCCCAGCTCTGGGAGGGGAGTGGGGGCTGGGGGGTTAGAGCAGGGGGGGCTGGGAGCCCGGACTCCTGGGTTCTCTCCCCAGCTCTGGGAGGGGAGTGGGGCTGGGGGGTTAGAGCAGCGGGGACTGGGAGCCCGGACTCCTGGGTTCTCTCCCGGCTCTGGGAGGGGAGTGGGGGCGGAGGGTTAGAGCAGGGGGGGGCCGGGAGCCCGGACTCCTGGGTTCTCTCCCTGGCTGTTGGAGGGTGCTGCCACCCCTGACCCATCCCCCCCCCCCCAGGTGTGGCACGCGCAGCAGGCCGGGTTCGACGCCGCCGTGGTCCATAACACGGGCTCCGACAAGCTGCTCAACATGGCCTGGAATGATGGTGAGTAGGGGAGGGGAGGGGCTTTCCCTAGGCTTCGCCCCTGAGTTCTGCCATGGTGCGGGGTTACTCTCCGGGCTCCCGCCCCCCATTTGCAGGCTGGATTGTGGCAGCTCCTAGCAGCAGGGGGCAGGAGTGAGACCCCCCCATCTCCACCCCCAATTGTCTCCCCCCACTGCCAGGATCCCCCCCAGCCTGTGCTCCCCACGCCACCCGCCTCCCCCAGGGAGAGCTCTGGGCAGAGGGAACCCAGTGTCCGAAGGGCGACCGTGCCCCGAGTGTGGGTCGGGGCGTCCCCTGTGGGGCTGGCTGAGCCCCTCTGCCGTCTCTCTGCCCCACAGAGAGGATCCGGGAGCAAATCGCCATCCCGTCAGTCTTCGTGGGGGAGACGGCCGCCGACTACCTGCGCTCCCTCTTCAGCTATGAGAAGGGGTAGGCACCTGCCCTCCGGCACGGGGGCGCGGCCCGGCCCCCCCTCTTCCTCCTGTCCCCTTGCAGCCCCTGAGCCCAGAGGAACCCCAGCGCGGGCCTGTCCCCCCCCCCCCCCCCTCGGGGCACATGTGTGTCACCCGCCTTGCTCTCCCTGGGTGCTCTGTCAGTAGGGAGGGGAGTGGGGTCGAGGGGTTAGAGTGGGGCTGGGAGCCAGGACTCCTGGGTTCTCTCCCCGGCTCTGGGAGGGGAGTGGGGGCTGGTGGGTTAGAGCAGGGGGGATGGGATGGATCCAGGACTCCTGGGTTCTCTCCCCGGCTCTGGGAGAGGAGTGGGGGCTGGTGGGTTAGAGCAGGGGGGATGGGATGGAGCCAGGACTCCTGGGTTCTCTCCCCGACTCTGGGAGGGCAGTGGGAGCTGTGGGTCAGAGCAGGGGGGCTGGGAGCCAGGACGCCTGGGTTCTGCTCTGGAGGCACAGTGGGGGCTAGCGGCCAGCGTCTCCGCCCTGACTGACTCCACTGTCTCCGGTCCCCCAGCGCTCACGTTATCCTGATCCCCGAGTACATCTTCCCGCTGGGTTATTATCTCATCCCCTTCACCGGCGTGGTCGGTATCATCATCGCCGTGATGTGCACCATCCTGGTGAGTGACGCCCCACCGCACTGTGCGGGGTACAGGCTGGGAGCCAGGACTCCTGGGTTCTCTACCTGGCTCGGGGAGGGGAGTGGGGGCTGGTGGGTTAGAGCAGGGGGGGCTGGGAGCCAGGACTCCTGGGTTCTCTCCCTGGCTCTGGGAGGGGAGTGGGGGCTGGTGGGTTAGAGCAGGGGGGCTGGGAGCCAGGACTCCTGGGTTCTCTCCCCGGCTCTGGGAGGGGAGGGGGGCTGGTGGTTAGAGGGGGGGGCTGGGAGCCAGGACGCCTGGGTTCTCTCCCCGGCTCCGGGAGGGCAGTGGGGGCTGGTGGGTTAGAGCAGGGGGGGCTGGGAGCCAGGACTCCTGGGTTCTCTCCCCGGCTCTGGGAGGGGAGGGGGGCTGGTGGTTAGAGGGGGGGGCTGGGAGCCAGGACTCCTGGGTTCTCTCCCTGGCTCTGGGAGGGGAGTGGGGGCTGGTGGGTTAGAGCAGGGGGGGCTGGGAGCCAGGACTCCTGGGTTCTCTCCCCGGCTCTGGGAGGGGTGTGGGGGCTGGTGGGTTAGAGCAGGGGGGGCTGGGAGCCAGGACTCCTGGGTTCTCTCCCCGGCTCTGGGAGGGGTGTGGGGGCTGGTGGTTAGAGGGGGGGGGGCTGGGAGCCAGGACTCCTGGGTTCTCTCCCTGGCTCTGGGAGGGGAGTGGGGGCTGGTGGGTTAGAGCAGGGGGGCTGGGAGCCAGGACTCCTGGGTTCTCTCCCCGGCTCTGGGAGGGGAGTGGGGGCTGGTGGGTTAGAGCGGGGGGGCTGGGAGCCAGGACTCCTGGGTTCTCTCCCCGGCTCTGGGAGGGGAGGGGGGGCTGGGGGGGTCAGAGCATGGGGGGCTGGGAGCCAGGACTCCTGGGTTCTCTCCCCGGCTCTGGGAGGGGAGGGGGGCTGGGAAGTCTTGGAGCCCCCCTGAAAGCCCCCCTCGGTCTGTGCTGGCAGATTGTTCGCTGCGTGCAGCACCGGAAGAGGCTGCTCCGTAACCGGCTCTCCAAGGAGCAGCTGAAGAAAATCCCCGTCCACAAGTACAAGAAAGGTAACTGCCCACCAGGGGGCGCTGCCACCGGCCACAGGGACCCCCCCCCTCCTCTCCCCCCCCCCCCCCCCCTCCTCTCCCCCCCCCCCCCCCCCCGCACTCCCCACCCCAGGGATGGCCTCTGGGGTAGCAGGGTGGGGCCCTTCCCAGCATGCAGTGGGCATGATGGAGGCAGAGCACTGCATGCTGGGAGGCCCCCCATCCTGCCCCTCACCCATCCAGGCTGCAGTGCAGCCTCTCCCCAGCAGAGGGGCCCCTGCCCCACGCCTGTCTGTCTGTCCTTCCGCAGCCCGTTTTGGATCCGGGGGGGGGCGGGCAGATCCCCCCCCCTCCCGCCTCGGACCCCATCCCCCCACACCATGGGGTGGGGGGGCCGATCGAAGGAACAATCCGTACAGCTCGGAGGCAGCCGCGAGGGATCTAAGGGTGCCCCTGGGGGGTGCAGGGGAGGGGAAGGGGGGGCTGTGGGTTTCTCCTCAGATGTGGGGTGCCTGTCTGAGTCCCAGCACGGGGTGCTGGAAAGTTCCAGGTTCAGCGGGTGGGGGGTGCGATCGGTTGCACCCCAACGCCTCCACCTGCCCCGTGTCACCAAACCCCAAGCGGAGGTGTCAGGGCGGGGAGCGAGTGGCTGTGACTTGGGGTGTGAGACTGGCTCTGAGCGCTTCCTCCCCTCGGCTCCCAGCCCCCTTTGCAGCCCCTGGGCTCACACATCTACTGTGTGTTTTGGGGGACCCCCGAGTCACCCCCTTTCCCCTCTGTCAGAACCGGGCTGGGGCTCCTTGCATGCAAACCGCAGCCTTACACACTGGGAGCCAGGACGCCTGGGTTCTCTCCCTGGCTCGGGGAGGGGAGTGGGGGGCTGGTGGGTTAGAGCAGGGGGGGCTGGGAGCCAGGACTCCTGGGTTCTCTCCCCGGCTCTGGGAGAGCAGTGGGGGCTGGTGGGTTAGAGCAGGGGGGGCTGGGAGCCAGGACTCCTGGGTTCTCTCCCTGGCTCTGGGAGGGGAGTGGGGGCTGGTGGGTTAGAGCAGGGGGGGCTGGGAGCCAGGACTCCTGGGTTCTCTCCCCGGCTCTGGGAGGGGAGTGGGGGCTGGTGGGTTAGAACAGGGGGGGCTGGGAGCCAGGACTCCTGGGTTCTCTCCCCGGCTCTGGGAGGGGAGTGGGGGCTGGTGGGTTAGAGCAGGGGGGGCTGGGAGCCAGGACTCCTGGGTTCTCTCCCCGGCTCAGGGAGGGGAGTGGGGGCTGGTGGGTTAGAGCAGGGGGGGCTGGGAGCCAGGACTCCTGGGTTCTCTCCCCGGCTCTGGGAGGGGAGTGGGGGCTGGTGGGTTAGACCAGGGGGGGCTGGGAGCCAGGACTCCTGGGTTCTCTCCCCGGCTCTGGGAGGGCAGTGGGGGCTGGTGGGTTAGAACAGGGGGGGCTGGGAGCCAGGACTCCTGGGTTCTCTCCCTGGCTCGGGGAGGTGAGTGGGGGCTGGTGGGTTAGAGCAGGGGGGGCTGGGAGCCAGGACTCCTGGGTTCTCTCCCCGGCACTGGGAGGGAAGTGGGGGCTGGTGGGTTAGAACAGGGGGGGCTGGGAGCCAGGACACCTGGGTTCTCTCCCCCGCTGCGGTTCAGCCCTGTCCGAGCGCTGGAGGGGGGGCTGTGCTAACCGCAGTGACTCGAGGAGTTGTCACCTCACGGCTGTGAAATGTTTCGACAGGAGCCCCAGGCCGGCAGCCGCTGGGGAGGCTGACCGGCCTGCCGCGGGGGTCGGGGGGGGGCACTCTGGGGTCAGCCCGCCCTGATGGCCTCCAGGCCCCTGTGCTGAGATGCCCACCCCCTCCCCCAGTCCCCATGGACCTGTCTGAGCTCCCCATGCAGTCTCTGGGGGCCCCCCGGATCCAGCTGCTGCGGGGGCCTGTGCCGGGGGGAACAGGGCCAGGGGCTTCCCTGGCTGCTGCTTGTGGCTCTGGCTTCCTGCCAGCCCTTGCCCAGCCTCTGGGGGGGTCGCTCCTGCAGGGAACGGGGGGCAGGGGAGCAGCAGGGAGACACAAGGCTGCTGGAGCAGTGCATGCTGGGAGCTGGGTCATGCAGCCCACACTTCCATCCCCTCCCTGACCCCTTCCCAGCAGTTTGCAGCTGCCCAGCCCCCTCCAGGCTCAGTGTGGGGGCTGGTGGCTTAGAGCAGGGGGGGCTGGGAGCCAGGACTCCTGGGTTCTCTCCCCGGCTCTGGGAGGGGAGTGGGGGCTGGTGGTTAGAGCAGGGGGCGCTGGGAGCCAGGACTCCTGGGTTCTCTCCCCAGCTCTGGGAGGGGAGTGGGGGCTGGGGGATCAGAGCAGGGGGGCTGGGAGCCAGGACTCCTGGGTTCTCTCCCCGGCTCTGGGAGGGGAGTGGGGGCTGGTGGTTAGAGCAGGGGGCGCTGGGAGCCAGGACTCCTGGGTTCTCTCCCCAGCTCTGGGATGGGAGTGGGGGCTGGGGGATCAGAGCAGGGGGGCTGGGAGCCAGGACTCCTGGGGTCTATTTCTGCCATTTGAAGGGGGAAGGGATGCAAAAAATACCACCGTCCTCCCAGCCCCATCCCATCACCAGCCCCCACTTCCCTCCCAGAACTGGTGAGAGAACCCAGGAGTCCTGGCTCCCAGGTTCTATCCCTCAGTCTCCCCCTCCCCCTCGAGCTGCCAGTAGAACCCAGGCGTCCGGCTTCCCAGGGAGCTGTTGCAGCCGTTTCACCGCCTGGCGAGGCGCTGAGCGGGTGCTCTCGGGTTGAGTAAGCGCCGGGGAGGAAGCGGCAGGGGAGCGCTCGCATTTACCTTATAAGGGCTTGAGCCGGAGCGGCTGGGTTCACTCCGCAGCCCCCTCTGACCGCTTCCCTCCCGGGCGGGCGCTGGGGGGGGGACGGAGCTTCCTGTTTTCGCTGACACGTTCCAGCCCTGCAGCTGAACCTCGGGTCCCAGCCCTGGCCCTGTGTCATCAAACGCAGCCACCTCTGGGGCGGGGCGGCCGGTTCCCCAGGGACCCCTCGCCCGGCGCTGAGATGCGCCCACCTCTGGGGCGGGGATGTGGGTAGAAAGGAGAATTTTGACCTGACAGCTTCCTGTGAACCCATGACCCTAGGGAGACGTTGCCATGTGCATTTCATTGTTCTTATGTCCCAACAGAATAAACACAGTTCTAGGCCTGTCTCTAGGACTCCTGGGTTCTCTCCCTGGCTGTGGGAGGGGAGTGGGGGCTGGTGGGTTAGAGCAGGGGGGGTGCTGGGATGCAGGGCTGTTATCCTCTCGCTGTATGAGCTTGCCCTGGTCCCGCCCCTTCTGTGTGCCTCAGTTTCCCCCATATGTCAGGGCTAACGCCCCCCTCCTGTGTCTCTGCCAGGGGACGAGTATGACGTCTGCGCCATCTGTCTGGATGAGTACGAGGAGGGCGACCGGCTGCGGATCCTGCCCTGTGCCCACGGTGAGGACTCCTGGGTTCTCTCCCCGGCTCTGGGAGGGGAGTGGGGCTGGTGGGTTAGAGCAGGGGGGCTGGGAGCCAGGACTCCTGGGTTCTCTCCCTGGCTCTGGGAGGGGAGTGGGGCTGGTGGTTAGAGCAGGGGGGGCTGGGAGCCAGGACTCCTGGGTTCTCTCCCCGGCTCTGGGAGGGGAGTGGGGGCTGGCGGGTCAGAGCAGGGGGGGCTGGGAGCCAGGACTCCTGGGTTCTCTCCCCGGCTCTGGGAGGGGAGTGGGGGCTGGTGGGTTAGAGCAGGGGGGGCTGGGAGCCAGGACTCCTGGGTTCTCTCCCCAGCTCTGGGAGGGGAGTGGGGCTGGTGGGTTAGAGCAGGGGGGGCTGGGAGCCAGGACTCCTGGGTTCTCTCCCGGCTCTGGGAGGGGAGTGGGGCTGGTGGGTTAGAGCAGGGGGGGCTGGGAGCCAGGACTCCTGGGTTCTCTCCCGGCTCTGGGAGGGGAGTAGGGGCTGGTGGGTTAGAGCAGGGGGGGCTGGGAGCCAGGACTCCTGGGTTCTCTCCCTGGCTTTGGGAGGGGAGTAGGGGCTGGTGGTTGCGGGGGGCAGGGAGCCGCCCGGATGCCTGGGTTCCACTCCTGGTGGTGGGGTGTAACTGCTCTCCCCCGCCCCCAGCCTATCACTGCCGGTGCGTGGACCCCTGGCTGACGCAGACCAAGAAGACCTGCCCGGTGTGTAAGCAGCGCGTGCTGCGGACGGCCGAGGACTCGGACTCGGAGGGCGAGGGGCACCCACAGGGCGAGGAGGAGGAGGAGGAAGAGCAGCGCCACTCGGAGCGGACCCCGCTGCTGGGCCCCTCCGCCGCCGCCGGCACCCCCTCCTTCGGCAGCATGGCCGAGGCGCGGGGCCCGCCCTCCGGCGAGGAAGGCTCCGAGGAGGAGCAGGAGGGGTCCCTGGGTGCTCGCAAGGGGCATCCCCCTGAGGGCCGGGGGGGCAGCATCCTTGTCTGAGCCCCCGGATGGGGCAGCTGCTTGGACTCTCCGGGGGGCCTCGACCCCCGAGCTTTCTTGGTATTTTAAACCGTGCACAAAACAGGGGCCCCCGGTGGGGATCCGGGCTTGGAGCCCCTTCCTGTGGAGTGGGGTGACCCCCAGCTCCCTTTCGGGCCTGCAGCCCCTGCCCTGGGGGATTGATTATGTGCCAAGGCTCCAGGGCTGGGGGACTCAGAGTGTCACAGCTTTGCAGGGTGGGGGTGGGGGGGCCTTTTGCACAGCTCAGGGTGTGAGGGGCATGGTGGGGGGACCGATTCTCTCCCCAGTCCCAGAGGGTAGTAGGGGCTAGTGGGTTAGAGCAGGGGTGGGGCTGGGAGCCAGGACTCCTGGGTTCTGTCCCCGGCTCTGGGAGGGGAGTGGGGGCTGGGGGGTTAGAGCAGGGGGGGCTGGGAGCCTGGACTTCTGGGTTCTCTCCCCGACTCTGGGAGGGGAGTGGGGGCTGGGGGGTTAGAGCAGGCGCAGTGGGGGTGGGAGCCAGGACTCCTGGGTTCCCAGCAGGGCGGGGGAGCCCAGCACTGAAGCAAGCTGGCCACCCTTCCCCCTCCGGGGCTCAGCCTTGAGCCGGCGCCTTCTGGCCGGCTGGGTGTAAACACCGCGGCCGGGCGACATTCCTGCCTGCGCCTGGGCCCTGCTCCTGGACTCCCCCCGGGGGCGCCCGCCCCACCCCTCACCCGCCCCACTTCGCACCCGCTGTTGGGATTTGGGACAGGGGGCTTCGGCCAGCCGCTGCCCCCTTGCCCCATTTCATGGCCCCGCAGCGGGACGCGGGGGCAGGCTCACGCTGTCTAGGGCAAAGGTGGGGTAGAACCGCTCCCCTGTGGCTGGGCCCCCCCGGGCCAGGCTGGTGAAATTTAAGGGCTCTAAATCCCCTTTTCACCTGAATCCCCCCCCAGCAGGCTCGGCCGGGCAGGCGCCTGGGCGGGTGCTTTGACCGCCCTGTGGGGTCCCCCAGCCCCACTGGCTCAGCTGAATAACGACATGAAGCTGGGGGCCTGTCACTCTCTGGGCTGGGCCAGAGAAATGGGGCTGACTTGCCCACGTGTAGCCCAGGCTAGAAGCATGTGGCTGCGACCTGGGAGCAGTGGGGAGACGTGGCTACCACAGCCGGGGGGGGGGCTTTACCCCTAACCCCCGTAGGGTATAGCCCATCCGTCGGACTCAGCCCAAGGCCCGTGACTGTCCTGCCGAAGCCGCCCCCAGGCAGGGTGGTCCCAAAGCCAGACCCGTCCTTACTCCTAGTGGCTACCCCCCGGTTTGGAGGCTAGCAGAGGGCAGGGGCTGCTTTCTTTTAGGGACATGGGCCCCACTTCTGCAGGGCTCCCCGTCTCCTCCCCACAAACACACCCCTTTAACCTGAGAGTCCTTCCAGCCGTTCCTTCTTAGCCCTGGGGGCTGGCCCAACCCCAGCCCCTGCCTTTGATTTGCAGGCGTGGCTTAAAAACTGGGGGTGCAACATGGTCCCCCACACACACTCTGCAGAGTCCTGGACCAAAATGGGGGGTGCCTCTGCCCCCCTCCTGTCTGTGCTTTTAGCCCCCCAGATCACTAACGCCTTGTCTGTCTGTCCCTGCCCCAGTGGGGCATGGGGCCTGTTCCCTTCACACTACAACCCATAACCCCTGGGGGGGTTTTACTGGAGCTCATGCCTAGGCGGCTTTTTTTAACCAGTTATGGGGTGGGGCTGCCGAGGGTCACGCCAGGCACCCTGGCCCTGCACCCAGGGCCCAGCAGCACCCAGGGCCCGCCTGGCAGGTCAGGGCTCAGCTTTGAATAAAAGATACTGGCCCTGTATTGACTGGTGACTCTTTGGGGTCGTGTGCGCTGGGCAGGGGGGGAGGCCAGGGATATGCTGGGCTGTGCACACCCCCACCGCACTGTACATAACCCCGTCCCCCGGTGGAACCCCAGTCCAGAGGGGCTGCGACTTGGGGGGCACCATTTGGGACAAGGGGGAAGGACCCACCAGGGCCCAGGGCAGGCGCGCTCCTGCGTGGCTCGCTCACCGGCAGCGGGTGCAGGGCTGGCGCGGGCAGGCACACGCTCCTGCGTGGCTCGCTCACCGGCAGCGGGTGCAGGGGTGGCACTGGGGGGGGGGCGGTTAAGAAGAGTTTGTTGGCAGTGCCAAGGTTCTTCCCGGGAAGGTCGGGAGCTGCTCAGCACACAGCACACACCCCCACCCCACAACTGCAGCTTTGCAGACCCCCCCCGCCCCACCTCAAGCACCTAGACAGCTGGGAGGTGGGAAACCAGCCTCTCCGTGCACAAGGACCAGAAATAGAACCCAGATGTCCTGACCCCCCAGCCCAGCGCCCGACCCCTAGGCCTGACCGCCCCAGAGCCAGCCTCCATCTCCCTGCTGGTAGAACATGTGGCTGCAGGGATGGGCAGGAAGCCAGTCCTGGGTGCCCCATTGCACTGGGGCCAGGGGGCCAGACCCCACCTCCCAACAGACAGGAGTAGAGGTGGGATTCCCCCCCCCCCCCCAAGGCAGGATCCCTGGGGCCGGAGCTCTGGCAGATCCCTGCCCAGCTGTTCATGCCCCTCCCTGCACCATGACTCAGGCACTGCTGTGTACTAAGAGGGTGCGCGACTCTGTGCGCGTCTCTCCTGCCAGCCTGGAGTGTGTGCGCGGGGGGGCGGGCAGGGAGAGAATCCAAGGGCAGGAACCTCCCAGGCTGCACCCTCCCCCAGCTGGGGAGAGAACCCAGGAGTCCTGGCTCCCAGCCCCCCCTGCTCTAACCCACCAGCCCCAGAACCCAGGCGTCCTGAGCACCCCCTGAGCAGACACTAGACACAGATACACCTTGAGAATTATTCAAATTTCCTTTTTATTTCTTTTGTTCCAATATAGTTTTTTTTCTTCCCCCTTCTCCCCTCCCGCCCCCCCCAAAAAAAACCTACAACTTTTTTTTTTTGTTTTTTTTGTTTTTAAAACAACCAGAAAAAATTTGGCAGCAACGAGGAGGATTTTTGTGATAGAAAAAGTGGCGGAGAGCCGGGGTGGGCCAGAGTGGAGATCCAAAAGCGAGGAATGGGGGGGCTGATCCAGACCCCGGGGCGGGGCGCACCCCTGCAGGGGGCGGGGGCCCGGATGGTCCCAGCCAGCGTGGGCATCAGTAGTACCACAGCGGAGTGCCGGGCCGGCGTCAATACTGCGAGCGTCTCAAGTGATTGGCCATCTCGAAGCATTTCTTGTTCACGCAGCCCCCGTGAATGCCCTCTTTGCCCATGACCAGCACTATCGCTGCAGGGGGGAGAGAGAGAAAAGAGGGTTGAGGGGCCCCCCAGGCTACCCGCTGCCCCCTCCCCACCACGGGCCGGGGATGGAGGAAGACGCTGGTCTCATAGCAAAGACCGGATGGGCCCCTGGGATCTGATCCACTCAGGTAACCCCTACCCCAGCACCTACAGGGAACCCAGGAGTCCTGGCTCCCACCTCTAACCCCCATTAGACCCCACTTCCCTCCCAGAGCTGGGGAGAGAAACCAGGAGTCCTGGCTTCCATTCCCAGACAGCAGACCCCAATCCCCGATTCCCAGCGCGCCCCCCCACCCCCCAAGGGGAAGGGAGAGAACCCAGGAGTCCTGCTGCCCCCCCATCCCCACCCTTGCAGCTGTTCATGAAGCCTGGCCAGTTATCCAGGGATGCGGGGCTGAAGCAGCTAGATCCGGTGCCAGCTGCTGTGGGCCCCGGCGTGGGGAAAGGGGTCAGGCCTCGGGCTGCGCAGGCAGCAGCTGCTGGGAGGGAACGCAGCCCTGCTGGCTTTGGGGTGGGGAGGGGGGAAGCGAGGGCCGGACAGGCAGCCCCAGCTACAGGAGATGGGGAGGCTGGCTGGACCCCACTCCCCTCCCAGAGCCGGGGAGAGAACCCAGGAGTCCTGGCTCCCAGCCCCCCAGCTCCCACTGCCCTCCCCGAGCCAGGGAGAGAACCCAGGTGTCCTGGATCCCAGCCCCCCCTGCTCTGACCCACCAGCCCCCACTCCCCTCCCAGAGCCGGGGAGAGAACCCAGGAGTCCTGGCTCCCAGCCCCCCCCTGCTCTAACCCACCAGCCCCCACTCCCCTCCCAGAGCCGGGGAGAGAACCCAGGAGTCCTGGCTCCCAGCCCCCCAGCTCTAACCACCAGCCCCCACTCCCCTCCCAGAGCCGGGGAGAGAACCCAGGAGTCCTGGCTCCCAGCCCCCCAGCTCTAACCACCAGCCCCCACTCCCCTCCCAGAGCCAGGGAGAGAACCCAGGAGTCCTGGCTCCCATTCCCAGGCAGCAGACCCCAGTCCCCGATTCCCAGCGCCCCCCCGCCAGGGCAAGGGCGAGGACCCAGGCGTCCGGCACTCACTCTTGTTGGTCATGCAGACTGCAATGTTGTAGGTGGGGGTCCCGCCCGTGCTCTTGGTCCGCAGGTCCATGGTGAACTCCCCTTCCACATGCAGACTGTCCCGAATCACCGAGCACTTCTGGCCCCCGAGTGTCAGCCCGTTGACGAACATGCTGCTACGGTCCTTGGCCACCAGCGCGTTCACCTCCGCCGGCTGGGGAGGGGGAGAGGTCAGGGGTCACACTGGACAGGCTAGGGGAGCCCTGCCCCCCACAAGCCCCACGCCTCTTCTGGCGCCAGCGAGAGAACCCAGGAGTCCTGGCTCCCAGCTCCCCCTGCTCTAACCCCCAAGCCCCCACTCCCCTCTCAGAGCCGGGGAGAGAACCCAGGAGTCCTGGCTCCCAGCCCCCCCTGCTCTGGCTCCCAGCTCTAACCCCCAAGCCCCCACTCCCCTACCAGAGCCGGGGAGAGAACCCAGGAGTCCGGGCTCCCAGCCCCCCTGCTCTAACCCACCAGCCCCCACTCCTCTCCCAGAGCCGGGGAGAGAACCCAGGAGTCCGGGCTCCCAGCCCCCCTGCTCTAATCCACCAGCCCCCACTCCCCTCCCAGAGCCGGGAAGAGAACCCAGGAGTCCTGGCTCCCAGCCCCCCCTGCTCTCCCAGAGCCGGGGAGAGAACCCAGGAGCCCCCAAGCAGCTGCTTTCCATGGGATGGGGGTGCAGCAGCTGGGCCCAGAACAGCTGTCCGAGCTAACAAGCCCCCCTTCTATTCTCCACCAGGAGACACCTGCCCCCCACTCCCCCATCTGGGTACAATCCAGCCATGCCGGGCGGGGGGGGATCGGCCCCACTGGGGGCAGAGTCTGGATTCACACTGGTCATTAATGGGCATTAAGGGCCCTGGATTCATGCCCCCAAATCTCCATCCCCTGCTGCAGCCTTGGGGGGGGGGGGGGGCAGGGGGGAGAACCAGATCCTCCTCCCACCCTCAGTCAAGCCCATCTCCCCCCCCTGCCCTGCAGTTGCGGGGGTGGCAACCCCCCCATTCAACCAGGCCACATGCCCCCCCCCCCCCCCCCGGCTCCTAGATTTTCATAGTGCCCCCAGCAGTCTGGCCAGAGGCAGCTGGAAGGGGGGGGTTCCCCTCCTCCCCCAGTTTGTTGGGGGGGAGGAGAGAATTGAACCCCCAATTTCACCCTCTTCCTCTAGGGGGCAGGTGGGCTGGGCTGGGCTGTGTCACCACCCCCCAAACTTCCCCTTCTTAAGAACTTCCTGTCTCAGACAGACGCCCCTCCCACCTGCAGGGTCACCCCCCCCCCAGATATCTAGGTTTCCCCCCCCCCCCCCCCATGAAGATCCTTATTTTCAGGGGGATGGGACAGGACAAGGACTTCCGCATTCTTGATTGATTTCCTCTATCGGCCTCCCAGCCCCTCCCCCCTGCCTTACCAAACTTCCCTCCCATCTGCACGCCGCCCCCCTCCCCCATCAGTTTCCATAGGAAACCAACAGCCCTGTAATGGGGGTGTTGAGGTTTGAAACCTCTTCCTCCCCCCACCTCTGTCCCTAAGCCCGGGGGAGAGAGAGAGAGAGAGACACCCCCCCCAGGGGACACAATGGGGCAGGACCAGGTGGAGTTTGGGGAGGGGGACAGGGGGTTGCTGAGCCCAAGAATAAGGGGGGGGCTCATTGGATGTCCCCATCACCCCCAAGAATAGATATGGGGGGCAGCCCCACCTTGCAAACTGCAGGAAGGTCCAGAGCATAACCCACACCCGTCCCAGAGCCGGGGAGAGAACCCAGGAGCCCGGGAAGAGACAGGATATTAAGGGGGGGGGGTTCCCCCATGGATGTTACAGGCTTTGGCAAACCCCAGCCCTACTTTTATCAGCCCCCGCCCGGATACAAGACCGGCCCGGCCATGTGCCAGAATCCACCCAGATGAGCGCCTCTCCCTCCCGTACTGGTATAAAGTTCTGCAGACACTAGAGAAAAGGGGGGGTGCAGAGGGGTCCCAATACATGAGCAGCAGGTCCCTGGCCCAACCTAGGGGGCAGAGACTGGGGGTCCTGGGGGCAATGGGGAGGGAACGGAGGAAGGGGGGAAGCGTCCGTCCCCCCGTATTCTCCAACCTGGTGCTTTTCACCCCCTGCCAATCAGGGGGGCAGCCTCACACCCCGAATCAATTGCACAATTGCAGGAAGCGGGTTGGGGGGGCACACCAATGAGCTGGGGGAGGAACTGCTTTGTACCAGCTCTGTGCTGACCCATAACCAAGTCACTTGGGGGGGGGAGGACGGGGGGACACCCCCCAGGATCGGAGCCACTCAAGGGACCCGAATATCACATGTGGAGATCCGTCACCCGACTCCATCCCCTTTAGATAGGGACCTAGATGCTCTCCCAGGCAGGAGGCTGTGAATTCTGGGTGGGTTTCCGGACAGAAAGGGAAGGGGGGGGGGGGTCCATATTAGACACCAGTCCAGCCACCCCACTGAACAAGGCCGGTTTGAAGAGCGAAAATATTTTTGCACGCCCAACAAAACCAAAAAAAAAGTTTCTGCGAAGAGTGAGAAAGTCAGGCCCTGGAACGGACTTCGGTTTTTCAACAGAACTGGGTAAGCCAAAGATTTAGACACCCCCCCCCCCCCCCCCAGGCGAGAGAGGCGAGGCTGAACTAAGGAATGATTGTTGCAAAGCAAGGGGGGGGGGGAGAGAACAGGAAAAAGAAAAGATCTGGAAAGATTAGGAGGGAGACAGATTGAGGCCCGCAGCGGCAGGCAGAGAGAGACAGAGACGTGGCAGTAAAAGGATAGATTAAATACAGACAGACGGCTGCCCGCCCCCACCCGTTTTATTAATCGAGGGGGGGTGGGAAGCCGGCTTTGCTTCCGAGAAGTTAGCAAAAGTTTCTTCTCCGCTCGCTCGCCAGGTTTTTTTGCATACACAGCAAATGCTGAATTTGCCTCCTAAGTCCCAGAGCTCAGACGGCAGCCCCCCCATTTCTGGTTTTTCAGAGGGGGGGTCTCTATTGGGAGGGATGCCACACAAAGTTGGCCATTTTAAACTCGGTTACAGGGATGGAGAGGGCCAGCTGCAGCCACCTCTGGGGTGGGACAACTCCCCTCACAGGGATCCCCGGCCCTGAGTTGCAGCCACCTCTGGGGTGGGACAACTCCCCTCACAGGGATCCCCGGCCCTGAGCTGCAGCCATCTCTGGGGTGGGACAACTCCCCTCACAGGGATCCCCAGCACTGAGATGCAGCCACCTCTGGGGTGGGACAACTCCCCTCACAGGGATCCCCGGCCCTGAGTTGCAGCCACCTCTGGGGTGGGACAACTCCCCTCACAGGGATCCCCGGCCCTGAGTTGCAGCCACCTCTGGGGTGCGGCCAGCTGCTGATCCCAGGCCCCCAGCACTGAGATGCAGCCGCCTCTGGGGTTGCGCGAACCGCCGCACAGAACCAGGGACTCCAATTCGTCCCCACCGTGCAGTAAAAAACGTTCACGCGCCCGAGCTGCTGCAGATTCACGGTGACGGGAAACCAGCTCTGGACCTTCGGGGGGAGAACAAGATATGAAAAAGCCTCAACGCTCCCGGAGTGTGGAGCCTGGCTCCAGTTCGCCTCGCAGCGCCAGGGCAGATTTAGGCCGCACCCGCCCCAGACCTGCTCTCCCTCCCGCTTGGCCTTGAGTCATTTCCTCCTGGGAGCTGCCTGGGCCTTGTCGGCAGCAGCAGGGTGGGGCCTGGCCCGAAGGTGCCAGCTGGGCCCGACCCACGCCCCGGGTGCGTGGGAAGAGGGAGACCCCCCCCGCCATCCCCAGGAGCGGGGGGCAACCCCCTGTTCGGAAGGGCAGCGGAGCAGGGGGGGGGGAATCACCCCCCCCCCCGCTGTCTGATGCTTTGCAAGAGGAAGTGGGTTTTTTTTGGTGTGCAAGCAGAGATCCCTGCCAGGGGCTGGGGGAGGGGCTGGCAGTAAGAAAAGGGGGGGGGGGGGGCTACAGAGCAGGAAGTAGTCGCCTGGGGCTGGTTCTTTCCCCACCTCCACTTTGCAAACTTTTTGGTGGCTTCCAAGACAAGTCTCCCCCACCCTCCATGTGCTCCCCCCGCCCGCCCCGTTCCTCTTCTAACCCCCCTTTGCCCCAAGCACCCCATTTCCGCCTCCCGCGTGCTCCCCTTTGTGCTCAGACACCCCCTAGGCCTCCTCAGAGCCCTCCTTGGGTGCTGCACCCCATCAGGGCCTCTGTTCACCCCAGATCCCCTTCCCTCCAATGCACCCCCAGGGGTCCCCCCTTTCTGAACGGAGCCTCCCAAGGTGTCCCCTGTCTTGCTGCAATCCAGTCCCCTCCATCCCAACCCCGCATTTTTCAATGCGCCCCCCTCCTCCCTACCCCCCTTTTGCAAGAGCCCCAGCGCCTCCCATACACTCTTCACCCCCCTTTTGCAGGCCCCATTGCCCTTCCCGCCCCCCTTCCAATGCAGCCCCCATGGCACTTCCGGCCGCCCTCTCTGCCAATGCACCGCACCCACTTCCCGCCGCCCCTCACCGTGATGTTGCCCAGGGTCTTGCCCGGGGCGGCGGCCCAGACGGACGGGGTGTCCTTGTAGCCCACGATGGCCGCGTCCTGGCAGGTGCCGTCCGCCATGAGGTTGTCGATGTAGGAGCTCCAGCCGCTCATGGCTGCTGCAGTTGCTGGGGAGGAGCCGCGAGCGGGAGCAAGGGGCGCGCGCGGCCCGGGGCTGCAGAATCCCGGGGGGGAAAAGGGCGCGAGACGCCGGACGCGACCGAATCAGCCTCGCCCTGGAACGCGGAGGCCGGCGGCGGGGCGCGCGCGGGGCGGTGCGTGCAGCAGGGCGGGGGGGAGGAGGGAGGCTCGCGCCGCCGCTGCTGCTGCTGCCCGGGGCGGGGATGCACCGAGCTCGCGCCGCTTCTGCACCACGCGTGGGGCTGCGGGGAGGCCTGGGGGTGGGGGGAGCAGCCAGACCCTGGAGCCGCGGCGCGGGGTGCAAAATCCGAGACGCGTGGGGGGCGCCCCGGGCCGGGTGCGCGGCTTTTACATAGGCCGACAGCCCCCCCCAACCCCGCCTGCTCCCGGGGGCGGGACTAAGCGAGCCCCGGGATCCATCCGCGCCCCCCCCCGCCCCCAGCCGGGACTATTTCGCATTCTCCCGTGCACCCCGCTTTGTAATGCACCCCCCGTGCATCGCCCCAGTGGTTCCCTTCCCCCCATGCAGCCCCTTTCCCCCCCATGCATCGCCCCAGTGGTTCCCTTCCCCCCATGCACCCCGCCCCAGAGGTCCCCTTTTCACACTGCACCCCCTTCCCCCCATGCATCGCCCCAGTGGTTCCCTTCCCCCCGTGCACCCCCTTTCCCCCCCACGCATCGCCCCAGTTGTTCCCTTCCCCCCATTCACCCCCTTTCCCCCCCATGCATCGCCCCAGTGGTTCCCTTCCCCCCATGCACCCCTTTTCCCCCCCATGCATCGCCCCAGTGGTTCCCTTCCCCCCATGCACCCCCCAGAGGTCCCCTTTTCACACTGCACCCCCTTCCCCCATGCACCCCCCCAGGAGCCTTCCCTTTTGAATGCACCCCCCTACACTGCCCCAGTGATTCTCTTTTCACACTGCACTGAGGCAACCTGCTATCCCCCAACCACCCCTTAAGGGGTCCCCTCTTTAAAGCATCCCCCTTTCCCTCATATACCCCCTAGTGGCTCCCTTTATAATTCACCCCCATTTCCCCTCTTGTCTCCCCTAGGGGGGTCCCCTTTTCACCCTGCCCCTTCCCCCTTTTCCATCTCCTCTTTGCACCCCCTTTCCCCCCATGCACCC
Source organism: Glyptemys insculpta (assembly GCA_032172135.1). Taxonomy (NCBI): domain Eukaryota; kingdom Metazoa; phylum Chordata; order Testudines; family Emydidae; genus Glyptemys; species Glyptemys insculpta. The sequence goes on along the minus strand of JAVMKA010000017.1, from coordinate 15,858,053 downwards.
CCAATGGGGTCCACCATCTTTAATGCACCCCCTGTTTCCCCTCATGCTCCGCCAGGAGTCCCCTTTTCACCCTGCACCTTTCCCCCCTCATGCGCACCCCTAGGGTCCCTTGTTTGCACCCCCTTTCTTCTCATGCACCCACTAAGGGTCCCCGTTCAAAACTGTGCCCCCCCAAGGGGTCCCCTTTTTGAATGCACCTCCCTTTCCTCCTATGCCCCCCCAAGAGCCCCTCCATCTCATTCAACCCCTCCCCTCGTCCTACCCCCCCCATCCCCACAGCAATCGGGGCGCTCCCCTCAGCGCATATGGGTCTGACCCCCCCGCAAGATGGGGCTCCCCGAGGCATGCAGGGAAACTCACCTGTGTCCCCCTCCCACATGCACACATCCTACATGTCAACACGCGTGTGCACAAGAACACACACAAGCTGCGTGCCAAGAGCCCGTGGAACCCTGGTAGAGCTCACCTGTTTGGGGGCACAGGCAAAGCACAGCCATGCATGGACATGTATGAACACACACACGCCATTACACGGAGTCTCCCCCTCCCCTCCCACCCCACACGCATGGACAAGAACACGGGCCTACGCAGCAGCGTGCAAACGCTTGGCGTGTGCTGTATCTGGGTGCCAACCGTGCCAAAGCACACATGCATGTCAACGCATGTTGAATACACACGTGTGGACATACATGTGAACCCCCCACCGCTGACATGCTAACACATGTGTGACTCCGCCCCTCCCCCCCCATGTCCAATCACACACACCAGGCCACACAGCTCCCAAAACAGGCGGGGAAACCCCCGCCAGAGACGCGGGCTCCCATTGGCCCGTCCCGGCGCCTGCGTCAGAGGCCGGGCGGGACTATTTCGCGGAGGGATACAGTCTGCAAAACTTTTCGCTCCTTCTTCTTCGGCCCAACTTTTTCCTGGGGGGAGGGGCGGAGAGTCTCACTTCCTGTCGGGGGGAGGAAGGGGATGGGTCGGCGCAATCAGGGCGCTCCAGACCCCTTGCAATGGGGCCAGGGCCCTATGCGACCCCAACACCCCACAGGCCCATGCTGTTCCCCTCCACCCCGGTCCAGCGCTACCGAGATGCAGCCACCTCTGGGGCGGGGCAGCCGGTTACACAGGGACCCCTCGCCCGGCGCTGAGATGCGCCCACCTCTGGGGGGGGCGGCCGGTTACCCGGGGACCCCTCGCCCGGCGCTGAGATGCGCCCACCTATGGGGCGGGGCGGCCGGTACCCAGGGACCCCTCGCCCGGCGCTGAGATGCGCCCACCTCTGGGGCGGGGCGGCCGGTTACCCAGGGACCCATCACCCAGCGCTGAGATGCAGCCACCTCTGGGGCGGGGCGGGGCGGCCGGTTACCCAGGGACCCCTCGCCCGGTGCTGAGATGCGGCCACCTCTGGGGCGGGGCGGCTGGTTACCCAGGGACCCCTCGCCTGGCGCTGAGATGCAGCCACCTCTGGGGCGGGGCGGGGCGGCCGGTTACCCCTCGCCCGGTGCTGAGATGCAGCCACCTCTGGGGCGGGGCGGGGCGGCCGGTTACCCAGGGACCCCTCGCCCGGGGCTGAGATGCGGCCACCTCTGGGGCGGGGCGGCTGGTTACCCAGGGACCCCTCGCCTGGCGCTGAGATGCAGCCACCTCTGGGGCGGGGCGGGGCGGCCGGTTACCCCTCGCCCGGTGCTGAGATGCGGCCACCTCTGGGGCGGGGCGGCTGGTTACCCAGGGACCCCTCGCCTGGCGCTGAGATGCCGCCACCTCTGGGGCGGGGCGGGGCGGCCGGTTACCCCTCGCCCGGTGCTGAGATGCGGCCACCTCTGGGGCGGGGCGGCTGGTTACCCAGGGACCCCTCGCCTGGCGCTGAGATGCCGCCACCTCTGGGGCGGGGCGGGGCGGCCGGTTACAGGGCCCCTGGGCCATGCTCTGGAGTTCTCAGCCAGGGAAATACAAGATCAGTATCCCCTGAGCTCCTTATCTTATCAGTGGGCCAATTAGATTAGTCACCCTGAGCCCTGCCTGATTAGCTTTCCCGATAAGCATTTTATGCCCCCAGCCCAGCCCTTTCTGCGGGGGAGGCCTCTGCGGCCGGACCCAGCCATTACACTGGGGCGTCTGCCTCAGGGCCCCTTCCTGGGGGGCAGTAAAACCAGCCCCCGAGATTTGTGGATTCCTTGAGACCTGATAGGAAAGACAGAGCTCGGGGAGGGGAGTGGGGGCTGGTGGGTTAGAGCAGGGGGGGCTGGGAGCCAGGACGCCTGGGTTCTGTCCCCGGCTCGGGGAGGGGAGTGGGGTCTGGTGGGTCAGAGCAGGGGGGGCTGGGAGCCAGGACTCCTGGGTTCTCTCCCCAGCTCTGGGAGGGGAGTGGGGGCTGGGAGCCAGGACTCCTGGGTTCTCTCCCTGGCTCTGGGAGGGGAGTGGGGTCTGGTGGGTCAGAGCAGGGGGGGCTGGGAGCCAGGACTCCTGGGTTCTCTCCCCAGCTCTGGGAGGGGAGTGGGGGCTGGGAGCCAGGACTCCTGGGTTCTCTCCCTGGCTCTGGGAGGGGAGTGGGGGCTGGTGGGTTAGAGCAGGGGGGGCTGGGAGCCAGGACTCCTGGGTTCTCTCCCTGGCTCTGGGAGGGGAGTGGGAGCTGGTGGGTTAGAGCAGGGGGGGCTGGGAGCCAGGACTCCTGGGTTCTCTCCCCAGCGCTGGGAACAGGTAATTATCCCCTTTCGAGTTTTCCCAGGACTCCGGGCTTCACTTCCTGATTGTGTCACCAGGGCCTGTGCATTTGCAAGGACTGAGGGTTCATTTGAAAGCAGCCGCCTCTGTCCCCCCCCAGGAAAGCACGGGGGCCAGCGCTGACTGCCCGGGGAGAGCCCCCCCTCCACCTTTACTCTTGGCAACCTGGGCGCTCCCATCCAGACCTGGAGTCACACCCGCCCTGTCCACACCCCAGAGCCGGTTGGCAGCCCGGCCTGGTGCAATTGTGGGAGTCAGTGGGGGCCCAGCCCGGCCGTCAGGGGCTCAGGACACCCCACTCCAGGCTACGGGCCCCACCCCCCCCAGCATTGCATGGGGCGGGGCCGGGGGCATTCCCAGAGCCTGAGTCACCTGGAAATGGGAGCAGGATACAAACAGACGGGCCGGAGCCAGCCAGCCCCTGCCCTGGGGCCGGGTGGGAGCCGGCGCCCCCTAGAGGGGACAGGCCCCTGCCCGATTCCCCGCCCCCCTGAGCCAGACAGTCCCCGCCCTGGGGCCGGGTGGGAGCTGGCGCCCCCTAGAAGGGACAGGCCCCTGCCCCATTCCCCGCCCCCCGAGCCAGCCAGTCCCCGCCCTGGGGCCGGGTGGGAGCCGACGCCCCCTAGAGGGGACAGGCCCCTGCCCCATTCCCGCCCCCCTGAGCCAGCCAGTCCCCGCCCTGAGGCCGGGTGGGAGCCGACGCCCCCTAGAGGGGACAGGCCCCTGCCCCATTCCCGCCCCCCTGAGCCAGCCAGTCCCTGCCCTGGGGCCGGGTGGGAGCCGGCGCCCCCTAGAGGGGACAGGCCCCTGCCCCATTCCCCACCCCCCTGAGCCAGCCAGCCCCTGCCCTGGGGCCGGGTGGGAGCCGGCGCCCCCTAGAGGGGACAGGCCCCTGCCCCATTCCCCGCCCCCCTGAGCCAGCCAGTCCCCGCCCTGGGGCCGGGTGGGAGCCGGCGCCCCCTAGAGGGGACAGGCCCCTGCCCCATTCCCCGCCCCCCTGAGCCAGCCAGTCCCTGCCCTGGGGCCGGGTGGGAGCCGGCGCCCCCTAGAGGGGACAGGCCCCTGCCCCATTCCCCGCCCCCTGGAGCCAGCCAGCCCCCGCCCTGGGGCCGGGTGGGAGCCGGCGCCCCCTAGAGGGGACAGGCCCCTGCCCCATTCCCTGCCCCCCCTGAGCCAGCCAGCCCCCGCCCTGGGGCCGGGTGAGAGCCGGCGCCCCCTAGAGGGGACAGGCCCCTGCCCCATTCCCCACCCCCTGAGCCAGCCAGCCCCCGCCCTGGGGCCGGGTGGGAGCCGGCGGCCCCTAGAGGGGACAGGTCCCTGCCCCATTCCCCGCCCCCCTGAGCCAGTCAGTCCCCGCCCTGGGGCCGGGTGGGAGCCGGCGCCCCCTAGAGGGGACAGGCCCCTGCCCCATTCCCCACCCCCTGAGCCAGCCAGCCCCCGCCCTGGGGCCGGGTGGGAGCCGGCGGCCCCTAGAGGGGACAGGTCCCTGCCCCATTCCCCGCCCCCCTGAGCCAGCCAGTCCCCGCCCTGGGGCCGGGTGGGAGCCGACACCCCCTAGAGGGGACAGGCCCCTGCCCCATTCCCCGCCCCCCTGAGCCAGCCAGTCCCTGCCCTGGGGCCGGGTGGGAGCCGGCGCCCCCTAGAGGGGACAGGCCCCTGCCCCATTCCCGCCCCCCTGAGCCAGCCAGTCCCCGCCCTGGGGCCGGGTGGGAGCCGGCGCCCCCTAGAGGGGACAGGCCCCTGCCCCATTCCCGCCCCCCTGAGCCAGCCAGTCCCTGCCCTGGGGCCGGGTGGGAGCCGGCGCCCCCTAGAGGGGACAGGCCCCTGCCCCATTCCCGCCCCCCTGAGCCAGCCAGTCCCTGCCCCAGCATTAAGGAATTAATCTTGCCCGGGGATAATGCTTCTATCCTAAAAAGAAGCGGGTGGATTTCCAGACATGGCCACTAGGCAGCGCCCCTGCTCCTGAAAACCAGCTGGGGCGGATACACATTGCAGATATTCAATGAAATGGGCCCCAGGCCTGTGGTGGGAGAGAACCCAGGAGTCCTGGCTCCCACTGCCCTCCCAGCGCCGGGGAGAGAACCCAGGAGTCCTGGCTCCCAGCCCCCCCTGCTCTATCCACCAGCCCCCACTCCCCTCCCAGAGCCTGGGAGAGAACCCAGGAGTCCTGGCTCCCAGCCCCCCCTGCTCTAACCCACCAGCCCCCACTGCCCTCCCAGCGCCGGGGAGAGAACCCAGGAGTCCTGGCTCCCAGCCCCCCCCTGCTCTAACCCACCAAACAGGGCAGCATGATGCATTCAGGGCACAGGTTCTCAGTGGGGCTGGTGTGAATGGATGGAGACCCCCGGACCCCTGCATCCCAGCAGCCCTGGGACGGGGACCCCCCCACATGCGGTATGTGAGGAGAGGGTCTCGGGTTGCCTTGTCCTTTCCCCGCTGCTTGGAATGGGCGCCCTGGAGCTCTGACCTTTAGCGAACTCGCCGTGGGGCTAAATATAGGGCTGGAGAGAAAGTCCAAAGGGCCCCGTCTGTCTGGAGAGGTGGGGTGGGGGTGGGGATCCCCTTGCCCCCATAGGAGTGAGCAACGGGGAAAGACCAGCCCCTTGCGGGGGGGGGGGGGGGCTGGGTCATGCGAGGCCCCGTGGCCCATTCCTGCCCCCCGAACCAGTCAGTCCCTGCCCTGAGGCCAGGTGGGAGCCGGCACCCCCTAGAGGGGCCAGGCTGTGGGGTTCTGGCAGCTGCCCCAGTGGGCCCCAAGGGGTGTGTAGGGCAGAGCGGATGTGCGGAGGATGAGGGTCAAATCCCACATGATTCCTTGTCCGCACCAGGCCCCCTGCCCCCCCCCAGCTGACCCACAGAACCTTGCCATGGTCGGCCGGGTACAGGGTGACGCCCATCCCCACCCCACTGCCCCACAAGGGAACCTCCCTGAGGGACCCATGGCTAATAACCTGTCACACAAGGTGGGGGGGGGGAGTCCCCGAATGACCCAGTGCCTGATTCTCTCCCCGGCTCTGGGAGGGGAGTGGGGGCTGGTGGGTTAGAGCAGGGGGGGCTGGGAGCCAGGACGCCTGGGTTCTCTCCCCGGCTCTGGGAGGGGAGTGGGGGCTGGTGGGTTAGAGCAGGGGGGCTGGGAGCCAGGACTCCTGGGTTCTCTCCCCGGCTCTGGGAGGGGAGTGGGGGCTGGTGGGTTAGAGCGGGGGGGGCTGGGAGCCAGGACTCCTGGGTTCTCTCCCCGGCTCTGGGAGGGGAGTGGGGGCTGGTGGGTTAGAGCGGGGGGGCTGGGAGCCAGGACTCCTGGGTTCTCTCCCCGGCTCTGGCGTGGGGGGGGGGGGGGTGCTGTGCGTGAAGGACGCTGGGATTATTCACGCGACTGCATATTTGTGCAGGTGCCAATGGCCCGGCGGGGGTTGGTCCGTCCCCACACAGGCAGGGCACTTACAGACAGTCCCTAACTGGCCCCGGGTGGGCGGAGGATGCCGGGGACCTCGGGTATAAAAGGGAGGGGGCAGCCACCACCTGGGCACTGTCAGCTGCCCACCCCCGTGACAGCCACCGACCGGAGACGAGACCCAATCAAGTGAGGGCCAGGGTCGTCTACTCTGGTCTATTTCCCCTTTGGAGGGGCAGGAGTGAGGGGCACCGGCAGAGCTGGGGGGGGCAGGGCTGGGCTAGCAGGGGCTGCGGGTCGGGAGTGAGGGGCACCGGCAGAGCTGGGGGGGGGCAGGGCTGGGTTGGCAGGGGCTGCGGGTCGGGAGTGAGGGGCACCGGCAGAGCTGGGGGGGGCAGGGCTGGGTTGGCAGGGGCTGCGGGTCGGGAGTGAGGGGCACCGGCAGAGCTGGGGGGCAGGACTGGGGGGGGGGGGCAGGGCTGGGCTGACAAGGGCTGCGGGTCGGGAATGAGGGGCACCGGCCGAGCTGTGGGGGGCAGGGCCGGCAGGGGCTGCGGGTCGGGAGTGAGGGGCACCGGCAGAGCTGGGGGGGGCAGGGCTGGGTTGGCAGGGGGGTGGGGGTCGGGAGTGAGGGGCACCGGCAGAGCTGGGGGGGGCAGGGCAGGGCTGGGCTAGCAGAGGGCTGCGGGTCGGGAGTGAGGGGCACCGGCAGAGCTGGGGGGGGGCAGGGCTGGGCTAGCAGAGGGCTGCGGGTCGGGAGTGAGGGGCACCAGCAGAGCTGGGGGTCAGGGAGGCCTGGGCCTGTCCCTGTCCGGGCCCCAGCTGCAGGCTATCAGGGGATGGGGTGACCTCTTCCTCCAGTGGCCAGCCCTCCGGGTGTGCGTGAGTCTATTTTTAACCCTGGCAGCTGCCCAGGGTGTGTGTGTGTGGAGGTGTGAATGTTAAAGGGGTCGGACATGCTCTGGATTGGACAGAGGGTCCCGGGTGGGTGGGGCTGGGAGCCAGGACTCCTGGGTTCTCTCCCCCGCTCTGGGAGGGGGTGTCTGTGTATGAGGGGGACAAGCCTTGGGCAGGTGCTGTTTCGAGCCCCCTCTTTTTTTCTCCCGCCAGCCATGTCCATCCAGAAGATCTACGCCCGCGAGATCCTGGACTCCCGTGGGAACCCCACGGTCGAGGTGGATCTGCACACGGCCAAGGGTGCGTGGGGGGGGGGAGGGCAGGGTTGGGTTTGGGCGAGAGGGAGGGCTGGGGTGTGGAGGCAGGGGGTTCCCATGGGGACCGGGTGGGTTATCGCAAGGCTGGGGTTCAGGGGGATCCAGAGGCAAGATGGGAGGGGGGCTGGTGGGGGTCAGGCTCTCCCGGCTGTGGGGGTAGCCCCAGGGTAGTTACTTCCCCTGCTTCCCCCCCCCCCAGGTCGTTTCCGGGCCGCCGTCCCCAGTGGTGCCTCCACCGGTATCTATGAGGCTCTGGAGCTGCGGGACGGGGACAAGTCCCGATACCTGGGCAAAGGTGAGGGGCCGTCAGGGGAGGGGGCTGACGCTAACCGGGGGTGGGAAGATTTATCCCTCCCTCCCCACAGACCTCGCCCTCCTGCCCTCCATCCCCACACACCCCTCCCTCCATCCACAGCCAGGGCTGGGCTAGTTCACGGTGCTGCCGCGTGCTGGACAAATGCCCAGAGGTGATAAAAACCTTGACCCCATATCGGTGGTGGTGGTGGTGGGGGGGGGGCATTTCCAGTCATCCCAGCAAGAGTTGTGGACACAAGCCCTGGGAGAGGCCCATGGATTCAGGGATGGGTTTCTGGACTTGTTCATAGGGTTGGCTGAGAGGTTGATTGGCTGGTTGGTTGGTTGGTAGGATTGGCTGGTTGGCTGTGAGGTTGATTGGCTGGTTGGTTGGTAAGGTTGGCTGGTTGGCTGTGAGGTTGATTGGCTGGTTGGTTGGTAGGGTTGGCTGGTTGGCTGTGAGGTTGATTGGTTGGTTGGTAGGGTTGGCTGGTTGGCTGTGAGGTTGATTAGCTGGTTGGTTGGTTGGTAGGATTGGCTGGTTGGCTGTGAGGTTGATTGGTTGGTTGGTAGGGTTGGCTGGTTGGCTGTGAGGTTGATTAGCTGGTTGGTTGGTTGGTAGGGTTGGCTGAGATGTTCATTGGGTGATTGGGTGGTTGGTTGGTAGGGTTGGGTGAGAGGTTAATTGGCTGGTTGACTGGTTTGTTGGCTGGCTGTGAGGTTGATTGGTTGGTTGGTAGGATTGGCTGGTTGGTTGGTTGGTAGGATTGGCTAGTTGGCTGTGAGGTTGATTGGTTGGTTGGTAGGGTTGGGTGAGAGGTTAATTGGCTGGTTGACTGGTTTGTTGGCTGGCTGTGAGGTTGATTAGCTGGTTGGTTGGTTGGTAGGGTTGGCTGGTTGGCTGTGAGGTTGATTAGCTGGTTGGTTGGTTGGTAGGGTTGGCTGAGATGTTCATTGGGTGATTGGGTGGTTGGTTGGTAGGGTTGGGTGAGAGGTTAATTGGCTGGTTGACTGGTTTGTTGGCTGGCTGTGAGGTTGATTGGTTGGTTGGTAGGATTGGCTGGTTGGTTGGTTGGTAGGATTGGCTAGTTGGCTGTGAGGTTGATTGGTTGGTTGGTAGGGTTGGGTGAGAGGTTAATTGGCTGGTTGACTGGTTTGTTGGCTGGCTGTGAGGTTGATTAGCTGGTTGGTTGGTTGGTAGGGTTGGCTGAGATGTTCATTGGGTGATTGGGTGGTTGGTTGGTAGGGTTGGGTGAGAGGTTAATTGGCTGGTTGACTGGTTTGTTGGCTGGCCGTGAGGTTCATTGGCTAGTTGGTTGGTAGGGTTGGCTGGTTGGCCAGGAGGTTTATTGGCTGGCTGTTGGCAGGGTTGGCTGGTCGGCTGAGAGGTTGATTGATTGGCTGGTTGGTAGCCTTGACTGAGAGCTTCGTTGGCTGAGAGGTTACTGGTTGGTTGGGTTGACCGGTTAATTCATTGGTTGACTGATTTAATTGCCTGGTTGGCTCATTGGCTGGTTAAAAGTGCTGGTTGGTGCATTCTTGGGTGGTTTGTTAGTTCATTAGAATATAGTTAATTAATTTAAATAAAGCTCCTGATCTAAAATGAACTCCCAGGACATCGCATGGAAACCTGAGCTTGTCCAAATGACTATGGCCCAGGCGGCCAGCTCGGACGGGTGGGGGGCAGTAGAGACCAGCTCGGTACCACATCTCTGTCCTTCTCCCCCCAGGGGTCCTGAAGGCTGTTGAGCACATCAACAAAACCATTGCGCCGGCCCTCCTGGAGAAGGTAATGACCCCCCCGCTCGTGCCTGTAGGGGGTGCTCATGTATTGCGGGTCTGGGCAGTACATGGGCATGGAGGGGTACCTGGCTATGGGGGGATGCCCAGAGGGCATGGGGGTACCTAGGGAGGGCGTATCTGGGTAGTAGAGGGAGGCCCAGGAGTGGGGTTAGCTGAGGGAGGGAGCTAGATATGTTGCAGGGGGTCCCTGGGTAGAATAGGCTGGCTGTGTATAGGGTGGTGTCTGGGGGGCTGGTGCCTGGCAAAGTATGGGGGGGGCGCAGCGGTGTGAGATGTCCTAGATGGAGGGGGGGATGTGGGGGGCAGCTACCCATGGTGCCTGTGTGACCCCTCCCCCCATTGTCCCCCCGCACCTCAGAAACTCAGTGTGGTGGAGCAGGAGAAAATCGACAAATTCATGATCGACCTGGACGGGACAGAGAACAAATGTGAGTGAGAGACATCGCCACCGACCCTCTGGCCCCTTCCCCGCCAGCTCTTTCCCCAAACCGCTCCCCACATCTTCCCCGCCCCCTGCTGATCCCTCCCCATTACCTGACTGTAGGGTGTGTGGGGGGGCTAATCCCATTTGTCTCCCCCCCCACAGCCAAGTTTGGGGCCAACGCCATCCTGGGGGTGTCTCTGGCAGTGTGCAAGGCCGGGGCCGCGGAAAAGGGGGTGCCCCTCTACCGCCACATCGCCGACCTGGCTGGCAACGCAGAGCTCATCCTGCCTGTCCCGGTGAGAGCCCCCGGATGCCGGGGTTCCTCTTGGAGGGGGATTGGGTCTGATGGGTTAGAGCAGGGGGGGCTGGGAGCCAGGACTCCTGGGTTTTCTCCCCGGCTCTGGGAAGGGAGGGGGTCTGGTGGGTTAGAGCACGGGGGGCTGGGAGCCAGGACTCCTGGGTTCTCTCCCCGGCTCTGGGAGGGGAGTGGGGGCTGGGGGGTTAGAGCAGGGGGGGCTGGGGACCAGGACGCCTGGGTTCTATGCTGACCCCTACCCCCCTGGCAGGCGTTCAACGTGATCAACGGGGGCTCGCACGCGGGGAACAAGCTGGCCATGCAGGAGTTCATGATCCTGCCGGTGGGGGCAGCCACTTTCAAGGAGGCCATGCGCATTGGGGCCGAGGTCTACCACAACCTGAAGGCCGTCATCAAGGCCAAGTACGGCAAGGACGCCACCAACGTGGGGGACGAGGGCGGCTTTGCCCCCAACATCCTGGAGAACAATGAAGGTACTGGACGCCTGGGTTCTCTCCCCGGCTCTGGGAGGGGAGTGGGGGCTGGTGGGTTAGAGCAGGGGGGGCTGGGAGCCAGGACTCCTGGGTTCTCTCCCCAGCTCTGGGAGGGGAGTGGGGGCTGGTGGGTCAGAGCGGGGGGGCTGGGAGCCAGGACTCCTGGGTTCTCTCCCCGGCTCTGGGAGGGGAGTGGGGGCTGGTGGTTAGAGCAGAGCGGGCTGGGAGCCAGGACTCCTGGGTTCTCTCCCCGGCTCTGGGAGGGGAGTGGGGGCTGGTGGTTAGAGCGGGGGGGCTGGGAGCCAGGACTCCTGGGTTCTCTCCCCGGCTCTGGGAGGGGAGTGGGGGCTGGTGGTTAGAGCGGGGGGGCTGGGAGCCAGGACTCCTGGGTTCTCTCCCCGGCTCTGGGAGGGGAGTGGGGGCTGGTGGTTAGAGCAGGGCGGGCTGGGAGCCAGGACTCCTGGGTTCTCTCCCCGGCTCTGGGAGGGGAGTGGGGGCTGGTGGTTAGAGCAGAGCGGGCTGGGAGCCAGGACTCCTGGGTTCTCTCCCCGGCTCTGGGAGGGGAGTGGGGGCTGGTGGTTAGAGCGGGGGGGCTGGGAGCCAGGACTCCTGGGTTCTCTCCCCGGCTCTGGGAGGGGAGTGGGGGCTGGTGGTTAGAGCGGGGGGGCTGGGAGCCAGGACTCCTGGGTTCTCTCCCCGGCTCTGGGAGGGGAGTGGGGGCTGGTGGTTAGAGCAGGGCGGGCTGGGAGCCAGGACTCCTGGGTTCTCTCCCCGGCTCTGGGAGGGGAGTGGGGGCTGGTGGTTAGAGCGGGAGGGCTGGGAGCCAGGACTCCTGGGTTCTCTCCCCGGCTCTGGGAGGGGAGTGGGGGCTGGTGGTTAGAGTGGGGGGGGGGGCTGGGAGCCAGGACTCCTGGGTTCTCTCCCCGGCTCTGGGAGGGGAGTGGGGGCTGGTGGTTAGAGCAGGGGGGGCTGGGAGCCAGGACTCCTGGGTTCTCTCCCCGGCTCTGGGAGGGGAGTGGGGGCTGGTGGTTAGAGCGGGGGGGCTGGGAGCCAGGACTCCTGGGTTCTCTCCCCCGCTCTGGGAGGGGAGTGGGGGCTGGTGGTTAGAGCGGGGGGGCTGGGAGCCAGGACTCCTGGGTTCTCTCCCCAGCTCTGGGAGGGGAGTGGGGGCTGGTGGTTAGAGCGGGGGGGCTGGGAGCCAGGACTCCTGGGTTCTCTCCCCAGCTCTGGGAGGGGAGTGGGGGCTGGTGGTTAGAGCAGAGGGGGGCTGGGAACCAGGACTCCTGGGTTCTCTCCCCGGCTCTGGGAGGGGAGTGGGGCTGGTGGGTTAGAGCAGGGGGCGCTGGGAGCCAGGACTCCTGGGTTCTCTCCCCCGCTCTGGGAGGGGAGTGGGGGCTGGTGGTTAGAGCGGGGGGGCTGGGAGCCAGGACTCCTGGGTTCTCTCCCCAGCTCTGGGAGGGGAGTGGGGGCTGGTGGTTAGAGCAGGGGGGCTGGGAGCCAGGACTCCTGGGTTCTCTGCCTGGCTGCGGATTGACAGGAAGAGGGTAGCAGGTACTTTATAGGCCTGCGGTGGGTTTCCAGACTCTCAGGCTGGGTTTTAGCCTCATCCCCCAATTCCCTCGTCAAATGTCGCAGCCATAATTAGTGCAGCTGCTGGTAACCCGAGCCGCAGCAAGCACACTGAGCGTTGCTGGGCCAGGAAAGGTCACGGCCTGCTGGGGTCTCCTGCGTTCACAGGGACCCCTCGCCCGGCGCTCAGATGCGCCCACCTCTGGGGCAGGGCACCGCACCCGTGTCTCTAGGGCTGACCCGTGGTGTGCTCTCCTCCCCCCCAGCGCTGGAGCTGCTGAAGTCAGCCATCGAGAAGGCCGGGTACCCTGACAAGGTGGTGATCGGGATGGACGTCGCCGCCTCCGAGTTCTTCCGCAGCGGGAAATACGACCTGGACTTCAAATCCCCCGACGACCCCGCGCGCCACATCAGTGGGGAGAAGCTGGGCGAGCTCTACCAGAGCTTCATCAAGAATTACCCCGGTGAGGGGCCTGTCCCGGCTCCCACCCGGCCCCAGGGCGGGGACTGGCTGGCTCGGGGGGCGGGGAATGGGGCAGGGGCCTGTCCCGTCTGGGGGGCGCCGGCTCCCACCCGGCCCCAGGGCAGGCTCTGGCTGGCTCAGGGGGGCGGGGAATGGGGCAGGGGCCTGTCCCCTCTAGGGGCCGCCGGCTCCCACCCGGCCCCAGGGCAGGGGCTGGCTGGCTCAGGGGGGCGGGGAATGGGGCAGGGGCCTGTCCCCTCTAGGGGGCGCCGGCTCCCACCCGGCCCCAGGGCAGGGACTGGCTGGCTCAGGGGGGCGGGGAATGGGGCAGGGGCCTGTCCCCACTAGGGGGCGCCGGCTCCCACCCGGCCCCAGGGCGGGGGCTGGCTGGCTCAGGGGGGCGGGGAATGGGGCAGGGGCCTGTCCCCTCTGGGGGGCGCCGGCTCCCACCCGGCCCCAGGGCGGGGGCTGGCTGGCTCAGGGGGGCGGGGAATGGGGCAGGGGCCTGTCCCCTCTGGGGGGCGCCGGCTCCCACCCGGCCCCAGGGCGGGGGCTGGCTGGCTCAGGGGGGCGGGGAATGGGGCAGGGGCCTGTCCCCTCTAGGGGGCGCCGGCTCCCACCCGGCCCCAGGGCGGGGGCTGGCTGGCTCAGGGGGGCGGGGAATGGGGAAGGGGCCTGTCCCCTCTAGGGGGCGCCGGCTCCCACCCGGCCCCAGGGCGGGGACTGGGTGGCTCAGGGGGGCGGGGAATGGGGCAGGGGCCTGTCTCCTCTAGGGGGCGCCGGCTCCCACCTGGCCCCAGGGCGGGGGCTGGCTGGCTCAGGGGGGCGGGGAATGGGGCAGGGGCCTGTCCCCTCTGGGGGGCGCCGGCTCCCACCCGGCCCCAGGGCGGGGGCTGGCTGGCTCAGGGGGGCGGGGAATGGGGCAGGGGCCTGTCCCCTCTACGGGGGCTGTGGCTCACCCTCTCCCTGCCCCCCAGTGGTGTCCATCGAGGACCCCTTTGACCAGGACGACTGGGAGACGTGGCAGAAGTTCCTGACCCAGGTGCCCATCCAGATCGTGGGGGACGACCTGACAGTGACAAACCCCAAGCGCATCCAGAAGGCCGTGGAGCTGAAAGCCTGCAACTGCCTCCTGCTCAAAGTCAACCAGATCGGCTCCGTCACCGAGTCCATCCAGGCGTGAGCAACCGCGTCCAGCTCAAACCGGGGCTGGGAGCCAGAACTCCTGGGTTCTCTCCCCGGCTCTCGGAGGGGAGTGGGGGCTGGTGGTTAGAGCGGGGGGGCTGGGAGCCAGGACACCTGGGCTCTCTCCCCGGCTCTCGGAGGGGAGTGGGGGCTGGTGGTTAGAGCGGGGGGGCTGGGAGCCAGGACTCCTGGGTTCTCTCCCCGGCTCTCGGAGGGGAGTGGGGGCTGGTGGTTAGAGCGGGGGGGCTGGGAGCCAGGACTCCTGGGTTCTCTCCCCGGCTCTGGGAGGGGAGTGGGGGCTGGTGGGTCAGAGCAGGGGGGGCTGGGAGCCAGGACTCCTGGGTTCTCTCCCCGGCTCTGGGAGGGGAGTGGGGGCTGGTGGATCAGAGCAGGGGGGGCTGGGAGCCAGGACTCCTGGGTTCTCTCCCTGGCGCTGGGAGGGGAGTGGGGGCTGGTGGGTTAGAGCAGGGGGGGGCTGGGAGCCAGGACTCCTGGGTTCTCTCCCCGGCGCTGGGAGGGGAGTGGGGGCTGGTGGGTGAGAGGGGCGGGGGCTGGGAGCCAGGACTCCTGGGTTCTCTCCCCGGCTCTCGGAGGGGAGTGGGGGCTGGTGGGTTAGAGCAGGGGGGCTGGGAGCCAGGACGCCTGGGTTCTCTCTCTGTGAGGTAGCACATGGCAGGACGGTTGCAGTGGGGGGGGACGGGTTAAGATTTGGATTACCCCCCCCCTGCACAGCTGCACTCACGGACCCCCCGGTTCCTTTCCAGGTGCAAACTGGCCCAGAGCAGCGGCTGGGGGGTGATGGTCAGTCACCGCTCCGGGGAGACCGAAGACACCTTCATCGCCGACCTGGTGGTGGGGCTGTGCACCGGGCAGGTGAGCAGCGGGGGGGGGCTGCACCCCCCCTTCCCCCTGCACACCACTCAGCCCCTAACCCTGGTTCTGCCTCTCCCCACAGATCAAGACCGGGGCCCCCTGCAGATCCGAGCGCCTGGCTAAATACAATCAGCTGATGAGGTAACGGGCCAGGGCCTGTCCCATCTAGGGGGCACTGGCTGGCTCCAGGGGGTGGGGAATGGGGCAGGGGCCTGTCCCCTCTAGGGGGCGCCAGCTCCCACCCGGCCCCAGGGCGGGGACTGGCTGGCTCAGGGGGGCGGGGGAATGGGGCAGGGGCCTGTCCCCTCTAGGGGGCGCCAGCTCCCACCCAGACCCAGGGCGGGGACTGGCTGGCTCAGGGGGGCGGGAAATGGGATCTGTCCCCTCTAGGGGGCGCCAGCTCCCACCCGGCCCCAGGGCGGGGACTGGCTGGCTCAGAGGGGCGGGGAATGGGACATGGGGCTCACCCCCCACCCTGTCTCCCCCCAGGATCGAGGAGGCGCTGGGCGACAAAGCTCACTTCGCTGGACGCAAGTTCAGGAATCCCCTGGCCAAGTGAGCCCCTCAGCCACCCCCCGAGCATCAGCATGGCCCTGCCCCACAGCCGGGGGCGGCACTGGAGGGACGGGGCGGGGCCTGGACCCTCAGCACCGGGGCTCTCCCCAGGGCACCGTGACGTGACCAGCGAGCGCCGGTGACACTCGGTCCAGCCCCATCTTCCCGCGGCGTCTGCGGGGCCCAGTTCTGAATAAAGGCACCGGGGGACACGGCGGCTGGGTGTGGTTCTTTCCCGGGGGCCCGGACGCCTGGGTTCAGTCCCAGCTCATGGGCGGCTGGTGGGTCAGAGCAGGGGGGCTGGGAGCCAGGACTCCTGGGTTCTCTCCCCGGCTCTGGAAGGGGAGTGGGGGCTGGGGGGTCAGAGCAGGGGGGCTGGGAGCCAGGACTCCAGGGTTCTCTCCCTGGCTCTGGGAGGGGAAGGGGATGCGAGGGGGGAGTGACAGAGGCGTTCTGCCCCCCCAAACGGGAGCAGTGGATGCCATGGGGGGATCAGGGGGTGTCTCCCGCAAAGCCCCCTGGCAGCCTGACCCCCAGTGCTGCGGGCGGGAAGGGGAATCTCCAATGGCTGCTGTACGGGGCACCTGACACACAGCTGCGCCCAGCTCCGGTCACACAGAGAGTTGCTCCATAACCCTAGTCAGGCAGGAGGAGCCGGGTCGACCGTGATTAAACAGAGATGGGTTTATTGGGGGCAATACAGCTGCTCTACGGCCCCCCCTCCTTACCACCTACTGGGGGAGCACATACCCCACAACACATTGCTGGGGGGGCGGGGAAGATCTCCAGGGATCTGGCCACCCCCCCCACCGCAGCTCTGGGGATTGATTCTATTTACACTTAAATAACGAGCAAATACCCCCCCCCCCCAAATTAGCTGAGGGGCCTGGAGCTCCCAGCAACAAGAACAGGTTAAAATCACCCCCCAGCCAGCCCCACCCCCACAGGCAGGGATCCCCCCACCATAGGGATCCTAGCCCCATTGCTCCCCCCACCCCAGAGACACCAGGGTGCCCTCCCCTTCCCCCCCCCCCGGATTCCCTATGGGGCCCCATCACCCCGGGGAGGGAGGTAAGACGCGGGGGAGGGACGACCCCCCAATCTGACAAGTGCCCTCTGGTGGCAGAAGTGGGATGCTGCAGCCTGTTGGGTGGCCCCAGGCGCCCTCTGGTGGGGGAAGGCGACACTGCACCCAGATCTCTATTCCCCACCTCCCACCCCAGCCCCTGCTGGGGGCTCCCCTCCCCCCGCTCACACTCACATTCCCCCTCCCCGAACTAGAGAGAAAAAAACAATTCCAAACAAATCACTTAAAATATGTCCCCGCCCCCAATTGAAAACCTAAAATCACTCCTAGGCTACGGGGTAAATACAGAGGGGGGGGTAACCTGGGTACGTGGGGGGCAGGGCTGCCCCCCCCCCGCCAGTCGGGACGCCCCAAGCAAGTTTCACACACAGCAGCAGGTTTGGGGTCAGTCCCTGCGATCTGCTCCCCGCCCCACCTCTCTGGGCAGGACGCCCCCCCCAGCACTAGGAGGTCCCGGCCCCGCCCGGCCCCTCGTCTTCGCTCTGCCGCAGCCGCTTCTTCGCCCGGATCTCATTCATGGCCTCCTCGATGGAGCGCGTGTCCCGCTTGTTGGCCACGGGAACTGGACGGAAGAGACGAGGGTGAACCCAGGAGTCCGGGCTCCCAGCCCCCCCTGCTGTCATCCACCAGCCCCCCACTCCCCTCCCAGCGCCGGGGAGAGAACCCAGGAGTCCTGGCTCCCAGCCCCCTGCTCTAACCACCAGCCCCCACTCCCCTCCCAGAGCCAGGGAGAGAACCCAGGACTCCTGGCTCCCAGCCCCCCCTGCTCTAACCCACCAGCCCCCACTTCCCTCCCAGAGCCAGGGAGAGAACCCAGGCGTCCGGGCCAGTGCTCACCGCAGCCGTAGGCCTTGTTGGCCTGCATGGTGTGGGCGGCGTCCTTGGCGGCCTCCTTGCCGATGAGGTGACTGTATTTGTCCTTGTAGTCGGTGTTGGGGTTCACCACGGCGGGGCCCCTCAGCGCCTCCTTCTCCGCCTCCCTCTGAGCCAGCTCCTGGGGGGGGGGGGGAAGTGGGTGTGTGAAACGGTGGGGGGGGAGACACAAGGGGACATGCCCCCAGCCGTGCCCACCCATGCCGGTAGACCCCACCCACCAAAGACACGCCCCCTACAGAGAGGGAGGTGAGACCTCGGCCCTGCCCATGGGGAAGACCCCCCTCCCCACAGTCCTGCCCACCCAAGGACAGACAGGGAACCCCCCAGTATCCCCCCCAGCACAGCCCAGGGGGGGGCCCACGCACCTTTAGGCGGCGTTTCTCCTCGGCCCGCTGTGGGTCCCATTCCTCCCCGCAGCGATAGGCCTCCAGCTCCTCGTCCGACGGGGCGAACTCCTGGGGGGCAGGGGGCAGAGCGTGAGCCACCCCACGGCCCCGAGGGCTTCCCGCACGCTGCCCCCACCCGAGCCCCAGCCCCACAGCGCGAGGGGGCCAGGACGCCTGGATTCTGTCCCTGGCTCTGGGAGGGGAGTGGGGGCTGGTGGTTAGAGCAGGGGGGGCTGGGAGCCCAGACTCCTGGGTTCCCTCCCCAGTTCTGGGAGGGGAGTGGGGGCTGGTGGGTCAGAGCAGGGGGGGCTGGGAGCCAGGACTCCTGGGTTCTCTCCCCGGCTCTGTGAGGGGAGTGGGGGCTGGTGGGTCAGAGCAGGGGGGGCTGGGAGCCAGGACTCCTGGGTTCTCTCCCCGGCTCTGGGAGGGCGGGGGGGGGGGGGGGCGCTCACCTTCTTAAAGATCATGACGTAACGACTCTCCTCATCGTCACCGAAGGAGAAGGACGTCAGACCGGCCACTTCCACCACGTCGTGCCTGGGACGCGAGCGAGGGGAGAACTCGATTTACTGACTCACGGAGCAAACGTTCCAGGGGCCAGACCCACAGACCCCTCGCCCGGCGCTGAGATGCGCCCACCTCTGGGGCGGGGCGGCCGGTTACACGGGGACCCCTCGCCCGGCGCTGAGATGCAGCCACCTCTGGGGCGGGGCGGCCGGTTACCCAGGGACCCCTCGCCCGGCGCTGAGATGCAGCCACCTCTGGGGCGGGGCGGCCGGTTACACGGGGACCCCTTGCCCGGCGCTGAGATTCCCCCACCCCACGCGCGGCTCCCCCCCGCCCGGAGGCTCACAGGATGCTGCGTTCAAGCTTGTTCATGGGCTGAAATTTCTTTTTGGTCTGCGCGCTGTCCTGGATAAAATCAGACACGTCCTTCTCCATCTGCAAGGGAAGACGGAAGGGAAAGCTCAGGGGGGCAGGGAATGGGGCAGGGGCCTGTCCCCTCTAGGGGGCGCCGGCTCCCACCCGGCCCCAGGGCAGGGACTGGCTGGCTCGGGGGGCAGGGAATGGGGCAGGAGCCTGTCCCCTCTGGGGGGCGCTGGCTCCCACCCGGCCCCAGGGCAGGGACTGGCTGGCTCGGGGGGCAGGGAATGGGGCAGGGACCTGTCCCCTCTGGGGGGCGCCGGCTCCCACCCGGCCCCAGGGCAGGGACTGGCTGGCTCAGGGGGGCGGGGAATGGGGCAGGGGCCTGTCCCCTCTAGGGGGCGCCGGCTCCCACCCGGCCCCAGGGCGGGGACTGGCTGGCTCAGGGGGGCGGGGAATGGGGCAGGGGCCTGTCCCGTCTGGGGTGCGCCGGCTCCCACCCGGCCCCAGGGCAGGGACTGGCTGGCTCAGGGGGGCGGGGAATGGGGCAGGGGCCTGTCCCGTCTGGGGTGCGCCGGCTCCCACCCGGCCACAGGGCGGGGACTGGCTGGCTCAGGGGGGCGGGGAATGGGGCAGGGACCTGTCCCCTCTGGGGGGCGCCGGCTCCCACCCGGCCCCAGGGCGGGGACTGGCTGGCTCAGGGGGGCGGGGAATGGGGCAGGGGCCTGTCCCCTCTAGGGGGCGCCGGCTCCCACCCGGCCCCAGGGCAGGGACTGGCTGGCTCAGGGGGGCGGGGAATGGGGCAGGGACCTGTCCCCTCTGGGGGGCGCCGGCTCCCACCCGGCCCCAGGGCGGGGAATGGCTGGCTCAGGGGGGCAGGGAATCGGGCAGGGGCCTGTCCCCTCTAGGGGGCGCCGGCTCCCACCCGGCCCCAGGGCGGGGACTGGCTGGCTCAGGGGGGCAGGGAATGGGGCAGGGGCCTGTCCCCTCTAGGGGGCGCCGGCTCCCACCCGGCCCCAGGGCAGGGACTGGCTGGCTCAGGGGGGCGGGGAATGGGGCAGGGACCTGTCCCCTCTGGGGGGCGCCGGCTCCCACCCGGCCCCAGGGCGGGGACTGGCTGGCTCAGGGGGGCAGGGAATGGGGCAGGGGCCTGTCCCCTCTAGGGGGCGCTGGCTCCCATCCAGCCCCAGGGCAGGGACTGGCTGGCTCAGGGGGCGGGGAATGGGGCAGGGGCCTGTCCCCTCTAGGGGGCGCTGGCTCCCATCCAGCCCCAGGGCAGGGACTGGCTGGCTCAGGGGGGCGGGGAATGGGGCAGGGGCCTGTCCCCTCTAGGGGGCGCCGGCTCCCACCCGGCCCCAGGGCTGCCTCTGTGGGTCACTCACCCTCTTTCTGAACTCCACCTTCTGCCGCTTCTCCTGCTCCTGCAGCTTCTTCAGCCGGGCGGCTTGTTCTGCCGGGGCGAGAGAATCAGCAGCTCAGGGTCTGGGGGGCACAGTGGGCGGGGCTGGGAGCCCGGACTCCTGGGTTCTCTCCGGCTCTGGGAGGGGAGTGGGGGCTGGTGGTTAGAGCAGGGGGGGCTGGGAGCCAGGACTCCTGGGTTCTCTCCCCGGCTCTGGGAGGGGAGTGGGGGCTGGTGGGTTAGTGCAGGGGGGGCTGGGAGCCAGGACGCCTGGGTTCTCTCCCCGGCTCTGGGAGGGGAGTGGGGGCTGGTGGGTTAGAGCAGGGGGGGCTGGGAGCCAGGACTCCTGGGTTCTCTCCCCGGCTCTGGGAGGGGAGTGGGGGTTGGGGGCTTAGAGGAGGGGGGGGCTGCGGTCCCCTTGGAGAAGTGCCCTTCCCCCCTGTGCCCCCCCGTAAGACGGGGTTACCCCTGCCCTCTGGGGGGCATGGGGTCCCCTGCTGATGTTGAGAGCTCCGGCCCCAGAGCGGGGCAGGGCAGGGTCTGTCTCTCCTGCCTCGCTCCGTCCATAAGGCCCCCCCATAGCGACCAGTGGGGTCCTGGGCCTGACGCCGGCTCTGCAGGGGGGTTCTGGGTCACCGGGGTCGGCGCAGAGCCGGGAACATTCAGCGCTGCCGGCCTGACCGTGAGCACCAGGCGGGTCGGGTCCTATGTACGGCCTAGTCTGTACAGCGCCCCTCCCCCACCCCCCATCTACTTATAGCCCAGTCTGTACTCCGCCCCTCTCCCATCCCCCGTCTAGTTATAGGCCGGTGTGTACTGCGCCCCTCCCCCAGTCCCATGTCTATTTTTAGCCCGGTCTCTACAGCACCCCACCCCCAGCTCCGTGTCTATTTATAGCCTGGTCCCTATAACACCCCTGCCCCGAGGTCAGGGCCATATGGATACGGGAGGTGGGGGGGTGATGGAAGGAGCTCCCCAAGGGGGTCAGGGCCATGGTGTGCTGGGCAGGGAATAGGTGTGGTGGTGGTGGGGGTCAGAGGGTGGGGGCGGGGCCATGGGGCTACAGGAAGGAGCTCTGTCCAGGTGGGCGGGGGGCCATGAGGTGCTGGGCATAGCTTAGTACGGGGGGGGCCTACAGGGCAGGGCTCTGTCCTGGGGCAGTGGGCGGTACCATGTCCTGGAGGCGGGGCCAGGGGGCGGGACCAGGCAGTGATCTGTCCCGGTGGGCGTGGCCAGGGGTGGTGGGCGTGGCTCCGTCCCGGTGGGCGGGGCCAGAGGGCGGTGCTCTGTCCCGGAGGCGGGGCCAGGGCGGTTGGTGGGCGGGGCCGTGTCCCGGTGGGCGGGACTAGGGGGCGGGGCTTAGCACAGGGGGGCTACAGGGGGTTCTGTCTCGGGGGCGGGGCCAGGGGCGGGGCTCTGTCCCGGTGGGCGGGGCTAGGGGCGGGGCTTAGCACCGGGGGGCTACAGGGCGGGGTTCTGTCTCGGGGGCGGGGCTCTGTCCCAGTGGGCGGGGATCTGTCCCGGTGGGCGGGGCCAGAGGGCGATGCTCTGTCTCGGGGGCGGGGCCAGGGGCGGGGCTTTGTCCCGGTGGGCGGGGCCAGGGGGCGGGGGTCAGTGGTGGTGGGCGGGGCTCTGTCCCGGTGGGCGGGGCTAGGGGCGGGGCTTAGCACCAGGGGGCTACAGGGCGGGGTTCTGTCCCGGTGGGCGGGGCTCTGTCCCGGTGGGCGGGGCCAGAGGGCGGTGCTCTGTCTCGGGGGCGGGGCCAGGGGCGGGGCTCTGTCCCGGTGGGCGGGGCTAGGGGCGGGTCTTAGCTCCGGGGCGGGGCCAGTGGCGGTGGGCGGGGCTCTGTTCCGGTGGGCGGGGCTAGGGGCGGGGCGTAGCTCCGTGGGGCTACAGGGCGGGGTTCTGTCCCGGGGGCGGGGCCAGGGCTCTGTCCCGGTGGGCGGGGCTAGGGGCGGGGCTTAGCACCGGGGGGATACAGGGCGGGGTTCTGTCTCGGGGGCGGGGCTCAGTCCCGGTGGGCGGGGCCAGAGGGCGGTGCTCTGTCTCGGGGGCGGGGCCAGGGGCGGGGCTCTGTCCCGGTGGGCGGAGCTAGGGGCGGGTCTTAGCTCCGGGGCGGGGCCAGGGGCGGTGGGCGGGGCTCTCTTCCGGTGGGGGGGGGCGTAGCTCCGTGGGGCTACAGGGCGGGGTTCTGTCCCGGGGGCGGGGCCAGGGGCGGTGGGCGGGGCTTTGTTCCGGTGGGCGGGGCTAGGGGCGGGGCGTAGCTCCGTGGGGCTACAGGGCGGGGTTCTGTCCCGGGGGCGGGGCCAGGGGCGGTGGGCGGGGCTCTGTCCCGGTGGGCGGGGCTAGGGGCGGGGCTTAGCACCGGGGGGCTACAGGGCGGGGTTCTGTCTCGGGGGCGGGGCTCTGTCCCGGTGGGCGAGGCCAGAGGGCGGTGCTCTGTCTCGGGGGCGGGGCCAGGGGCGGGGCTCTGTCCCGGTGGGCGGGGCTAGGGGCGGGTCTTAGCTCCGGGTCGGGGCCAGTGGCGGGGCTCTGTTCCGGTGGGCGGGGCGTAGCTCCGTGGGGCTACAGGGCGGGGTTCTGTCCCGGGGGCGGGGCCAGGGGCGGTGGGCGGGGCTCTGTCCAGGTGGGCCGGGCGATAGGGGGCTCGGGCTCCCGCTCCCCCCCCCGGCCCCGCCCCCGTGACCCCTGACCTCGCGCGCGGCGCCGCGTCTCCTGGTCGCCCAGCCCGGGCGGCCGCTCCATGGCGCTGAGGATGGAGCCCAGCAAGTCCAGCTCCGCCATGGCGCCGCGCCCCGCCCCTTCCGCCGCGTCACCGCCGCACCCGGAAGCGCCCGGCCCAGCCCGCCTTCAAGGGGCGGGGCGGGGCGCGGAGCGGCGCGCGCGGTGTCGGGGGGCAGAAAACCGCCCCCGCCTCCTTAAAGGGGAGGGGCTTAAAGGGGCGCGTCGGAGGCGGGGAATTAATACCCGGCGGCCTTAAAGGGGAGAGGGAAGCCCCGCCCCCCCAGGCCAGTAATGACGGGAGGCGGAGGGGCCGCGTCGGCGGACAAATAATAGCAGGTGCATTAAAGGGGGGGTTCAAGCCCCTCCTCCCCCCGCCCACTTAAAGGGGAGGCGCAGGGCACACGGAGGGAGGGGTTAGAGGGTGGAAGGACGCAGCCCCTCCCCCTCCTGGACTCTTGGGTCCCCAGGTTGAAGACCCCTCCCCCCCCATTGGCCCATCAGTTCCCGGGCTGGGATTACACCCCCCTCCCCCTCGTTAACCCCCGGTCCTGCGGCGGCGAGTTCCCCGGGGTAACGAGGCGCCCGGCCGCCCCCGGGCTCCGTGTCCCTCCCGCGGCGGCGAGTCCCCCGGGGTAACGAGGCGCCCGGCCGCCCCCCGGCTCCGTGTCCCTCCCGCGGCGGCGAGTCCCCCGGGGTAACGAGGCGCCCGGCCGCCCCCCGGGCTCCGTGTCCCTCCCGCGGCGGCGAGTCCCCCGGGGTAACGAGGCGCCCGGCCGCCCCCCGGGCTCCGTGTCCCTCCCGCGGCGGCGAGTCCCCCGGGGTAACGAGGCGCCCGGCCGCCCCCGGGCTCCGTGTCCCTCCCGCGGCGGCGAGTCCCCCGGGGTAACGAGGCGCCCGGCCGCCCCCCGGGCTCCGTGTCCCTCCCGCGGCGGCGAGTCCCCCGGGGTAACGAGGCGCCCGGCCGCCCCCGGGCTCCGTGTCCCTCCCGCGGCGGCGAGTCCCCCGGGGTAACGAGGCGCCCGGCCGCCCCCCGGGCTCCGTGTCCCTCCCGCGGCGGCGAGTCCCCCGGGGTAACGAGGCGCCCGGCCGCCCCCCGGGCTCCGTGTCCCTCCCGCGGCGGCGAGTCCCCCGGGGTAACGAGGCGCCCGGCCGCCCCCCGGGCTCCGTGTCCCTCCCGCGGCGGCGAGTCCCCCGGGGTAACGAGGCGCCCGGCCGCCCCCCGGGCTCCGTGTCCCTCCCGCGGCGGCGAGTCCCCCGGGGTAACGAGGCGCCCGGCCGCCCCCCGGGTTCCGTGTCCCTCCCGCGGCGGCGAGTCCCCCGGGGTAACGAGGCGCCCGGCCGCCCCCCGGGCTCCGTGTCCCTCCCGCGGCGGCGAGTCCCCCGGGGTAACGAGGCGCCCGGCCGCCCCCCGGGCTCCGTGTCCCTCCCGCGGCGGCGAGTCCCCCGGGGTAACGAGGCGCCCGGCCGCCCCCCGGGCTCCGTGTCCCTCCCGCGGCGGCGAGTCCCCCGGGGTAACGAGGCGCCCGGCCGCCCCCCGGGCTCCGTGTCCCTCCCGCGGCGGCGAGTCCCCCGGGGTAACGAGGCGCCCGGCCGCCCCCCACATCACACTGACTTCGTTTTTTTTTTTTCTTTTTAATGTAAATTTGTACAAACAAACCCATGCAAAAGGTAGAAACGTGGGGGACGGACATTTCGGGGAGAGTGGGGGGGGCAGGGTGAACACCACGGGGGCGGGTGTTTTAATTTTTACCAGCATGCAGCTCTTCCCCCCGCGCCGTGGTGAGCCCGAGCGGCTTTACAATTTGTTTTTAAATATATTCTTCAGTATAACTTTTATTTTGTTTAGGGTTTCCCCCCCGCCACTATATTACAACTATGTACACGAGGTGTGTGTGTCTGTGTGTGTGAGGGGGCGGCCAGGGGTGGGGGGGGACACGCAGGCTTTATACAGCAAGCAGGGAGCATGGGGGGCAGCCTGGGAGGCTCACACCCCCTGCGCCCCCGCCAGCACATCTGTACTATATACACAGCTGCCCCAGTGAGGGGGAAACGACCGACTGACGTGCTCCCGGGGGCCAACACAGACCAGTGGGAGGGTCTGCCGCGGGCAGGGATAGGGGGCTCAGGGGCGTTAGGAGGGCTGGGCTCAGGGTCCCTTTAAGAAGAGGCCCAGCAAGGCTGTGGGGAGCAGGGACCCAGAGGTTGGGCGCTGCAATGCCCCATGGGATGTGTAGTTCTCAGCCCCACCCCCGGCCCCATGTGGGGGGTGGGGGGGGTGAAGACCCTGCAGCTGGGGACAGGCCAAGCACATGGGGCTGAATGCAAACAGGGCCCTTTAAGTACTGAGGGGGGTGGGAATGAGCCAGCAAGAGAACCCAGGAGTCCTGGCTTCCCTCTGCCCCTGCTCTAACCCACCAGCCCCCACTCTCCTCCCCCCCCACCTCACGAGCTGGGGAGAGAACCCAGGAGTCCTGGCTTCCCTCTGCCCCTGCTCTAACCCACCAGCCCCCACTCTCCTCCCCCCCCCACCCCACGAGCTGGGGAGAGAACCCAGGAGTCCTGGCTTCCCTCTGCCCCCCCGATCCAACCCACCAGCCCCCACTCCCCCCCCCCGAGCTGGGGAGAGAACCCAGGAGTCCTGGCTCCCAGCCTGGGCGGGGGGTAACTTGGCACAAAGATCCGGTGAAATGAAGGGGGCAGGGGAGGGATATGGGGGTACAACAGATGGTACCTCAGTTCTGAAGAGACACCCCCCCCGCCCAGCATGGCTGCACCATCCCCTTCAGGCCCACTCAGGGGAGCCCCCTTGGCGTGAGGAGCGAGCCAGGACCCCCCCCCCCAATCTGCTTCCCTCCAGCCACTCTCTATTGCACAATCGTTAAGACAGGGGGGGCCCCGGACACCCCCCCAGGAGAGGCCACGCTCCATCGCCGCCGGGGGTTAAGACTCCGTCGTCACAGTTTCAGAAGGGGAGCGAAGGTGGGGGCGGCCGGCCCCGGATGCCTGGGTTCCCGGCGTGGCTGCCGCGGGGAGGGACACGCGGGGGGGGCAGAGGGGGGCGGCGCTAAGTAGCCAGACCTCGCTTCTGTAAACTTTCCACCTCTTTGCTTTGCTTTAGTTCCTTCATCCTGCGGTGGGCACAGAGAAATGGGCGGTAAGGTGGGGGGGTTCCCGATGACCCCCCCCAAACTTCAATCCCACCCCATGGGGTGTCCCCCACACCCCGATTCCATCCCTGGGAGCATGGACGCCCGTGCACCCTCCTACCTTTCATCCCACCTCACCCCCCAGCCCCTCCAATGAGCCAGATTCCCACCCCCAGCTCATCCTGCCCCATCCCTCTGCCAGGGGCGCCCCCACCCCCATCCTCGGACGCCCCTGTGCCTCCCCCCGGCCGCCATACCTGTGCCGGCAGCGACGCAGGAACCGCATGATCTTACGGGCGGCCTGGTCCTGCTTCTTCGTGAGGAAAGTGCCCCTGGGGAGAGACAAAAGAAGAAGCGAAGGTGGAGCAGGGCAGATGGTCATAGAGACCCCTTGCTGATGCGGCCACCTCTGGGGCGGGGCGGCCGGGTACCCAGGGACCCCTCGCCCGGAGCTGAGATGTGGCCACCTCATGGGCGAGGTGGCCCGAGCCAATGCCAACTAGATCTCTGGGATCTTTTCATAGCGAGAGAGGTGACAGAAGCCAGTGGGGAACGGGGGAACAGCCCCCCCTGCTCTGACCCACCAGCCCCCACCCCCTTCCCAGAGCCAGTGGGAGAACCCAGGCGTCCTGGCTCTCAACCCCCCCTGCTCTGACCCACCAGCCCCCACCCCCTCCCAGAGCCGGGGAGAGAACCCAGGAGTCCGGGCCCCTACTTCATCTTCTGCTGCATGGTGGAGGAGGCCCGGTGGCCCTGTTTCAGCTTCTCGTACTCCTTGTAGCTGCGGTAGTACTGCTGGATCAGCACCGCGGCCCGGCGGCTCTGCTGGAACTTCTTCTGCTCGTAGTAGCTGCGGAACTTGCTCTGGATCAGGATGGCCGCCTGCGTCATCTTCTTATACAGGGCGTACTGCGGGGGAGCAGCGGGGTCAGCGCGGGAACCCGGAGCCCTCCCCTCCCAGAGCCGGGGAGAGAACCCAGGAGTCCTGGCTCCTGCCCCCCCGCTTGCTTGTATAGATATCTTTGGTTTACAGATTTATATTAACGTACGTTCAGCTGTAATGCAAGGCCAGCTGCTGTATGTTAAGCTAAGGCAAAGTCACCATCTATGTCAGGGATCTCTCCCCTAGACAGACAGATAACGGCACAGGGGGGCTGCACGTCTGTACCCTCAGATTTAACCGGTACCCCACCAGGAAAGAACCGAAAGAACCGGGAGAACAACAATAGCGTGTGTGTATGATCGACTAGTCATTAATAGGTCTGGACATGTCAGCAACACGCCAGCCTATGGAGTAAGGGGACCCTGACATTTCTGTGGGTGGGGAGCGGAGGAGTGGAGGAGGAAGGATTTCCGGCCCCTGTGGAGACCCACCTCACAAGAGAGGCTGGATTGGTTTTTCTTAAGCTCCCTACGTTCCAAGGGGCCACGGCTGCGCTTGGCTTCCCAGAGCTTTTGCTCTTCGTTTTGGGGGTTCGGTTTGGATCTTACAGTGAAGCGAGTTAAGTAAACTCGACGTTCGCGTCGCTAGCTCTGAGCTCCAGCTCCTCCTCCGCTCTGCGCCTCTCGCTCAGGAACGGAGGACACTGAACGGCCAGGGGCGAGGCTGGGCCTGTCTCTCCCCACCGGGTGACCAGGGAAGGGGGGGGGGAGTCGATGAACCAAAGCTTTGGAGCCTATAATAGCCTAGTCCCACATGGACCTTCTGACTAGCAGGAAAACAACGGTAACTTTGTAACTGGGAGTATTTCCCCATTTCGTTACTACTTCATTTTATCTGACTCAAAAGTCTTTAAGGCCGTATCGGTCTCAGTGGGAGCTTCCTGGCACACCCCGGCGGGCTCCTTTGTAAACTCTGTGGAGCCTGATTCGGGACAAGAACCTTATTATCTTCGAAACAAACGGATTGGCGAGCCCAAAACCCATATTATCCAAATTAATATTATTAACCTTATAAATCAGGCAACACCTCCCAGAGCCGGTGAGAGAACCCAGGTGTCCTGGCTCCCAGCCCCCCCTGCTCTAACCCACCAGCCCCCACTCCCCTCCCAGAGCCGGGCAGAGAACCCAGGAGTCCTGGCTCCCAGCCCCCCCTGCTCTAACCCACCAGCCCCCACTCCCCTCCCAGAGCCGGGCAGAGAACCCAGGAGTCCTGGCTCCCAGCCCCCCCTGCTCTAACCCACCAGCCCCCACTCCCCTCCCAGAGCCGGGGAGAGAACTAGCAGCTCACACCCCTCCCTGCAATCAACGTCCCCCACATCCACACACCAGCTTGGAGACCCCACCCCACCCCAGCCCCCTATTCCCCACAGGGTCACCCGAGCCCCCCCCCGCTTGTTACCTTCAAAGCAATCCACGTGAGCTTGTGAGACAGAGAGAGAAGAGGCGGGTTAGCGGGACGGAGGGGGGAGGGCGCTCCCGGGCCGAGACCCGATGGACTCGGCTCACACAGGCACCAGGCTACAGCCCAGCTCGGGAGGGGGCGGGGGGGGGTTGACGTGGCCGGCTGGCCCGTAGCTCCCAGGGCAGCCCCCCACCTTGGGGCCCCCGGAAGGGCAGCACGGGGGGGTGGCCCAGCTGGGAGTTACCTGCTTGTACTTGCGGTAACATCGCTGGATCACAGCCGCCGCCGTCTCCTGTTGCTCCTTCAGCCGGCGGCCCTGGGGGGAGAGGGGAGTGAGGGGGGGCAGAGACAGAGCTGGGGGGGCAGGTCCCTGGCACCCGGGGACGGTGGGATGGGGGGAGAGGGCTATCCTGTTGCTGGGCAGGGTGGTAAGGTGGGTGATGCTTGTTGCCATGGGGAATTCCCTGTTGCCAGGGGACCGTACATGGAGATACTTGTTGCCATGGGGAATTTCCCATTGCCAGGGGACAGTACAAGAGACATGGGGATGCCTGTTGCCATGGGGACTGTACATGGAGATGCCTGTTGCCATGGGGAATTCCCCATTGCCAGGGGACGGTACATGGAGATGCCTGTTGCCATGGGGAATTTCCCATTGCCAGGGGACAGTACAAGAGACATGGGGATGCCTGTTGCCATGGGGACTGTACATGGAGATGCCTGTTGCCATGGGGAATTCCCAGTTCCCAGGGAACCGGGCAGCAGCCTGGGGAAAAGTGCAGGATTCCCATAGGCAGAGGGATGGAGGGAGAGGGCAGACGCCCGTCACCGGGGGGCGCGGAGGTACCTTGTACTTGCGGAAGGCGGTCTGGATGACGCGGGCGGCCTCGTACAGCTCCCGCTGCTCGTGGTCGGACAGCGTCAGCAGCGCGAACTCGCTCTCCATCTTCCCGTTGGCCGAGGCGTTGAGGAACTCAGCCCAGCTGGCGGCCGTGGGGGGCGGGGGCAGCCGGTCGAAGGGCAGCTCACCCAGCGGGGCCTGCAGGGGGCTGAGACACACCCGGGACGAGGACATCGGCCTGGGGGGGGCAGGGGGGGCCATGAGACAGACCCCAGCCACCCTGGCGCCCCCTAGAGGGGACAGGCCCCAGCCCCATTCCCCGCCCCCGAGCCAGCCAGTCCCCGCCCTGGGGCCGGGGGGGAGCCGGCGCCCCCTAGAGGGGACAGGCCCCTGCCCCCTTCCCCTCCCCCCTGAGCCGGCCAGGCCGGTACCTGTGCTGGGAGCCGCTGGGCAGCTGGTCCACGTTCTCCAGGTAGCCGGCCAGCCAGGACATGGTCTCGCTCAGGCCCATGTTCCCGCTTCGCTCCCGCAGCGGCACCTCGGCCGTGGAGCTGAAACCCTCCTGCTTGATGTGCTCCGGCGTCGCCTCGATGATCTGCTTCGCCAGCGTGATCATGTCCACCTGCGGTGGGGGGGGAGCCAGGACTCCTGGGTTCTCTCCCCGGCTCTGGGAGGGGAGTGGGGGCTGGTGGGTTAGAGCAGGGGGGCTGGGAGCCAGGACTCCTGGGTTCTCTCCCCAGCTCTGGGAGGGGAGTGGGGGCTGGTGGGTCAGAGCAGGGGGGGCTGGGAACCAGGACTCCTGGGTTCTCTCCCTGGGCTCTACCACTGCTAGTGACTTGGGGCCA
Organism: Glyptemys insculpta; assembly: GCA_032172135.1. Taxonomy (NCBI): domain Eukaryota; kingdom Metazoa; phylum Chordata; order Testudines; family Emydidae; genus Glyptemys; species Glyptemys insculpta. Next base: position 15,828,257 of record JAVMKA010000017.1, on the reverse strand, counting down.
GTCAATTTGCCTCTGTTTCTTTCTTTACCATAGGGAGAAGGGGTGGCCCCCCAATCACAGCCCATCCCCCCCGCATAGTCCCCAAGCCTTTCACCCCCACCCCCCAGCCATCCCGTCCGCCAGCCCCCCGGTACCTGGAGCACGTCAGGGGCCGGCAGGTACCCCTCGTTCTCCGCGTTCTCCCCGTAAGCCAGCAGCTCCGGTTCGGGGGGGCCCTCGTAGTCCATGAAGAAGGGGGGGGAGCAGCGCAGGCCGGGCGGGCTGGGGGGGGCCGGCAGGTACCAGCCCTCGGGGGGCGGGCCGAAGTCCATGGCGGCCTCAGGTTCGGGGCTGCCAGCGGGCGAGTCGCGCAGGGCTGAGGCGCTGGAGTAGGCCGAGGTGATGGAGCCGGAGCCGTCCGACAGCTCCGAGGGTGAGGAGACGGTGCTCACCGTGCTGAGCCCTGGGGCGAGGGACGGGGGGGGTCAGCGAGCGGGGGGGGGGAACCAGCCCCCTCCCTCCCCGGCCCCCCACGCCCTCGGGGGCAGCGCGGTACCTGTGTCGGGGCTGGCGGAGAGCGGGGAGGGGATGCGCAGACCCTCGGCTGGGCGGGGCGGCCCCCAGCCCTTGTCCCCGGCGCCCCCGGGGGTCGGCTCCTGACGCTGCAGCTCCTCCAGGCGGGCGGCGAGGGCCACGTGGCCCCGGGAGCGGGCAACGGCCAGGGGCAGCCGGCCCAGTGAGTCCGGGATGGAGAGGGCCCGGCCGTCCCAGCGGTACAGCAGCAGGGCTGCGTCCAGGTGGCCCAGGGCGCAGGCCCACATCTGGGAGGGGAGAGAGCAGAGTGCTAGGGGGCGCTGTGGGGCAGGGAGCGGGGCAGGGGCTCAACAGGGGGCGCTCTCCCCTGGCAGGCGGGGCTGGCCCCAGGGCGGCACTTGGGGGCGCTGTGGGGCAGGGAGCGGGGGGCTCAGCAGGGGGCGCTCTCCCCCGGCAGGCGGGGCTAGGGGCACTGTGGGGCAGGGGGGTCAGTGGGGTCACCCACCCCACCCTCGAGACTGCATCTCTGGTATCCCTCCCCTCGGGGCCTGTCCCCCCAAATCCTCCCCTCACCAAGGGGGTGCAGGAAAAGTGGTCGACGTTCAGGGGGTCAACTTCCTGCTCCAGATCGAGGCTCTCGGCACGGAGGTTCCTGCAGAGAAATCCCAAGCGTTAGGGGGCGGAGAACGGGTCGGGGCTCCACCCCCCCTGGCCCCGCGTCAGCCTGGGGAACTCACCGCCACTTGATGAGCGTCTCGATGAGCCGGGCATAGCCCTGGGCAGCTGCCAGGTGCAGCAGGGTCATGCCCCGGAAGCTGATGTCATGGATCAGGGTGTCGGAGTGGAGCCAGGAGGAGCGAGACATCATCTTCTCGCACAGGGCCACGATGCGCTCCTCAAAGGAGTCCGACGCGGCCTGTGGGGAGAGCGCAGGGTCCCTGGAACCGGCCGCCCCGCCCCAGAGGTGGGCACATCTCAGCGCCGGGCGAAGGGTCCCTGGAACCGGCCGCCCCGCCCCAGAGGTGGGCACATCTCAGCGCCGGGCGAGGGGTCCCTGGAACCGGCCGCCCCGCCCCAGAGGTGGCTGCATCTCAGCGCCGGGCGAAGGGTCTCTATGGCCATCTGCCACACACACCCCCCACGAGCCACTTGTGGCCCCCCCGTCTCAATTTTCCCCTCGCTCAGGCTGGAAAGAATGCCTGGCCTGTCCTGGCCCGGCGGGCTGGAAAATGCCTCTGTAATCCCCCCGCCCCGGAGCGAGCCGAGCCCGCGACACCCGAGCCGCCACCGCCCTCAGGACGGGGCCCCGAAATAGCAACACAGATAAAGGCTTAAGGGGGGAGTGACGTCAGGCTGGGCAGAGTGGGGGGGGGGTGGCAAGGGCTGATGGGAGATGGTGGAGGCCAAGCAGGACCCTGGGGACATGTGGCGGTGAGTGTAGGGAGGGTGCAGGGGGACCTGGCTCCCAGCCCCCCCTGCTCTGACCCACCAGCCCCCACTCCCCTCCCCGAGGCGGGGATAGAACCCAGGAGTCCTGGCTCCCAGCCCCCCCTGCTCTAACCACCAGCCCCCACTCCCCTCCCAGAGCCGGGGAGAGAACCCAGGAGTCCTGGCTCCCAGCCCCCCCTGCTCTCAGCCACCAGCCCCCACTCCCCTCCCAGAGCCGGGGAGAGAACCCAGGCTTCCGGGCTCCCAGCCCCTGGAACTCCCGGGCGTTTTGCACAGTAACTGACACGAGCTATTCCAACCCCAGCCTCCCCCAGGACACCTGACAATAACCAATCTGCACCAGTACCCGTGAGAGACCCTACAATAACAAACAAAGCAAAATACCTCCCAGGAGACCCTACGATAACAACCCAGCCCCAGCGGCTCTCTCCCGGGAGAATCCGGGCCCCGGGGGTCTCACCTGCGTGTGGGGGGTCTCCCCCGCGGCCCCCCGTTGCTGCTGGGAGGAAGCCGTCATCTCTGCCATCCGCTTCTCCATCTGCTCCAGGCGCTCCAGGATCGACATCCTGAACTGGTTATCTGGGGGCAGGGGGCGTGCGTGAGACACGACACCCCCTCCCCCTGCCGGAGCCCAGGAGTCCTGGCTCCCAGCCCCCCCTGCTCTAACCCACCAGCCCCCCCCCCTCCCCGAGGCGGGGATAGAACCCAGGAGTCCTGGCTCCCAGCCCCCCCTGCTCTCACCCACCAGCCCCCACTCCCCTCCCAGCGCTGGGGAGAACCCAGGAGTCCTGGCTCCCCCCCCCCCGGTCTAACCCACCAGCCCCCACTCCCCTCCCAGAGCCGGGGAGAGAACCCAGGAGTCCTGGCTCCCAGCCCCCCCGCTCTCACCCACCAGCCCCCACTCCCCTCCCAGCGCTGGGGAGAACCCAGGAGTCCTGGCTCCCACCCCCCCCGGTCTAACCCACCAGCCCCCACTCCCCTCCCAGCGCTGGGGAGAACCCAGGAGTCCTGGCTCCCACCCCCCCCGGTCTAACCCACCAGCCCCCCCCCTCCCAGAGCCGGGGATAGAACCCAGGAGTCCTGGCTCCCACCCCCCCCGGTCTAACCCACCAGCCCCCACTCCCCTCCCAGCGCTGGGGAGAACCCAGGAGTCCGGGCAGGCGGCTGAGCGGAGCACCCTGCTGTGCGTCGGGATTAGCTGGTTAATTTCCGGGGCCAGTGGAACGAGGCCGGGCAGCTAATCAGGGTGGCGGGTGGATTAGCCTGTCAGTCCCCCCCGGTCCCCCCCAGCCCTGCGCTGAGACCCACCCCCAGGGCGGAGCCCAGTCACCCCCCAGCTAGGAGTGGAGCTGGGGGGGGGGCGCGCTGTTCTGGAGGGGGGCATTCCCGGCATGCGGCTCTGTCCTCAGGCACCTCCATCCATCCAGCCCCCCGCACCCCACCATGTGCCCCCTTCCAGCCCCCCACTGTGCCCCCATCCCTCTCCCCTGCACCCCACAAGCCAGCCCATCCCTCCCACTGCTGCACCCCACCCCCCACTGCACCCCAGTCTAGCCCAATCCTCCCCCGCTGCACCCCACAATCCAGCCCCATCCCTGCCCCGCTGCCCCCAACAATCCAGCCCCATCTCTCCCCTGCTGCCCCCCACAATCCAGCCCCATACTCCCCTTCGCAACCCACCCTGCTACTCCCCAGACACCTCCCCTCCCTGCAGTGGGGGCATTGGGGTTCGCGGGTGCCCTGTGCCCCACGGACCCCCAGCCCCCCACCCCGGTACCTTCCTTCTCCATAGGACTGGGCAGAGGGGCCGGGAGCGCCAACTCCTTGCAGGAACAGGAATTTCCTGGCAGGGATTGGGGGGGGGGGCTCCCCCCACCCACCCACGTGCGTGCAGGGCTGGGGGGGGGCAAGCAGGGAGCGGGGTGGAATTACCGGCCAGGACTCCTGGGTCCCCACGGCACGGGAGAGAACCAACCGCTCCCCCAAAACTTCCCCAAGAGGCGGTGACATCTTGGGGGGGGCGGGCAGGGGATCCCCCCCCCCGAGCCCCTGGGTGTCTGCCCGTCTCCCGCCCGCAGCCCGGCCGGCCGTGCTCTGCCCCCCTCCCCCGTCCCAGCTCTCAATGGGACCGAAATAGCTACAGGGAGGGGGGGCTGCCCCCCCAACAGCCACCCTCCCTGAGCTCACCAGGGCGGCTGTTAACCCCGTCCCGCCCGGCTGGGGGTGGGGTGCGGGGAGATGTCATGGGGTGAGACTGTGTGTGCGGGGGTAGGTGTGATATTGTGCAGTGTGCGACTGTGTGAGCAGTGTAGTGGGGTAGGGTGTATGATTGTGTGGGGGTAGGGTGTGTGATTCTGCGGTGTACGACTGTGTGCGCGGTGTAGTGGGGTAGGGTGTATGATTGTCTGTGTGGGGGTTGGGTGTGTGACTGTCTATGTGGGTGTCTGGGGGTAGGGTGTACGACTCTGTGTGTGGGTAGAGCGTGATATTGTGCGGTGTGGGACTGTGCACGCACGGGAGTCCGGGGAAGGACGTGGTATTGAGTGCGTGCGGCTGTGTGGGTGGGTAGGGTGTGACGATGTGCGTGGCTGTCCAGGACTAGGGTCTGCGATTGTGCGGTGTGTGACTGTGTGCGCAGGTGTCGGAGGGGGAGGGGGAAAGAAGGACGTGGTACTGGGCATCTGCGATCTCAGGGACCCCTCTCCCGGCGCTGAGATGCAGCCACCTCTGGGGCGGGGCGGCTGGTTACCCAGGGACCCCTCGCCCGGTGCTGAGATGCAGCCACCTCTGGGATGGGGCGGCCAGTTACCCAGGGACCCCTCGCCCGGTGCTGAGATGCGGCCACTTCTGGGGCGGGGCGGCCGGTTACCCAGGGACCCCTCACCTGGGGTGAAACTGCAACTCATTCTGGGGTGGAGCATGGCTGCTATTTTAGAAGCCGGTCTCCATTCCCAGGGCGGGGTTCCAGGGAGCTCAGCCCGGACGCCGGGGTTCACACCTCAGGAGGACGGGGCCGTGCCCCGGGGACGCTGCATGCGGGGGATTCTCCAGAGACACCCCCCCCAGCCCCACTGCGTCACGGACAGCGTCGGAACAAAGCCAGGTGTCTCCTTACAGCCGGCCGGCGTATTCTGGGGCTGCTGACTCACGGCCCTGGAAACCGGTCCCCCGGTCCCATCCCCACTGGAAATCCCGCCCCAAAGGCAGGGGCCAGGGCAGGCGCCCGGCCACCGCATCAGGGTTCCTTCCACTGACCAGGGAGTGGGGCAGAGTCAGGGGTCTGGGGGCCCGGACTCCTGGGTTCTCTCCCCGGCTCTGGGAGGGAAGTGGGGGCTGCTGGGTTAGAGCAGGGGTGTCTGGAAGCCAGGACTCTTGGGTTCTCTCCCTGGCTCTGGGAGGGGAGTGGGGGGTGGTGGTTAGAGTGGGGGGGCTGGGAGCCAGGACTCCTGGGTTCTCTCCCCAGACAGCAGGGGGAGGCAGGGGGCCTGTACCAGACCTCCTCCTGTCTGCCCCATGGTGATGTAAATTTGCTCCTGGGGGGGGGGGGGGGGGTGTCAGTCCCCTGGCTTCCCTGTCACCGCCATACACACCCCATGGCCCAGCACCCACCTGCCCCCTCCCTCAGGCTCCCTCCCTCCCCAGTGCAATCCCAAAGCCACCCACCCCGCACCGCCCAGCAGGGGCAGAAGAGGGACCACAGGGGGCGCTGTGGGGCAGGGGAAGGGGGCTCAGCAGGGGGCGCTCTCCTCATACTTGGTGCCAACCCCATTGCCCCAGGACTTCCCTCCAGAGCTGAAAATAAATCCAGGCGTCCCGAGGAACTCCCAGCGGCAGTTTCACTCACACAGAGCCCTCGCCTTCACTTCCTGTCCTAAACTCTGGTGCACCGCTGCTGTCAGAAACCGGCCCCGCCCTGCCCCAGAAGTGGGCGCATCTCAGCACCAGGCGAGGGGTCCCTGGGTAACCGGCCGCCCCGCCCCAGAGGTGGCGCATCTCAGCGCCGGGAAGGGATCTCTCCCCGTTTTGGAGGTGGGGTGGGGAATTCTTTCTGGGCCTGTTACATCCGACCCAGCTGCTCTATTCACACATTCCCGGAGTGTCATGTTCGTGATCGGCTCCCTTCCCACCCACCCCCCAAAAAACACCCCACACCCCATCCTCCCCCACCGCATACACCAGCTGGCTGAGATCCGCTATGCAGGGCAGCAGTGCTGCCCCCTGCTGGCCCTACCTGGACAAGCTCTCGCCTTCTGGCTGGCACTAGGGGGGAGGGGGGACCCCATGATTCTCCACTCAGCTCCTGCCCTGACCCACCAGCCCCCACTCCCCTCCCAGAGCCGGGAGAGAACCCAGGAGTCCTGGTTCCCAGCCCCCTGCTCCAACCCACCAGCCCCCACTCCCCTCCCAGAGCCGGGGAGAGAACCCAGGAGTCCTGGCTCCCAGCCCCCCCTGCTCTAGCCCACCAGCCCCACTCCCCTCCCAGAGCCGGGGAGAGAACCCAGGAGTCCTGGCTCCCAGCCCCCCCGCTCTAACCACTAGACCCCACTCCCCTCTCAGAGCCGGGGAGAGAACCCAGGAGTCCTGGCTCCCAGCCCCCCCGCTCTAACCACTAGACCCCACTCCCCTCCCAGAGCCGGGGAGTGAACCCAGGAGTCGTAGCTCCCAGCCTTGCCCCCTCCCTCCAACCCTCTGGAAACTGGTGGGGGAGGTGACAGGCTGCTGCCCTGGGCCCCAAGGCCCCCACCCCACAATCTTTCCTCCCCCCTTACTGCTCCCCCAACACCCTGAAAACCCTCCACACTGGCTCCCAGACCCACGGTCTCCCCCCCCCCCAATCCGGCACCCCACTCACCGTCCAGGGAGAGCCAGTCCAGCTGGGTGCTGGGCAGTGCCAGGAACTCGCGGCCCCGGTACTCGAACAGCACCGAGGCGGAGACCAGCCGGGCGTCGCGGGCCACCTGCAGGGCCACCAGCCCGGCCTCGTGGGCTACGGGAGGAGGGGGGCAGTGAGAGGGGGCAGCACGAGCCAGTGCCCACCCTGGGGCCGGGTGGGAGCCAGCGCCCCCTAGAGGGGACAGGCCCCTGCCCCATTCCCTGCCCCCCTGAGCCAGCCAGTCCCTGCCCTGGGGCCGGGTGAGAGCCGGCGCCCCCTAGAGGGGACAGGCCCCTGCCCCATTCCCTGCCCCCCTGAGCCAGCCAGTCCCCGTCCTGGGGCCGGGTGGGAGCCAGCGCCCCCCAGAGGGGACAGGCCCCTGCCCCATTCCCCGCCCCCTGAGCCAGCCAGCCCCCGCCCTGGGGCCGGGTGGGAGCCGGCGCCCCCCAGAGGGGACAGGCCTCTGCCCCATTCCCCGCCCCCCCGAGCCAGCCAGTCCCCGTCCTGGGGCCGGGTGGGAGCCAGCGCCCCCTAGAGGGGACAGGCCCCTGCCCCATTCCCCGCCCCCCGGAGCCAGCCAGTCCCCGCCCTGGGGCCGGGTGGGAGCCGGCGCCCCCTAGAGGGGACAGGCCCCTGCCCCATTCCCCGCCCCCCGGAGCCAGCCAGTCCCCGCCCTGGGGCCGGGTGGGAGCTGGCGCCCCCTAGAGGGGACAGGCCCCTGCCCCATTCCCCGCCCCCCCGAGCCAGCCAGTGCCCGCCCTGGGGCCGGGTGGGAGCCGGCGCCCCCTAGAGGGGACAGGCCCCTGCCCCATTCCCCGCCCCCCGGAGTCAGCCAGTCCCCGCCCTGGGGCCGGGTGGGAGCCGGCGCCCCCTAGAGGGGACAGGCCCCTGCCCCATTCCCCGCCCCCCCGAGCCAGCCAGTGCCCGCCCTGGGGCCGGGTGGGAGCCGGCGCCCCCTAGAGGGGACAGGCCCCTGCCCTGCTCCCTGCCCCCCGTCCCATACCGGGGCAGTAGCAGCGCAGGACCCCCGACTGGATCAGCGCTGCCGGCACGGCCAGCCGGTCGAAGAGGCAGGTGTACGAATCCGTCTCCTCCGTCCACGGCCCCGTGATCAGCACCTTGACGCCGCCCTGCGGTGAAGCGAGGGGTTAACGGGGGGGGGCGATGCCCCACTGGCTGGTGCGGAGGGAGGGGCAGGACCCCCGATCCCAGCCCCCCACCCACGCCCCGCTCACCTCAGGGTAGGACCAGTCCGGCGAGAAGTCGGTGATGGCGACCAGCGTCTCCAGCGCTGCCGCGCCCCCAGGGGGGGCGGCCTCGCCGGGGGCGTCGGGCAGGGCCGGGCGCGGGGGGCTGCTCCCCTCTCCGGCCCCCTCCGTCATGAGCTCGGAGATGAGGCTGTCCAGGGAGAGGCCGAAGGGCAGGTCCGGCCCCCCTGCGGCCCCCGTCTGGATGATGGAGTACAGGTCGTCCGGCAGCTGCTCGCTGGCCCCGCTGCCGGGCCGGGGCCCCCCCGTCTCCATGGGCGTCTCCCCGGCGGGGGGCCGGCTGCCCCCCCGCCCCGGCGCCCCCCCGTCGTCCTGGATGAAGAAGCGGTTGCTGGCCGGGGGCGGCTCCGGGGCCCGGCGCCCGTAGGTCTGGCCCCGGGTGGGGCTGTTGAGGAAGCAGTCGGGGTCGAAGGCGCCCGAGCCGGCCTCCCCGGTCTCCATGCTGGCCTCCAGGTTCTGGGACAGGACCAGGCCGGGGCCCGGTAGCAGGGCCAGGCCCGGCGGGTCGCCCGCCACCAGGTGCTGGCTGGGCGTGAGGGCCAGCGGCTTCTCCAGGCCGGTCATCACCAGGACGGTGCTGCCGGGCAGCCCCACGGACAGGGCCACGGCAGACGAGGGCTGGGGGGCGTCCGGGGAGGAGGAGGGGGGCTCGGCGACAGGCGCCGGGGGCTCGGCCAGCTCCGGCTCCGGCTTGGGCTCGGCCAGGCGCGGTGGGTCGGGGAGGGCCGGGGCCGGGCAGGGCCGCGCCTCCACCTTCGGGGAGATGATGCGGTGCTTGGTGCTGCTGCATTTGTGCGGGACGTGCCCCGGGCTGCCTGTGGGCCGGACAGACACGCACGTGAGGGGACGGGCGGGCGGGTCGCCGGGGGGAAGGACACAGGGACAGACAGACAGCGGGGCCACAGGGGGGTCGGACAGAGGGACAGAGACAACGGGGCCACGGGGGGGGGGGGGGGGAGGGAGAGACAGAGGGAATGACAGACAGCCGGGTCATGGGGGAACAGAGAAACGGACAGACAGCTGGGCCGTGGGGGCGGGCGGGGGAGGACAGAGGGACGGACAGACAGCGGGGCCGCGGGGCCAGACGGACGGACAGAGGGACGGACACACAGCAGGGTCACGGGGGGGGGGGGGACAGACTACGGGGTCATGGGGGAACAGAGAAACGGACAGACAGCTGGGCCGTGGGGGCGGGCGGGGGAGGACAGAGGGACGGACAGACAGCGGGGCCGCGGGGCCAGACGGACGGACACAGGGACGGACACACAGCAGGGTCATGGGGGGGGACGACAGACAACGGGGTCATGGGGGAACAGAGGGATGGACAGACAGCTGAGCCGCGGGGGGAGGGGGGGGGAGAGAGGACAGAGGGACGGACAGACACGCACGTGAGGGGACGGGCAGGCAGGTCGCCGGGGGGAAGGACACAGGGACAGACAGACATTGGGGTCACGGGGGGGGGGGGGACAGACAGCAGGGCCACAGGGGGGTCGGACAGAGGGACAGACAGACAGCTGGGCCGCGGGGGGGGGGGGGGGGGTAGGACAGAGGGACGGACAGACAGCGGGGCCACGGGGGGACAGACGGATAGAGGCTGCGAGTCTCCAGCTCGTACCCCCCCGGACGCCAGCCTCTGTTCCCCCCCTGCCGACGGGACCCCAGGGGAGCTGCCCCGGACGGGGAAGGGGAGGGCAGATCTGGGCACATGGGGGGACAGAGATGGAGCAGTTCCTGCGTTCATGGCAGCAGTGCCCCCCATCCGCCACTAGGGAGCGCTGGCAGCCCCCTGAGGAGCCAAAGGGAGAGATGGGATCTCAGCAACGGACAGTGCTGGGAGGGGAGTGGGGGCTGGGAGCCCGGACTCCTGGGTTCTCTCCCCGGCTCTTGAAGGGGAGTGGGGGCTGGTGGGTTAGAGCAGAGGGGGCTGGGAGCCAGGACTCCTGGGTTCTCTCCCCGGCTCTGGGAGGGGAGTGGGGGCTGGTGGGTTAGAACAGAGGGGGCTGGGAGCCCGGACTCCTGGGTTCTCTCCCTGGCTCTGGGAGGGGAGTGGGGGCTGGTGAGTTAGAGCAGAGGGGGATGGGAGCCCGGACTCCTGGGTTCTCTCCAGACTCTGGGAGGGGAGCGGGGGCTGGTGGGTTAGAACGGGGGGAGTGGGAGCCAGGACTCCTGGGTTCTCCCTGGCTCTGGGAGGGAAGTGGGGGCTGGTGGGTTAGAGCAGGGGGGGCTGGGAGCCAGGACTCCTGGGTTCTCTCCCCGGCTCTGGGAGGGGAGTGGGGGCTGGTGAGTTAGAGAAGAGGGGGCTGGGAGCCCGGACTCCTGGGTTCTCTCCCTGGCTCTGGGAGGGGAGTGGGGGCTGGTGGGTTAGAGCAGAGGGGGCTGGGAGCCTGGACTCCTGGGTTCTCTCCCTGGCTCTGGGAGGGGAGTGGGGGCTGGTGAGTTAGAGCAGAGGGGGATGGGAGCCCGGACTCCTGGGTTCTCTCCCCGGCTCTGGGAGGGGAGTGGGGGCTGGTGGGTAGAGCAGGGGGGGCTGGGAGCCAGGACTCCTGGGTTCTCTCCCCGGCTCTGGGAGGGGAGTGGGAGCTGGTGAGTTAGAGCAGGGGGGCTGGGAGCCCGGACTCCTGGGTTCTCTCCCTGGCTCTGGGAGGGGAGTGGGGGCTGGTGAGTTAGAGCAGAGGGGGATGGGAGCCCGGACTCCTGGGTTCTCTCCAGACTCTGGGAGGGGAGCGGGGGCTGGGAGCCCGGACACCTGGGTTCTCTGGGCGCTCGGGGAGGGGGCACTGACCGAGGGTGCTGCTGCAGAGGCAGGTGTGGGTGCGGGGCGGGGGCTTGGCCTGGTGGCTCTCGAGGATCTGCTGCACCAGCTGCTCGATGGAGAACTCCGTGGTCCCGTTCCCGTTGCTGCAGGTCCACTTTATCCCGTGAACTGGGGGGGAGCACACAGAGACTTGGGGGGGGAAACGAGCCAGCCGGGCCCCCCCCCAAGCGCACTAGGGGCTGGCCCGCACCCTGCCTGCCCCACAGCCGCCCCGCTGGGGCCCTTCCCCCCCCCGCCCCCCCAGCAGCCCCCCCACTCCCCGCCCCCCCCCCGCGCCTCCTCCTTACACATGGGCTTGAGCTGGCTCACCAGCTCCTCCTTCGACCACTTGAGCCACTCCTTGCGGTCGCTGTTGATGGAGCAGAGGATGGGCCCGCAGACCTTCGCGCAGTCCTCCAGCGCCGGCACGTTCAGGTAGTGCACCAGCACGATGTCGGGGTTCTGCGGGGGCGGGGGGGCGTCAGGACGCCGGGGTTCCTGCCCCCGGGAGGGGGGGGGGGCTGGGAGCCAGGACTCCTGGGTTCTCTCCCCGGCTCTGGGAGGGGAGTGGGGGCTGGTGCGTGAGAGCAGGGGGGGCCGGGAGCCAGGACTCCTGGGTTCTCTCCCCGGCTCTGGGAGGGGAGTGGGGGCTGGTGGGTTAGAGCAGGGCAGGCTGGGAGCCAGGACTCAGGGGTTCTCTCCCCGGCTCTGGGAGGGCAGTGGGGGCTGGGGGGTTAGAGCAGCAGGGCCGGGAGCCAGGACTCCTGGGTTCTCTCCCGGCTCTGGGAGGGGAGTGGGGGCTGGTGGGTTAGAGCAGGGGGGGCCGGGAGCCAGGACTCCTGGGTTCTCTCCCGGCTCTGGGAGGGCAGTGGGGGCTGGGGGGTTAGAGCAGGGGGGGCTGGGAGCCAGGACTCCTGGGTTCTCTCCCGGCTCTGGGAGGGCAGTGGGGGCTGGGGGGTTAGAGCAGGGGGGGCTGGGAGCTAGGACTCCTGGGTTCTCTCCCGGCTCTGGGAGGGCAGTGGGGGCTGGGGGGTTAGAGCAGGGGGGCCGGGACGTTGCGAGACCTGCGGGATCTCTGTTCGGAGCCCTCGCAGCTCGGTTTTAGGTGCTTTAATAGTGACCCTTGAGCCTGCCCCCCCCCAGGCCCCCCCGTACCTGCAGCAGCCAGTAGCACCGGCGGTGGAATGTGGGGACGATGGACGAGTGGACGTAGCAGCCGTAGAGACACTGCGGGGAGATGGGCGGATGCTCAGCACTGGGGAGGGGGAGCTGGGGCCCCCCAACGCGCAGTGGGTCCTGCTCACACCAGCCCCCCGCCCCCGCTCCTCCCCCCCAGACTCCAGCCTGCCCCACAGGCCCCCTGCCCCGTTCCAGGACCCCGCACCTACAGCTGTGACCCGACCCCGGGATTCCTCTCCTCGCCCCCTGCCCCCAAGCCCCGCCCCCAGGCCTACCTCCATCCCTTGCACCTTCAGCTTCATGTGGTCCTCCCGCGTGGTCTTCCCGTCCTTGCGTTTCTTCCAGCAGTACCCGTCCTTGCGGTACTTCACCTTCTTCCGGTTGTACAGGATGATGGAGCCGTTCTGGGGGCTGGCACCAGGGAGGGGTGTCACCGCAAGGAGCCACAGAGCCCCCCCAAACACACACACAACACATCTCCCGGGGAACAGCCCCCCAGCCTCTCCCTCCCCTACCCCCGGCTCCTCCCAGCCCCCTTCCCCGCCAGCCGCTCACCGGGTCTTGGGGGAGCAGGACAGCCACTCCTCGTGCCGCTCGAAGGTGATGAGATAGGAGGCGATTTCCTGCAACGCACCAGCACCCACGGGTCAGGGTCGGGGGGGTGGCCCCACAGACAGCCCCCGCTTCCTGTGCCCCCCAGCCCAGCCCATGGGGCGGAGACAGGGCTGCTGACCAGCAACTCACTTCAAATGGGACAGGCCCCTGCCCCATTCCCCGCCCCTGAGCCAGCCAGTCCCCGCCCTGGGGCCGAGGGGGAGCCGGCGCCCCCCAGACAGGACAGGCCCCTGCCCCATTCCCCGCCCCCCTGAGCCAGCCAGTCCCTGCCCTGGGGCCGGGTGGGAGCCGGCGCCCCCCAGACGGGACAGGCCCCTGCCCCATTCCCCGCCCCCGAGTCAGCCAGTCCCCGCCCTGGGGCCGGATGGGAGCCGGCGCCCCCCAGACGGGACAGGCCCCTGCCCCATTCCCCGCCCCCCTGAGCCAGCCAGTCCCTGCCCTGGGGCCGGGTGGGAGCTGGCGCCCCCCAGACGGGACAGGCCCCTGCCCCATTCCCCGCCCCCCTGAGCCAGCCAGTCCCCGTCCTGGGGCCGGGTGGGAGCCGGCGCCCCCCAGACGGGACAGGCCCCTGCCCCATTCCCCACCTCGTTGGTATTCCAGCGCAGTCGCTCCTTGGGGAGCGCAGGGCATTTGGGCAGACACTCCACCAGCTTCTTCGGCAGGAAAAGCTTCAAGTGGTGGCTCTTCTCTGCAGAGAGGGAGAGTTACAATCAGGTATCGGAGACGGTGCTGGAGCCAGGACTCCTGGGTTCTCCCCGGCTCTGGGAGGGGAGTGGGGGCTGGTGGGTAGAGCAGGGGGGGCTGGGAGCCAGGACTCCTGGGTTCTCTCCCCGGCTCTTGAAGGGGAGTGGGGGCTGGTGGGTTAGAACAGAGGGGGCTGGGAGCCCGGACTCCTGGGTTCTCTCCCTGGCTCTGGGAGGGGAGTGGGGGCTGGTGAGTTAGAGCAGAGGGGGATGGGAGCCCGGACTCCTGGGTTCTCTCCAGACTCTGGGAGGGGAGCGGGGGCTGGTGGGTTAGAACGGGTGGAGTGGGAGCCAGGACTCCTGGGTTCTCCCTGGCTCTGGGAGGGAAGTGGGGGCTGGTGGGTTAGAGCAGGGGGGCTGAGAGCCAGGACTCCTGGGTTCTCCCCGGCTCTGGGAGGGGAGTGGGGGCTGGTGGGTAGAGCAGGGGGGGCTGGGAGCCAGGACTCCTGGGTTCTCTCCCCGGCTCTGGGAGGGGAGTGGGGGCTGGTGGGTAGAGCAGGGGGGGCTGGGAGCCAGGACTCCTGGGTTCTCTCCCCGGCTCTGGGAGGGGAGTGGGGGCTGGTGGGTAGAGCAGCGGGGCTGGGAGCCAGGACTCCTGGGTTCTCTCCCCGACCCTGGGAGGGGAGTGGGGGCTGGTGGGTTAGAGCAGGGGGGGCTGGGAGCCAGGACTCCTGGGTTCTCTCCCCGGCTCTGGGAGGGGAGTAGGGGCTGGTGGGTCAGAGCAGGGGGGGCTGGGAGCCAGCACTCCTGGGTTCTCTCCCCGGCTCTGGGAGGGGAGTGGGGGCTGGTGGGTTAGAGCAGGGGGGCTGGGAGCCAGGACTCCTGGGTTCTCTCCCCGGCTCTGGGAGGGGAGTGGGGGCTGGTGGGTAGAGCAGGGGGGGCTGGGAGCCAGGACTCCTGGGTTCTCTCCCCGGCGCTGGGAGGGGAGTGGGGGCTGGTGGGTTAGCGCAAGGGGGGGCTGGGAGCCAGGACTCCTGGGTTCTCCCCGGCTCTGGGAGGGGAGTGGGGGCTGGTGGGTTAGAGCAGGGGGGGCTGGGAGCCAGGACTCCTGAGTTCTCCTCAGCTCTGGGAGGGGACTGGGGGCTGGTGGGTCAGAGCAGGGGGGGCTGGGAGCCAGGACTCCTGGGTTCTCCCCGGCTCTGGGAGGGGAGTGGGGGCTGGTGGGTTAGAGCAGGGGGGACTGGGAGCCAGGACTCCTGGGTTCTCTCCCTGGCTCTGGGACGGGAGTGGGGGCTGGTGGGTCAGAGCAGGAGGGGCTGGGAGCCAGGACTCCTGGGTTCTCCCCGGCTCTGGGAGGGGAGTGGGGGCTGGTGGGTCAGAGCAGGGGGGGCTGGGAGCCAGGACTCCTGGGTTCTCCTCGGCTCTGGGAGGGGAGTGGGGGCTGGTGGGTCAGAGCAGGGGGGGCTGGGAGCCAGGACTCCTGGGTTCTCCCCGGCTCTGGGAGGGGAGTGGGGGCTGGTGGGTCAAAGCAGGGGGGGCTGGGAGCCAGGACTCCTGGGTTCTCCCCGGCTCTGGGACAGGAGTGGGGGCTGGTGGGGGTCCCACCCCACGGGGACTAACCGGAGAGCTCTGTGGTTTCCTTGTTATTCATGGTCGGGGCCTGGCGCTGGACGACTAAAGCTCCGGACCTGGGGGGCTCATCTCATGGCACGCAGGGGAACGGCTCAGACCTGCGAATGGAAGAGCAGCAGGACTCAGATTCACCCGTAGCCAGGGCACAACCCGTCCCCCCACCGGCCACTCGCCAGCCCAGCGCCACGGGCCCATCCGGCCTGGCCTCCGCTGCCTCCCCACATCCCCTCCGAGCCGTCACCTCCCTTCCTCCCTCCACACCACGGCACCTAGTGCTCGTTTCTCCAAGTACTGCCACATGAAAGGCGCCCACCTCCGGGGCAGGGCGGCTGGTTACACAGGGACCCCTCGCCCAGGGCTGAGATGCAACCACCTCTGGGGCGGGGCGGCTGGGAAAACTGGTGCGGGGAACCCTTAACACCACAGGGCAGGACCCAGTAGATGAGAGATCCTAGAAAAATAAACCTGCACCGTATCACTGCTCCTCACAAGTAGCCGGGGGAAACATGAAACACTCCCAGAGTGCGGTCGGGTGGGTTAGAGCAGGGGGGGCTGGGAGCCAGGACGCCTGGGTTCTCTCCCCGGCTCTGGGAGGGCAGTGGGGGCTGGTGGTTAGAGCAGGGGGGGCTGGGAACCAGGACTCCTGGGTTCTCTCCCCGGCTCTGGGAGGGCAGTGGGGGCTGGTGGTTAGAGCAGGGGGGGCTGGGAGCCAGGACGCCTGGGTTCTCTCCCCTGCTGTGGGAGTGGAGTGGGGGCTGGTGGGTTAGAGCAGCGGGGGCTGGGAGCCAGGACGCCTGGGTTCTCTCCCCTGCTGTGGGAGGGAAGTGGGGGCTGGTGGGTTAGAGGAGGGGGGGCTGGGAGCCAGGACGCCTGGGTTCTCTCCCCAGCTGTGGGAGGGGAGTGGGGGCTGGTGGGTTAGAGCGGGCGGGGGGGGGGGGGGGGGGGGGCTGGGAGCCAGGACCCCTGTACAAGGAGAAGCCTTGTGCTTTGAGATCCTAGGGAGGGTTTGTAGGGACAGACTCTTCCCTCGGCCCCGTGCAGTTGCCCTTTTAATGAGCCACCAGCCGCAGGCTGCAGCCCAGCCCCTCCCCGGCCCAAGTGCAAGGAGGTTCCTGCCCCCCCTTCCCCCCCCGGGAGCAGAGCCAAGGGGAAGTGACTCGGGCTGGGTCACCGAGGCACCCTGGGAACCCCGGGGAAGCCACTCGACAACAGGCCAGGAAGAGGAAAGCCCCTCCCAGCGCTGGGGAGAGAACCCAGGAGTCCTGGCTCCCAGCCCCCCTGCTCTAACCCACCAGCCCCCACTCCCCTCCCAGCGCTGGGGAGAGAACCCAGGAGTCCTGGCTCCCAGCCCCCCTGCTCTAACCCACCAGCCCCCACTCCCCTCCCAGCGCTGGGGAGAGAACCCAGGAGTCCTGGCTCCCAGCCCCCCCTGCTCTAACCCACCAGCCCCCACTCCCCTCCCAGAGCCGGGGAGAGAACCCAGGAGTCCTGGCTCTCAGCCCCCCTGCTCTAACCACCAGCCCCCACTCCCCTTCAAGAGCCGGGGAGAGAACCCAGGAGTCCTGGCTCCCAGCCCCCCTGCTCTAACCATTAGACCCCACTCCCCTTCAAGAGCCGGGGAGAGAACCCAGGAGTCCTGGCTCCCAGCCCCCCCTGCTCTAACCCACCAGCCCCCACTCCCCTCCCAGAGCCGGGGAGAGAACCCAGGAGTCCTGGCTCTCAGCCCCCCTGCTCTAACCACCAGCCCCCACTCCCCTTCAAGAGCCGGGGAGAGAACCCAGGAGTCCTGGCTCCCAGCCCCCCTGCTCTAACCACCAGCCCCCACACCCCTCCCAGCGCCAGGGAGAGAACCCAGGAATCCTGGCTCCCAGCCCCCCTGCTCTAACCCACCATCCCCCACTCCCCTCCTAAAGCTCTGCGCCGGGCGAGGGGTCCCTGGGTAACCAGCCGCCCCGCCCCAGAGGTGGCCGCATCTCCACGCCGGGCGAGGGTCTCTCTGAGGGGGGCTACGGGGGGGGGCGCGAGGGCTCTGGCAGGGCAGCATCCCCTGGCGTTTCCCCCACGCGCTCCCCGATCTCGGCTGGGGGGTCCGTGCCCAACACATGGCTCCAATGCCCCCCACCTCCAGCCCCACAGACGTCCACTGCCCAGCATCCCCTCCCTTCCACCCCCTGCCCTCCACCAACAGCTGCAGACCCCCAGCATCCACCTGCCCCCCATGCCTCCAATCCCCCCACCCCTCCAGTGCACCTCCAACCCAGCACCCACTCCCTGTCCCCCACTCCCTCTGCCTACCCCACACAAGCCCTCCACACCTCTAATGTCCCCCACAATGCACCTGCCATCGCACCCCCAGCATCCACCTGCCCCCCACAGCCCCAGCAGCCCCTCCCTGCCCCACACACTGCCACACCCCCAATGTCCACCTGCCCCCCACAGCCCCAGCAGGCTCTTACTGTCTGACAGACCCCCTCACAACCCCCCAATGCACCTGCCCCCCACGCCCCTACCAGCCCCTCCCTGCCCCACAGAACCCCCTGCACACCCAGCGTCTGCCTGCCCCCCCACCCCAGCAGCCCCTCCCTGCCCCACAGACCCCCACAAGCCCCAAATGCATCTGCCCCCACACCCCCAGCAGCCCCTCCCTTCCCCACAGACCCCCCAACCCCCAGCATGCACCTGCCCCCCACACCCTGTCCCACATCCGCAGCATGCACCTGCCCCCCACCAGCCCCTCCAATCCCTCTCTGCCCCACAGACCCCACTCGCACCCCCACCCCCTCTCCCTGCCCCACAGACCCCCCACATCCCCAGCATGCACCAGTCCCCCCCACCCTCTCCCTGCCCCACAGCCGGAGCATGCACCAGTCCCCCCAGCAGCCCCTCCCTGCCCCACAGACCCCTCCGCACCCCGAGCATGCACCAGCCCCCCCACACCCTGTCCCTGCCCCACAGACCCCCCCGCATGCACCAGCCCCCCCGCGCGCGGCGATCGGGCTCCGCGCTGGGACCCCCCGGGCCGGTACCTGCCGGGGCTCCGCCACCGCCGCCGGCCGCCATCGCCCCGCGCAGCCCCAGGCCCGGCCCCGCCGCCCGCTGCGTGTGAGCGCAGCGCGCACGGGGGGCGGGGCGCCGTGCGCCGGGGGCGGGGCCGAGCGGCGGGGCGGGCGCTATAGCGCCGTATGGACCGCGGGGCGGGGGGGTCTCTGTGGGGCCCAGTCGTATAGACCGCGGCATGTGGGTCTCTATGGGGCCCGGCCATATGGACCATGTCACATAGGTCTCTATGGGGCCCGGCCGTATGGTTCTCTATGGTGCCCGCCTTTTCGACCGCGGCATGTGGTTCTCTATGGGGCCTGGCCGTATGGACCACAGTATATGATTTTCTATGGGGCTCGCCTTATGGACCGCGGCATGTGGTTCTCTGTGGGACCCAGCCATATGGACCGCGGTGCGTGGGTCTCTATGGGGCCCAGCCGTATGGACCGCGGCGCGTGGGTCTCTGTGGGGCCCAGTCATATGGACCGCGGCGCGTGGGTCTCTGTGGGGCCCAGCCGTATGGACCGCGGCGCGTGGGTCTCTGTGGGGCCCAGCCGTATGGACCGCGGCGCGTGGGTCTCTGTGGGGCCCAGCCGTATGGACCGCGGTGCGTGGGTCTCTATGGGGCCCAGCCGAATGGACCGCAGCATATGGTTCTCTATGGGGAATTTGCACCTCTCCGCATGGATTGAGCTGGAAGGCTGAGTCGGATGAGGTAATCTGCACTTTTACCAGGCATGCCAGGCCTTCCCGGGGCTGCTCAGTGCCTGGTTTTCATCCCCGTGTGTGTTTCCTTGGGGTGTTTGGTGTGTTTGGTTTTTTCCTTCTTGCTGGTCGACAAGCCAAAAAGGCTTGTGCTGTCCGGAGGAAATGACTGCAAACCTGGAGTAATTGGCAAGGCACGGGAGAACAGAAGGATTATCGTTTTAAGGTGGGGAACGGACGGCTGGCGGCGTTTTCAAAACCACACCAGTGATTTAGGAGTCCGAGTCCTCCCGGAAAGTCAACGTGGCCCGGGATGGTCCGTTCTCGCCACACCCTGCCGCCTGGAAACCAAAGCAGCCCTCCAGTTCAAATTCCCCACCCTCGCGGCCAGCAGGGAGAGGCGGATCTTCCAGGCGAACGTTGCACTGGAGCCCGAGGAGGAACAAGAGGATGATGATCTGAGTTACCCCAGGGTAAATCCATTATAGCGTTGAAAACAGGTATCTCCACCACTCGTAAATGTAATCGGAACCCTCCTTTGATGCTGGGATCACTTTCTCTATCCCTGCAGAGCAGCGTGGGAGACAGCAAGGCCTTGTGAACGTGATGGGGAGAAATCTCGGGCTATTCTTGTTCGCAGCCCCGAGGAGAAACCCAGCCCTGCTCTTTCGCACTTGGGCCAGGTTCTGAAAGGGTCACTCACCCCGGGGCCTCCGCACCACGTCCACCTTCACCTCGGAGCTGAAGCGCAGGCTCCTCCGCAAAGGAGGGACTTGGACCCTGAGCAAGCGGAAAGCAAGAGCGGGGAGACAGGCTGGGGAAGAGGCAGTGTGGCCCAGTGGGTAGCGACACTGGCTTGGTAGTCAGGCTGCCGGGTTTCTGCCACTGAACTGCTGTGTGACCTGAAACAAGTCCCTTCCCCTCTATTTCCCTGCTCACCTTTTGTCTATTTAGACGGTGACGAGCTCCCAAGCTCCCGCTCTGTGTCTCCGCAGCACCCGGCGCATCGGGGCCCCTGAGAGGTGCTACTAGTGTGGCAGAAATTTGGCTCTGTCCTATTACAGCTTCTTTCCACAACGCTCTTTTGAGGGGGGGGAAAATGTAAACACGGCCAAGTGTTTCCACTTCGTTTAATAGTGCGGATTATAAATAAGCTGCATTTCCCATAACGAATACAGGAGAGGACAACCACTGTCTGAAGAACCTTTCGAGAGAAGAACCTGAGGCATCGAAAAGCAGCAAAATCGATACAAGAATTCTAGCACAAATTTCGCCTAGGGTCACTCTACCGTGAGATAAACGAAGGACTTGTCCAGTAAACCTTTAGGGTCACTTCTCCTATAGTTGAACAACTGATCTCTCTTGTTAACTTCAAAAAATACACATTAAATGCTGTGGAACAGTAAAAACATGAATCATTTGGGCGTGGATCCATCTAGGTATTTACACTCATGGCTGGACATCAACAGGCTTATGCGTCTGCTTCAAATTAAGCGTGGGCTTCTGTTCTTTACTGCACAACATGAGCGAATGACATAGGGCCAGACAGCAAACCCCTCACTCGAATACACGCTCGCCAAACATCTGATACCTCCAGAGATACTAGCCACAGCAGGCTAGGATGTGACGCCTTTAAAAGCCCAATGCTCATTTTGCAGTGACAACAGACGGTCTGAACCTTGCCGAGAACCTGTGCTTTTATCCTGCAGCACTGGAAGAGTCAGGTGCCAATATTGGCTGAACCTCACCCAGCCACAGTCCTTGCCCAAAGCAGGAGTACTTTCCTGGGCCCAGGTTAGAAAAGAAGATAGCTTGTTTTCTTAACAAAACCCCCAAATAGATGGTATGATTAAAAGTTTGCCGTGGGGTTTTCCGAATGACCGACGTCCCTTTGGAAAAGAGAGCCAGCCATCGGAACTGTCAATCGGGTAAGAACCCTGATTGTTCTGGCGGGGAAATTCACCGGGACCGACTGAATTTCACCCTCGCTGTTTTCATTCACATCGGCCTTCCGAAATGAGCCAGGAGGGGGGCTTGGGTTTTCCAAAGAGCACTGGAGGGTCAGGCGTTTGGCTCCCGTGGGCTCACGGTATTTCCTCAAGGGTGATTTATAATTCATTACCCCGAAACTAGGCACAGGGGAACTGGCCGGAGTAGAACTGGTTCCAGATTCGCACCCCGCTCTCCCTGACAGGAAGGTTTGGGGAAAGCCAGCGGTATCGCCTCTCCCCTCGGTGCCCCGCTCCACACTTACCTCACCTGGACGGCTCTTGCTGCGTATCCGAGTGTCCTGGGACCGTGCCACCCATGGCTTTTGTCTTTCCCCGCTGTCTCCCACGAGACCGGCACTCATCAGAGGCTCCCACTACCCAACACAGCCTTCCACCCGGGGCAGAGACGGATCCAAACTTCAGCTCAGGTTCTGACAAGGTCCCAGGCTGGAGGCTTATCTGAATATTTTTGGTGGGGAGGGCGGCCAGGGGACATGGCTTCAAGACCGTTTCATCACGCGTCAGGACTACTCATCATTCCCAGGCGCGGAAGGCAGCAGATTCCTTAGGACCGTTGCCTGGGCTGCTTTGCTCTCTAAGCGTTTGCTAACTAAAACACCCCTCCGATATGTAGGAGTGGGGTGCGGGGGAATACAGGCAGCCTCCTCTTCTTTTCTACTCGCACTGAATCACTATGGAAACAATCCTGAAGTCTCTGCCGGTGTCTTTCTGGCTACGGAGCCGTGTCCCGAAAGCCCACAGAGAGCGTCAAGAAGGAAGCGGTTGCTTTCCTTGCCAAAAAAAACAACAAAACCCAAACCAAAATCCAAGGCACGAAACAGTCAATAACCAGGAACCAAGCAGGCACTCGGGGAGTTCGCTTTCTCGACGCCCGATGTCAGGAGAGGAGAGTTAATCCACTTTCAATATAAGGCCTGCTGCAAGCATGCATGGGTGATAGCCCCCTCCATCCCCCACGCTGAGCACTTCAAGATCACTCTTCCGGCTGGTGCCCAAAGCCCCAGAAGGTTTCCTGAGGCAGGCACCTGACCGGTGGCTGGGGTCGGTCTGCCGTGGCCACGAGGGAGGAGACCACCTCTGCGATCCCTTGCTGCTCTCCCATGCTGCAGCTCCACTGAGGGCCAAGGAATGAAAATAGAAAAGGTTACCAGTGAAATCATTCTTAGCCCAGACGTCCTACGCCCGAGTCCTGTACCTTATCCATCACACCGGACTCTCCTCGGTGGGTAAACAGATAATCCATCCCTCTCCCCCCCATGCTGAGGCAGTATGAAGGCCGCCCTCCCATTTACTTCTGCACAAGGACCCGATTTCCAGAGAACTTTTGCTCGTTCTATGAGTCAAGGTGTTAGCGACGGCTTTAATCGCCAACCATTGCCTGGAATGTGAAAGCCCAGCTCGGTTTGTTCTGCCTCTGACATCATCAGGGTAAAGATTTGCCAAGTGGGACTGAGCAGACAATTCTGTCATTGATGTCAGAGGCAGAAAGGGATGCGGCTTGCTCTTTTCTAGCTGCGCTGGCCCTGCAGTTCTAAGGGGTGTGAGGGCTTGAGAGCAGGTGAAGTCATCCACAGAGGAGAGAGAGGACTATATTTACAAAACTACTTGAAAAGATCGTGAGAGGAATCGTGAGAGGCATGATTACACCTGGCTGATTCAAAAAAAAAATTTTTTTTGGTGGAAAATGCCAATTAATTGAAATTGAAACTTTTTGCAGGAAAGTTTCAACAAATATTCCTGTTCTGAAAAAAAAATTGGGGGGGAAAAAAGCTTTGAAATTGTGAAAACCTGCTGTTTTGACATTTTAAAAAGGAAGGTTTGAAATGACTTTTTATTTCAAAATTTACGTTAGTTTGTCATTTAAAAAATGTTACCAAAAAAAAAAGGGAAAATCAAAATTAAAAATTTCAGAATGATTGAAAGGACAGATTTCGATTGAACTGATCCAAACTGATTTTTTTCCCCCCAGATGTTCCGTTCGCAAACATTTTGACTTTTTGTCCTGATTTGGGACAGGGAAAATTTACAAAATCTCAAAGATTCTCACAGGACGGGAAAACCATTTCCCACCCTGCGCTAGAGGTAATAAAGTTATACAAAATGATAAATGGGAATTAGGGTCGAACCCTTCCATTCATTTATCCATAACACAAGAACGAGGGCGCTATTCAATTCAACTGGAAGGCAGCAAATTAAAAACCGATCAGAGGAAAAACTTCTCCACACAAGGCACAATTAGCCTATGTAACTCACTGCCACAATATCTCATTGAGGACAAGGCCTTATGGTTGTGTGCAAGATACGGAGGTAATCGTTCTGGTTTATTTGGCACTGGCGAGGCCTCAGGTGGAATACCGAGTCCAGTTTTGAGCATAACACTTTAAGAAAAACGTGGCGAAATTGGAGAGACCCCAGAGGACAGAGGAGAACCACAAAAATGATACAAGTTTTAGAAAACCTGACCTACGAGGAAAAGTTCAAAGAACGGGGCACCTTTAGGCTGAGGGGGGACCAGATAACAATCTTCAAATATGTTTTAAAGAGGGATCGTGATCAATTGTTCATCATGTCCACGGAGAACAGGACAAGAAGGACGTGGCTTAGTTTTCAGCAAAGGAGATTTAGGTTAGATATTCGGAAGAACTTTCTGACTCTAAGGATAGTTAAGCACAGGAACGGGTTACTTAGGGAGGTTGTGGATTACCCATCCCTGGAGGTTATTAAGAACAGGTTAGACAAACACCAGTCAGCAAAATGGTCCAGGTTTACTACTTCTTGCCTCAGCGCAGGTCCCTTCCAGCCCGACATTTCTATGATTAGCAGGATTCGGGTGGGTAACGAGAACATCCGGGGTGAGACTAATCAGGATTTCCAACTAAGCAAGAGGTTTGGAAGGGATATGACTCCTCCTGCTTTAAGGCATGAGTCAATCCCCAAGTAATAGGATTTCTTGTTCCACCATTGGAAACAGGATATAGGACTGGCTGGACCATGAATTTCCCTATGTTCTGAGCATGATGACACTTTTGGGGGCCACCGTTTTCCATCTGAACAGAAACCGAGATGTGCACCTCACACAGTGAACAGGAAAGGTTTAGGAAAAAAAAAAACCAAGCCCATTCATTCACCCATCTTTGTGATCCACACACCCCACTCACCTGCCCACTGTTGCTGCAGCTAACAAAAGAGTCCTCTTCACAGAGCCAGGAAGGTCTTGGCTTGGTCAAACGGCTCAGCAGGTCTCTTCCGCTTTGCAATTCTTCTGCTAGAGAGACAGCGGCGCCTTCGAGCCCTTCAGAGTTGGCTGGGAATCCATATCCACCCCATTTCAGCTGCTTCAGCCTGTACAGCGCCATGCACACAGCACAGTGGTTGCAAACACTTGAATATGCCCCAGGAGTAGCTAGAGCCCAGAACTGAGATTGGGAGCCCTGTACAGTAGGACCTCAGAGTGACGAACTGACCACCCCAACGACAGTTTCATAGATTCCAACGCCGGGGGGGACCATTGTATAACCCAGGCCAGAGACCTGCCCCAAAATATTCCCGAGAGCAGATCTTTTAGGAAAACATCCAATCTTGATTTAAAAATGGACAGTGATGAAGAATCCACCATGACCCTGGGTCAACGGTTCCAACGGGTAATTCCACTCACTGTTAAAAATGTATGCCTTCTTTCCCGTCTGAATTTGTCTAGCTTCCACTTCCAGCCATGGGACCGTGTTCGACCTTTCTCTGCTAGATTGAAGAGCTCGTTATTAAATATTGGTTCCCCCCTTGTCGGTACTTATAGACTGCAATCAAGTCACCCCGTAACTTTAATTACTCAGGTTGGAAGTTGGCCGGGACAACGAGATTAACACCTGACTTTAAAACTACTATTATTTAATTATTACAAACATCTGGGAAGACAATTCCCCACAGCAGAACGCCCCCTAGCACCACACGGGGGGATCATAGTCCGCCCGGCCTGCCAGGGGAGGGCACCCCCTGCTGAGCCCCCACCCCCTGCAGCACAGCGCCCCTTAGCAGCATATTGCAGCGAGCGCACCAACATTACCTCCTGACGCATTATAAATTGGGTGGCCAACCCTCCAGGATTGGCCTAGAGTCTCCAGGAATTAAACATTAACCTTGAATTAAAGATTATGTCATGTGATGAAATCTCCAACCAAAACTGGCAACCCGAATTATAAGGGAAAACTGAAGCCCAACCCCTCCAAATGCCCAACCTGGCCAAACCTGCTTAGCTTGCAAGATTTAAAACCCACAGCAATCAATAGTTAATCAAATCAATTTAATTATAATAATCAAAAGATTAAATGACAGCCTCGAAATCAACAGCAACAAATGCACCTTGCCAACGGCACGAAGGAGGGTTTGGGACTTCTGACAGAAAGAGATGCAGTCCTCCAAATCTTTCTGCCCCACCACTTTGGTCTCTTAGATCAGTGGTTCTCAACCAGGGGTACGCAACATAAAAAGCACTAGCAAAGTCAGGACAAACTAAAATTTCATGCAGACAACGACTTGTTTATACCGCTCCATAGACTATACCCTGAAATGTACGTCCAGTCGTTATATGCCAGTTGATTGGTTTTATAATTGTATGGTACAAACGAGGATGTCAGCCGTTTTTCGTCCCAGTGTGGCTCATTTTGTAAGCGCGGCGTTTTGAAGAGAGGTGTAACTTGGGGGTACGCAAGACAGATCAGACTCCTGCAAGTGCTACAGTAGTCTGGAAAGACTGACAGCCACTTAGTCAGGGGGTTGCATTGGTTTAACGTATAGTGAGAGACGCCAGGAGCTCAACTGATTTACTTTAAGAAAGGGAAGGTACTCGATCACAGTCTATCGTGGGGAACAGAAATTCAATGCTGCAAAGTGAAGCTAGACAGATCCAGACAAGGTGTGAGACTTTGATCACTTTACTCGGCTGGGTGTACACGGCCCTCCGTCTTAATGCCATTAGGGTTTCGCTGCATTGACCGACGCTGTGCAATGCAGAAATAGAGAAACAACACCAAATCCCACTCATTCCCCTCCCACAGACGCCCGCCCGACCAATAAATTCAGCTCCATACTGATCAATGCTGCTTTGCCTTTTCTTCAGGTCCTCCAGGTGGTAACAGACCGACATCACGCCACCGTTCTCCAGTCTCTTTCGTTTCAGCCGGCCGCTTCTCCTCCGACACAGCTCCCGAGGAGAGGGGAGCGCCTGCGGGACGGCCAGCACTGGCCAGGACCCTGCGTCTGTCTGAGCATCGGGCCGGTGGACAGCAGAGCTAGACCTCTAAAAGGTAAAGAGAACATAGGAACTGCCAGACTGGATCAGACCCCAGTATCCTCTTTAAGAGGAAGGTACAAGAACCCCTCATGGGCTACTTTGCCCCTATATTAGGTCTAACAGAGATTGGCTTGAACAATGAAACACGAGGTCTAATATCCCTCAGCATTAGCTATCATAACTCTGAATAGTCTCACCCATATAAATGGCCAGCCCCTCTTTGAATCTTGCTGCCTTCTCTGCCTCGGTAACTTCAAGTGGCGGGGTGTTCCACAGGCTAGCAATGCATTGTCTGGGAAATGATTTCTTTTGAACCATTTTGAATCCACAGGGATGGTGTCCCTAGGCTCTGTTTGTCAGAAGCTGGGAATGAGCGACAGGGGAAGGATCGCTTGATTCCCTGTTCGGTTCATTCCCTCTGGGGCACCTGACACTGGCCACTGTCGGAAGACAGGACACTGGGCTAGATGGACCTTTGCTCTGACCCATAGGGCTGTTCTTATTTCTTCCTTTCTCTGGTGAACAGTGCCAATCTTTTCAATCTCTCTCCATAGGAGAGTTTTACCAGGCCTTAACCAATATCATGCCTAGAGCTGGGCAGGAAATGGTTTTCTCCTCTTGAGAGACTTTTTGAGATTTCCCCCCCCAAAAAATGCTCCCATTCCACATAAGGGTAAAATCGAGACTTATTGAAATGTTTCACAAAAAAAGAAAGAGAGAGAGAGACCCTGGCCATTGGGTCCTACACCTTACAACCAGGAACCACCCAGAAACTGAAGCTATTAAGAAACACATTTAAGTTGTGGGAGTGCCTAGAAGGCAGGCAGGTGGGAGCCTCCTAGTGCTAGGCCCTGTACAGACATATAGTCCCTGACCCCAAGCTAAAAGACATCACAGGTGGATGAGACGAAAAAGCAGGTCGTGGTGGGAGGCAGTGTAGTGTAACACAGATAATACAACACGTGCATTTTTTAGCCAATCGGGAGCAGCGTTTTCAGGCCCCAGTTGTTCTCTTATGGAAGAGGTGAGTTTTGAGGAGGGACTTTTATGGGCATGGTGGCACATGGAGGATCTGTCTGCCAGGGTATTCAACCAGTGCTCCATGAACGGCACTGGCTGGGTTTCCAGAATCGCTGTAAGGTCTGGTCTACACTGCAGACCTACATCGGTATCACTCTGTCGCTCAGGGGTATCCACACCAGAACCAAAACCAGAGAGAGACAAAGCAGGCTGCTCCCTAAGTCAGAGGCACAACTCACTCCACCTCGGCAGGATGACTACTCAGGACACAGATTGCATGCTGCCCTACAGAGGCCCCTGGCCTGCAAGCAGGACCAGGCAACCCCTTAGGTGTCCATTTTTACAGTTTTCAATCCACCACAGTTACCTGAAATCATCCTGCCCCAGCTGAGATCAGCAGATGAGATCACCATAAGAAAGGATTGCTGCTTGCCAAGAGTTTCCTGGTACGGGCCCACTGCTGGGGCCCCTAAATGGTACCCGAATGTAGGTACACAGGAATATACCCCATCCTTGCCCCCAAGAATCAGGCCGCTTGTGGTCTTCTCCCTTTGCCTTGGCCCCTGACTCCCACCAAGATTTTTCTGGCCTCTCCTAATAAGCATGCCGGTTGCAAATCGGCTCTTAGCACCAGCTACACCCTCAATCTCACCCCTAATGAGCTAATTAACAGCCGTCAGTGCTAAGTAGGGAACTATAACAACACTTGGATATGCACTGGGTGCCCTACAAAGATAATTAATCAAAGGAGCTAGTGGGGATGGGGAACGGGGCAGAGGAGAAACACACCTGACATTTTTAATGGTTTTTTTAAGGGAGATTTACTTGTACACCTCCTCGCCGCTTTGCAGGTGGGTGGTAGATTTAACCATCATCAGAAATGTCTCAAGGACTTGTAATCATCCAGATTGTTTTGGGGCTTGCAATCTCCTGCCCTGGAGATCAGACTAGTTCATCTATCGATCCCTTCTGGCTTTAAACTCAGTGAAGCTACGAAGCCACTTGTGGTTTCCCAGGTCAGCCATCAACCTGGGTTCTGTCACTTCCCCGCTTTGTGCCTGTGTCCACCCCCACCTCTTTTGTCCGTCTTCTCTGTTATGCAGGCACCACGTCACTAAAATGAAGGTGAGTTTTGCACTTAAAGCTGGGATCCGACCTTTTTTATTACGTCTGCAACATATGGCTATGCCCTGCCTAAAATTCCAGCCCTTATTCTTCGAGTGTGCAGTGAAGTGGTTGAAAATTTTCAGGCAAGTCTGTTAATTAGTTTAGGAGTTAACAATTAATTAAAACAGTGTCCTTTCAGAAATGGAAGCAGCTTGTCTCAGACTCCCTTTTGTGTGTCCCTAATGATCTCTTAGGGCATGTCTACGCGGGCAGAGTTACGGCGCCGCTCAGAGAGCGCGGCAGGGAAACCGCTGTTGTGTGTTCACACTGACAGCTGCCTGCGCAATAGCGTGTTCACACTTACGGCGCTATTCGGAGCGGTGCACTCTGGGCAGCCATCCCACAGAACATCTCTTCCTCTTCTGCCGCTAAGAGTTGCGGGAAGGCGGAGGGGGTCGCGGAGCATCCTGGGTCCAGTCCAGTGCCCCGTGATGCATTGCTTCGCATCCCAGCAATCCCTGTGCTTTCATCTGCATTTGGCGCCATCTTTCAACCGTTTGTGTACTGCGCGTCCTGCCTCTTCGGGCTGCAGGAATGGATCCCACCCTGTTGACCAACATGCTGCTCGCTCTGACCAACACATCACGAGTGGCACTGGAGTTATTCCTTAAACTACAAAGGCAAGAGGAGTGCGACATTGATCTCGCCACGTGTAGTAGCTATGACACAAGATTGCTTGTGGCATTCATGGAGGTGCTGACCACAGTGGAACGCTGCTTTTGGGCTCAGGAAACAAGCACTGAGTGGTGGGATCACATTGTCATGCACGTCTGGGATGATGAGCAGTGGCTGCAGAACTTTCGCATGAGGAAAGCCACATTTATGGGACTGTGTGATTAGCTCGCCCCAGCCCCACGGCGCAAGGACACGAGAATGAGAGCTGCCCTGCCATTGGAGAAGCGCATGGCGATTGCACTGTGGAAGCTTGCTGCTACTCCAGGCTGCTACCGATCGGTCGCTAACCAGTTCGGAGTGGGAGAGTCGACCGTTGGAGTCGTGTTGACGGAAGTGTGCAGGGCCATTAATCGCATCCTGCTCCAAAAGACCGTCACTCTGGGCAACGTGCGTGACATTGTGGCTGGCTTTGCACAAATGGGCTTCCCTAACTGCGGAGGGGCGAACGATGGTGTCACGGAGTAAGGTGGGACTCAGGGCCCTGCACCCCCGGCTTCCTGCGATTCACCATGACTCTCAGCCAGCCAGTAAAGCAGAAGGTTTATTTAGACGACAGGAATACAGTCCAAGACAGGTCTTGCAGGCACAGACAACGGGACCCCCCTCAGTTGGGTCCCGCTTGGGGTCCCCGGGCACCCTAGCCCCTCTGGGAGGACAGAGCCCCGTCTGCCCCCAGCCCTGGTCACTAGCCAGCTCTTCCAACTCTGTCTTCAGCGACCCCCTCCCCCAGCCTTTGTTCAGTCTCCTGGGCAAAGGTGTCACCTGGCCTCTCCCCCTTCCTGGGTTCTCATGTTACATGCTCAGGTATTCTCCTTCTTTCATTCTCCCATCCATTCTCCCATCCCCCAATGCAGACCATCCTAGCCACACTCCCCTGTCAGCATTCACAGACCACTTTAAGAACAGTCCCCGTTCGTCACATCTCTCCCCCCTCCGAGACCGAACTGAGCGGGGTCATTTTAACCAGTGACCCGGGGAAGTTCGAACCTACCCCCGTTCCCATGGATGCCCCCGCATCCCTTCCTTTCCTCGGTGAGAATTACACCAGGCCCCTCCAGTTTCACGCCCCCCCTTAGGTCGGGGGTGCTCGATGGCACTCGCAGTTCGCATGTGGGAAGGTTTATGCGGCCTGTGCCCTTTTCCCACCCCAATACCCCTGGGGTTCCAACTGGGCTGTGGTCTTCTCCCCGCGTTCCAGTCTGGAGGTCTGTGCTTCGGGCTCTCCTGGTTCAGAGCCCCCCTTTTAACCTTGGCCACCCTCTGTAAAGGCTCCTTTATGCTGGGCAAGGGTCCTACAGCCGTTTTCCCCTTGTCCCGGGCCTTCCTTCCCCTCTGACAGGGGTCACAGGATCGGCAGTACTGCCGGACAGTAACAAAGACCCCAGGCCAGTAAAAGCTCCGTAGCAGCCTCTGCTGGGTACGCCAGGTTCCCTGGTGCCCTGGGAGGGGGGTGTCATGGACCCGGTACAGCAGCTGGCGGCGATACTTCTGGGGTACCACCAGCTGCCTCCTGATCCCCCCTGACCCCATTTTCCCTGGGGGAGCCCATTCTCGGTACAGGAACCCCTTCTCCCACAGGAACCTTTTCCGGCCACCTCTCCCCATGGTTTGTACCGCACCGAGGTCGGCCAGGTCCCTTATCTTCCGCAAGGAGGGATCTGTCTGCAACTCGGCCTGGAACTCAGCAGCTGGGACAGGGATGGCCACCTGTTCTCTCTCGCCGGCTGGGTCTGAAGCCGCAGCCTCCCTGAGCCGTGTCCCTGGGCGTTCCCTCCCCACCAGGTTAGGGTCCTGCGCCTCGGGCAAGGCACCCTCCCCCAGGCCAGGGCGCAGTGCCCCTCGCCGGCTCTGACTGCAGGTCACAACCAGGGCACCCTGGGGGTTGCTTGGCCAGTCCTCCAGGTCCCCCCCCATCAACACCTCAGTGGGCAAATGGTGGTGCACCCCCACATCCTTGGGGCCCTCCTTGGCCCCCCACTTCAGGTGTACCCTCGCCACGGGCACTTTGACTGGTGTCCTGCCCACCCCCGTCAGGGTCAGGTAGGTGTTGGGCACCACCCGACCTGGGGCCACCACCTCGGGCTGGGCCAGCGTCACCTCTGCGCCCGTATCCCAGTATCCATTGTCCTTCCTCCCATCCACCTCCAGGGGAACAAGGTACTCTCTCCGGAGGGACAGCCCCGCTCCCACCGTATAAACCAAAAACCCTGAGTCTGGAGCATCCAGCCCCCCAGAGGAGCTGGCCTGGAGCTCTCCTCCCTCCTTAGCAGGTGGTACTCTGCCAGCCCCCCTTCCCTGGGAATGCTGCCTCTCGCCCGGCTGGGTCTCTACCCAGTCAACCCTCTGTGGGTTCGGTCTGCTCAGTCTGTCCCTGAGCCTGGGGCACTGGGCCCGTAGGTGACCTCTCTGGTCACAGTGATAGCAGACCATGCCCCATGGGTCCCCTCGAGTGGGTCGGATGGACCTGACGCTGGATGTTCCCCTTTGGTGGGGTTTTTCCGTATTTTCCCGCTGGGAGGTCCCATGGTGACTCTCGCTCTGCGTTGTGGTGGGACTGTTCCTTTGGGACTCCTCCCTGTTATCCCCTGCCCGACTGTTCACAAACTCGTGGGCCAGCTGGCCTGCGTGCTGCGGGTTCTCTGGCTTTTGGTCCATCAACCATCGCCTCAGGTCGGGTGGGCACTGCTCATACACGTGCTCCAGTACGAATAGGTCAAGTAGGTCCTCTGTAGTTTGGGCCCCCGCCGTCCACTTGCGGGCATACCCCTGCGCCCGGTTGGCCAGTTGCAGGTATGTGACCTCACGGGTTTTACGCTGATTCCGGAACTTTTGCCGGTACATCTCAGGGGTCAGCCCAAACTCGCGGAGCAGGGCCTTTTTGAACAGTTCGTAGTCCCCTGTCTCCGCCCCTTTCAGTCGGCTGTACACCTCCCTGGCTGTGGGGTCCAGTGAGGGAATGAGAAACTGGAGCCTGTCTGCAGGGTCAACCTGGAGCAGCCCGCAGGTATTCTCAAAGGCCGTCAGGAAGGTATCCATGTCCTCCCCCTCCTTACGCTGGGCCAGCAAGCACTTATCGAAGCTCTTTGCAGCCTTGGGTCCCCCCTCACTCACTGCAGCTGGGGCCCCACTGCTCCTCAGCCTGGCCAGTTCCAGCTCATGCTGACGTTGGTTCTCCTCATGCTGACGCTGTTTTTCCCGTTCTTCCCGCTCTTCCCGCTCATGCTGTCTCTGTTGTTCACGATCCTTCAGCTCTCTCAGTTTTAGCTCTCTCTCCCATTCCAGCCCATTCCGCTCCACGGATGCTGCGCGTGGCCGGGAGGATCCCCTGCTGGCCGGCGAGCGTGGCCGGGAGGATCCCCTGCTGGCCGGGGGGGTCACGGTGCCCTCGGTATTTGCTGGGCTCCTCCCCACCCTTCCCCTAGGCATAGGAAGGAGGGGTCTCGGGAAGCCCTCAGCAGCTGGCTGACCACTCCCAGCTGGGACAGACACTGGGGCCTGCGCTGCATCTGCCAGGCTGCTTCCCTCAGAGACAGGGATCAGTTCATTCGAGCGATCTCCCTTCTCCAGCTGGGCAATGAGCTGTTCTTTGGTGAGCTTCCCAATGCGCACCCCCCTCTGCTTGCACAGCTCCACCAGGTCGCTCTTAAGCCGCTTGGCATACATCTTCCTGCTGGCCACTCACAGGCCTATGCGCTCACCGCTCCCCACAGTTTCCAGGGAGACCCCTAGTGTGCCAGCCCTTCTCGAGGTCACCACCTCTCTGCCAGGGTCGAGCTGCAGACTCCTCCGCCCCGGGACCGCTCGCTGCAATCCCCAGGGGAACCCTGTTACTGCAAAAGTCCTTCTCGCTGGTCACACACTCCCAGGGGTGATAACCGTCTCTCTCTGACTCTTCAGCACGCCTGGTCCCCGTCAATCCCCCTTCGCTTTACTTCTCCCCAGTCACTTACTGCAGGAAGCGCCGTCCACGGGGTGCAGTAGATCCCACCGCTGCCACCAGTTGTCACGGAGTAAGGGGGGACTCAGGGCCCTGCACCCCCGGCGTCCTGCGATTCACCATGACTCTCAGCCAGCCAGTAAAGCAGAAGGTTTATTTAGACGACAGGAATACAGTCCAAGACAGGTCTTGCAGGCACAGACAACGGGACCCCCCTCAGTTGGGTCCCGCTTGGGGTCCCCGGGCACCCTAGCCCCCCTGGGAGGACAGAGCCCCGTCTGCCCCCAGCCCTGGTCACTAGCCAGCTTCTCCAACTCTGTCTTCAGCGACCCCCTCCCCCAGCCTTTGTTCAGTCTCCTGGGCAAAGGTGTCACCTGGCCTCTCCCCCTTCCTGGGTTCTCATGTTACATGCTCAGGTATTCTCCTTCGTTCATTCTCCCATCCATTCTCCCATCCCCCAATGCAGACCATCCTAAACAACACTCCCCTGTCAGCATTCACAGACCACTTTAAGAACAGTCCCCGTTCGTCACAGATGGCACGCCTATTCCAATTCTGGCACCAGACCACCTAGCCACATTAATCGCAAGGGGTATTTCTCAATGGTTCTCCAGGCGCTTGTGGATCACCGTGGGCGTTTCACAGACATTAACACAGGCTGGTCCGAAAAGGTGCATGACACACGCATCTTTCAGAACACTGGCCTGTTCAGGAAGCTGCAAGCTGGGACTTTCTTCCTGGACCAGAAGATCACCGTAGGGGAAGTCGAAATGCCCATTGTGATCCTGGGAGACCCTGCCTACCCCTTAATGCCGTGGCTTATGAAGCCATACACGGGGCACCTTGACAGCAGCAAGGAGCGGTTCAACAACAGGCTGAGCAAGTGCAAGAATGACTGTTGTGTGCTTTTGGCCGTTTAAAGGCCTGCTGGCGCTGCCTCTAGGGGAGGCTGGACCTGGCCGATGACAATAATCCTATGCTTATAGTTGCGTGCTGTGCGCTCTATTATATTTGTGAAGGGAAGGGTGAAAGCGTCACTCAAGGTGGGACCGTTGAGGCTCAGCGCCTGGAGGCTGAGTTTGAACTGCCAGAGACCAGGGCTATTAGAGGGACGCAGCGCAGGGGCATAAGGATCAGGGATGCCTTGAGGCAGCCATTTGAAGCTGAAAGCCACTAATATTTGTTGCCATGCTCGGGAGTGCAGTGCTTGTAATGCTAGGAGGTGACTGTGATTGGTGCAGACGATGCACTGTGAAGGTTTAAGAAAATGACCTGTTGCTTTGCAGGGCTCTGTTTGCTTTCAATTAATGGAATAAAGATGGCTTTCAAACCAACACAATTATTTTATTAAAAAACAACAACCGGAGGAGAGAGACAAACAAAAAAACCCATCAGCACTGAGCGGGGTGGGGGAAGGGAGGGTCACAGGAGGAAGTGGTGTCCCGGGACGGTTAAAGATTTGTGTATGTCCAGGTATCATATGCAAGCTTCTCCTTTGGAGTACCGTGCAGCGGGTACTGTACTTCAGCAGGGCTAAACTGCAGAGGGACGGGTGTTGAGTGCAGTGGGTACTGGGAGTCCGTGGTGTTGGGAGGACTGGAATGCTGCGGGTACCGACTGGAGCCAGGAGGTTGACAAGAGTGTGTTGGCGGTGTCTGGGGGGCGCACGGGAAAGAGTTTTGCGACAGCAGCTGCAGGGGAGAGCGGGTGTGGAGCTGCTCGGTTTGCAGAGCTAGTATCTCCTGGAGCGTGTCCACTTGGTGCTCCATAACGTTTAAGATCCGCTCTGTGGCTTCGTTCTGGTGCGCCGCATTCTCCTTTCGGTCCCTCTTCTCACTGTCCCGCCACTCCTTCAATTCCTGTTTTTCGGCGGCGGAGTGCATGATAACCTCACGCAGAAAGTCCTCCTTAGTTCTTCATGGCTGCTTTCTAATTCTGCGCAGCCGCTCAGCCGGCGATAACAAAGAGGGAGGCTGGGCTCCCAAGGTCAGATCTGTGAAGACAAAATGCAGAAGCAGTATTGTTTGCAACACGGAGACCACTGATTTAAAACACAGCCACTATTTACACACCTGTCACTAACTGGCTGACCCCAGGCAAGCACACGTGAGCCACAAGACCCCCAGAATGGTGAGTAACCGCGGGGGCAGGGGAAATCAGTGTTTCAGGACCGCACTGTACACTGGGCACATGGCTCTTGGGGAGAGCCAGCACTGTGTGTGTGTGTGTCCCCACATTTTCCACAGGCTGTGTTCATTAAGGCAGATATCTCACTGCTGAGGGTGAGCAGGGACTCAAGAGAGGGTTTTTTCCAAGACGGCGGCGTCTGCCCTGCCCTTATGCGGCTCGCCTGTGTCCCCCCAACTCAGTGACGGCAGAATGGCGTGGGAAAGTTACCCTTAATGGGGCAAGAAACAAAGCATCTCTGCTAAAGAACCCTGGGCAGCGGATTGCCCAGTATCTCCACGAGAGATCTCTGGGGCAGATTCCCGTGAAGTGAGGGAGTCAATCAACACCCTGTTCCGCCGCCCAGACTAGGCATATGGTGGTACACGCGTCATACAGATACAATCCTGCTTTCTGCAACCCTCTTGCCCCCAGCAACTCGCTTCAGCGATTCCCCAAATCAAAACCACTTACCAGGGGCCTCCTCTCCCGTTTGCGCTTCGCCAAGCTCCAACAGCTGTGACTGGCTTGGCTCCTCCGGGGTAGAGAAGAGCTCCTGGTTGTATGCATCTCTAACCTCTGAGTCATCCTCTGCTTCTGGGTCCCCCTCCGTATCCTCGTCCAAGATTTCCTCCTCCTGGCTTGGTCCACTCTCGACTGGCACGCGAGCCACCAAAGTCTCCACAGTGGCCTTTGCAGTGGAGGTGGGGTCGCCGGCGAGTATCGCGTCCAGCTCTTTGTAGAACCGGCCGCTCGTGGGCGCAGCACCGGAGCGGCGGTTTGCCTCCCACACCTTGTGGTCGGCGTTCCGCGGTGCCTTCACTTTGACCCTGCACTGCAGTGTGTCCCGGTCATGGCCTCTTTCTGTCATGCATCGTGAAATCTGTCCGTAGTTGTTATAATTCCTACGGCGGGAGCGCAGCTGGGACTGGACGGCTTCCTCTCCCCAAATGCCGATGGGGTCCAGCAGCTTGGCATTGCTCCAAGTGGGGGATCGCCTGGTGCATGGAGCAGGCATGGCCACCTGGAAAGATGCGCTGAGACCACCGCACGCGTCACCGAGCAAGCAGAAACGTGCCGCTGTAGACAAGGCCTTAGCAACAGAATAACGCTGACTCTTCCCATATCGTTAAACCGGGGGAAATCATATGCAAAATCTTTGAAGACATTGTTGACGAATTATCGGTCACTTTGACTGTCATTTAGACTGTCAACTTTTTGAGGCCGGGTGTTTGTATACTGCCCAACACAATGGGACCAGGATCTCAGTCAGGGGTCTGTACAGCGCCGTGCACAATGGGGGAACCCGATCTCAGTTGAGGGGTCCATAGTTGGTACAGTATTACCAATAAAAATTATCTTCTGGGCTGGAGCATACACACACGCACCCCCAAAAACTCCAGCAAACGCTTTCAAATTGCACCTTTTTTGCCAATCTTTCCTGCCCCCTCCGCCACACACAAATCCAGAGATCCAAAAAGCCATCACTTCAGGTGCTCGGTATCACCAAGCGAATGTTCTTCAGAAGGAACAGGGCGGGGGGGGGGGAATCTTTGCCCACGCAAATGATGGAAAGCGATTACCATATGTATAACTTCGCATCGTTCATCGCGGGGGCACGCCATGCGCGAACGCAGTTACTGCACCGACTGATGAGTGGGACTGTGGGGGAGATGGATGTCTTTTTTTGGGGGGGGCAGGAGGAGGCTGGAGAGAGAAAGCAGCAAAGAGTGGAGAAGATTTGGGGGCTTGAGTGAAGGTCCATTGGACAGATCCGCATTAGTGTCTGCATCACTTCTCAGGGGACTGACAGCTACGCAGGTACATAAGGTATTATTTTTAATGGTGCCTGCCGGAAATAGATTTTATGCAAGCTCAGGGAGCAGCAGGAGGCCGGTAATTGGCGTGCAAGATAACATGAGTAATATTTTTAAAGAGAAGGGAATCTGGGGGCAGGGCTGGGTGGAGGAATAGCTCTTCAGATAGCCATAAAAATTTTGAGCAGTGAATGTTTCATCGTCCTGGTAGCAATAAACAGGAAGGGGTAAAAACATTTGTATCAAGGGAGCTGATGCCCGCAGTGGGTGTTCTCCCACAACGCTTTGAGAAAATGAGCCAGATTCTGAGCTCAGTTCCATGGAGGTCAATCCGGAGTGACTCTGGATTGACACCCGTGTAAACACGATTAGAAGCTGGCCCAGGTCGGATCTCAGTTGGGGTCTGAGTGGCACGACAGGGCCTTCATTTCAGTTGCAGCCTCGAGGCGCTACCATGATGCAAATAATCATAAACTGAAGCAGGTGTGTAAGGAGCGCTCCAGTCAGGTAAGTAATCCATTACTGCACTCAAAAGGGGTCGGAGCCCATGGAGCCGGGAGCAAATTAGATTTGCAAAAAGCTTTACCAATCAGGATCAATTCTATTTGCATGTCCCTATTTTTACACAGTCTGTTAGTTCCACCGGCGTTGAGCGAATCATTATAACACCCTCGTGCCTATGTGGCAACGTACCAGCAGGGGCGAGGTTTCCCTGTATTCTTCCATCCAGCGCGGGCTGAAAGATAAATAAATGCCATTTCAGCTGCACATTAGCTGTTTCTTCATGGCTCCTAAAAGATGTTCGTTAGCAACTCGGAGAGAAAATAGATTCATTAGCCGCCGGCACACGATGGAAAACATAACCGGAGGGTTTGGATAAAAGCGGCCACTCAAATCTTGGCATACGCTTTTCCAACACCCACTGCGATGAATTCCATCGCCTGTGTAACTCAGGGGTGTCCAAACGTTGCAAAACCAACAACACACCACCCGGTGCTTAATTTGCATTGAATTTGCATAACTTCTAGGCCATTATGCTAATGACACCGAACCTGGGAACAAACAGGAGAAGCATGAATATACATGGCTTATAGGGAACAATATTCAAGGGATGGAGTGATTGGAAGCTTTGGAGCAGAGACAGTCTTTTTCTTCTGTGTTCGTACAGCGCCCAGCACACCAGTCCATGGCTAGGGCTCACAGGCATTCCTGGAACACACCTAATAAATAACACATTTTCCTGGGTGTCATTGTTTCTAATACAATGACCACGAAACACCCCAATGAGCTGGGCGCTGTACATACACGTAGCCAGAGGCAGTCCCTGCCCTAGGAAGATTACAGTCTATATGGGCAACAGAGAAGGGTAGGGAGGGGAAACTGAGGCACAGCGAGTAGCAGTAACTTGCAGTGGTAGAGCAGAACCCAGGCCGGGCTGATGAGAGTGGGGAAAGGGGGGACAACTACACTGGGGCACCCAGCTCAGGGGACCCCCCCCAAAAAATCATCTGTGTAAACAAAGTGAAATGGGACGGGGCCTCAAATTTCTCTCTACAGGCCTGAGCATAAGCCACTTGCCTGCACAGTCTCTCCTAACTACGGTCTCCATTCCCCAGGGTGGAGATGGTGCTTATAAAACGAGCAAGGCCAATTAGCCCCCAAAGGCTGAAATCGAAGAGAGCTGTGTCGTTTCAAAACCACCCGGCAGGGAAGCTATTGTTAGAATCCGCCCAGGCGCTGCGGTATCATAGCGAGGTACAGGCATGAAAAGGGCTGTGTAACGGGGTCGAAGACGCTTGGATTCGAGCTCTCACCATAATATAATAAGGCTGAGCGGAGTGATGGAAAAAGCTGTCTGATGCGTAGGAAGCGCATCGTTCCCTACCTTGGCCGCTGGCTAAGCCCGCTCCAGAATTCATCAGCGTTGTAACACGGGCCTCGCTGATGGGTGGGAAGCTCCGTGGTGTCAGCTTCTGGTTTATATCTGCTTACCATCTTGGACTGCCTAAAAGCCAGCCAGCCAGCAGCATGTAAACAGGAAGAAATAAACAGAACAGTGGTTCTCAAGCTATTTATCATTGTGGGCTGGATATGCGGCCCACAAAGTGTTACCTGTGGTTGAGAACCACAGTGCCCCACACCTAGCCCCCGCCCCACAAACCCCTATGCCCAGTTGAGAACCGGTGAAATAGAAGCCAACAGGAGAAGAGCCTGGGAGTATATTTTAAAGGAAAAACTCTCAATATATTTCTAGAAATCCAAAATAACTCCTTACCTGTGTTACTCATCAAGGGCCTGATTAGACTGATAGATCCATCCATCAATCCCCATACACCTCTGCTGTGCCACCCCCATATATATCTATTCCTATCCATCCACCCCATGCAAACCCCTCTGACTAGCCTCCTCCATATGCGTCTGTTCATACCTATCCGTCCGTCTGCGGAGATGAGGCAGACAGACAGATGGATAACGCACATGCTTAAGGACCTTGGTGAATTGGGCCCCGGAGTTTCCAGACACTCGAGAGTCAGTATTATTGACAGGTATAAAGCACAGAGAGGAGAGGTGCATTGCAGATTGCTTTTGTTCCAGCTCTCTCGCCAATGCAACAGGAGTTTCTTCCTCTTCTGCGCTGTGAGAAAATTAACCTCATGCTGTTTCCTCCTCTTCAGTCAGTTTACAACAAGCACATCCACCCCTCCGCCCATGCCAAGCCATTTACAGACAGAAGGCACTTAAAAAGGGGGCAATCAGACCAGACAGTCCCTGAAATCGGTCTGTCTGTGCCAACAGCCAAACATGGCATTGTCGCAGAGGGGAAATAATTGAGCAGATAATAATGATGGTGATTAACGACCCAGGTTCTTTCCCACCTGAGCGCTAATGCTAACGCGCACATCCCTAATTAACACAACTGGAAAGGAGATGGCATAGAATAACACACAAGCAATGTCAAGTCCATGTCTGACAATTTGGAGGCCACCTTGGTGCCTCAGTTTCCCCAGGGGGGTGAAAATACCTCCCTCAGAGCGCAGTGGTAAGGATTAATTGGCTCATGCTTGTAAAATGCTTTGAGATTCTTAAAGGCTGATGAACTTGTCCAGGAGAAGTTGCAACTTCTTTAATCGAGTGGAGAAAGGCAGACCGAGAAGCAACGGCTAGGGGCCATTTCTTGTCTACACTAGAAAAGGTTCGCCAATGTAGCTAAACTGGCAAACTCGCCTAGGGTACGTGCAGCTTATGCTGGCAAAAACCTTCTCCTGTACTGTGACAGCAAAAGTTTTCTAGAGTGGACCTGGCCTGGGAGTTAAATTCAGACAAATTAAAATTAGAAACAAGGCAGAAATGTGATTAACCGCTGGAGAAAACTCCCCAGGGCAGGGGTGGATTCTCTGTCTCTTGAGACGCTTTAGTTATTGGGCTCAATCCAGAGGGAACTGGGTTGAATTGTGCGCACTGTGTTAAACAGGAATCAGACTAGAAGAGCGTCCAATGGTCCCTCCCTTCTGGCCTTTGAATCTACGAACCTTCTACGGCTGGATAAAAGCAAACACGCAGGTTATTAAGCCAGGCAGAGGAAGACATTTAAAATGCCGACTTGTGGCTAAACAGAGGTACAATATCACCCTCAGTACAAAGGTACGGCAGTGACATGAAGCCGGGAAGATAACGATACTTGGAAAATTTACCCTTTTCATGCTATTTCTTTGCTTCCGGTAGGGGAGTATTATTTAGGGGATCATTAAGTTGACTAATGTTAAATCATTAAACAAAGAGAGCTTTTATACAGTGGCGATGGCGAGCCCTGTGCAGGTGGCTCGCACTAGTCCGTGAGCTGACAAATTAAGTCCACGTGCTTTGCACGAGCGTCTCCTAGCACGGCTTACACACGCGAGTATTCTTCCACTGCTG
Organism: Glyptemys insculpta; assembly: GCA_032172135.1. Lineage (NCBI taxonomy): Eukaryota > Metazoa > Chordata > Testudines > Emydidae > Glyptemys > Glyptemys insculpta. The sequence continues at coordinate 15,787,511 of JAVMKA010000017.1, read as the reverse complement.
GAGGGGGATGGGGACGACGGTCCCGCTTGCTGTAGTATGAGGAACGGAGCTGGAGAAAGAGGGTCAGGTTTCAGAGGGGACCCATTTGGGGGTGACCCCCAGGGTTCAGTAAGACAAGCTGGGTCTAAGCGCCTAACATGCAAACTCTGGAGACTCGTTTAAAAGTGGTGGCTCAGTACTTTATACTGGAATTGGAAAAGGTTCAGAAAAGGGCAACAAAAATGATGAGGGGCATGGAACGGCTTCCGTATGAGGAGAGATTAATCAGACTGGGACTTTTCAGCTTGGAAAAGAGACGACTAAGGGGGGATGGGATAGAGGTCTATAAAATCATGACGGGTGTGGAGAAGGTAAATACAGAAGTGTTATTTACTCCTTCTCATAACACAAGAACTAGGGGACACCCAATGAAATTAACAGGCAGCGGGTTTAAAACAAACAAAAGGAAGTATTTTTTCACACAACGCAGTCAACCTGTGGAACTCCTTGCCACAGGATGTTGTGAAGGCCAAGACTATAACAGGGTTCAAAAAAGAACTAGATAAATTCATGGGGGATAGGTCCATCAATGGCTATTAGTTAATTCATTTGAAAATGAAACACAGGGGGGGAAATGAGATTTGAAACCCCCATGTCTGAAGTGACCCTCTGCGTATAACACCAGCATCTCAGTTAGAAGCAAGCCATGCTTGATCGGAGACTTACCTACCACAGCAAACAGCAATACGCTCTGTCTTTAGCAACTAATCTATAGACCAGCAGAAACCAGGTGCTTAGTAAAGTTGTGTGTCTAGCCAAAAGATTGAATGAATCGACACTGGAAGCTACAAGGCATCATTTTAAAAGTGCTTGGATGCACCTACCCAAAGTGTACATGAAATTCAGGAGTCAGGCCCAAAAAATCATGATATTGGCTTAAAAATCATGATATTTTAAAAGTCTGTTAATAAGCATTAGGACTTATCTGATATCTGTTTTTTTTTACCCTTTAGGTCTCACATTTTCCAGCTGTTTTCTGCAACCATTAGGACCAGAAATTGAGCTCTATTAAAAATTGTAAAAAAAATTAAAGCTGAGCGTTGTATGTTATAACATGACTCCAGGCACGGGGGCTTTAAGAGAAATATCAACTATTGTGAGACTCATGATAAAATCCTGGGAATTCGTGATGCTGAAAGGGGGCGATTTCTTAGCGCTGACTTCACTGTATTTCAGTACACCGTACAGTAAAAAACAAAACTTTCCTGACTCAACTCATCTCTGCCACCTGGTGGAAATATTTCCCAGTGACAATTAGAACAACCTTTTTTTAAAAAAAATACTTCCTCTTCAGCTGCCCAGATACTAGACAGACACATATTTGTCTAGATAGACAGACCTGCAGGACACAGAGAGAAAGAGAGGGGTGTGTCTAGAGACAGGCAGACAGATGGATCCATCAATCCCCATACACATCTACCTATCTAGCCTCCTATCCCCAAATACATCTACTGATTGATCCATCTATCCATTCCTTCTTTCCATACATTTCTCTCTCTCCATCTCCATATCTATCCATTCCTTCTTTCCATACATTTCTCTCTCTCTCCATCTCCATATCTATCCATTCATCTCACACATTATCTATCAGCCATCCCCATACACCCCCTTTATCTATCTGTCTGTTTATCCCCATCCACCCCATCTATCTATCTATCTATCTATCTATCTATCTATCTATCTATCTATCTATCTATCTATCTATCCCCATCCACCCCCTCTATCTATCTATCTATGTCCATCCACCCCCTCTATCTATCTATCTATCCCCGTCCACCCCAACTATCTATCTATCTATCTATCTATCTATCTATCTATCTATCTATCTATCTATCTATCTATCCCCATCCACCCCATCTATCTATCTATCCCATGACTTTGAGAGCAACAGACAAAACTCACTTAAAAAGCCAGGTTACCCCATTGAAAAAGATAATGATCTGTTTTGTGGCAATTAATTAACGTACGTAGCGAATGGGACGAGGGGCGTGCAGGTCTCCTCCTCCATGCCTGGCTGCTGCTGCGATTGTCCCCAGGGTTTTCCTTGATCTCCCCAGTCGTGAGTGCCCCCCTGCTACCGTGCTGGGGGGTCCCCTTAATCCTGCAGGGTGCAAACCAATAACACGGGGTCACATGTAACTCAGGGCAGGCCATGCTCCCTGGGTACCACCCTGCCGTGCCCCGGTACTGACCCTTCCCTTGTGGGTATCAGAGCTGTGTGTATGGGCACCCCGATAATTCACCCTTCCGTGTTCCTGCCTATCATATACCCCTGATATAATACCCGCTGCCCACCGTGTGCCACCCCATAGACCGTCCCTGGCTCCTCTGCCCACACAGGGGCCCGGAGAAGAGGGATCCAGTGCACCCAGCTCCTTTTATGTCTCTTCCTCCACAGTACCTTCACCCCCTTAATACCGCTTCCACGGTACCCCATCACCCCATTAATACATCTTCTGCGGTACCCCTCGCCCCATTAATAACCTTTCTATAGTAACCCCTCGCCCCATCAATACCCGTTCCATAGTAACCCCTTACCCCATTAATACCCCTTCCACGGTATCCCCGTGCCCCATTAACACCCCCTTCCATGGTACCCCTCACCCCTTAATACCCCTTCCGCGGTACTCCCACGCCCCATTAACACCCCCTTCCATAGTAACCCCTCACCCCATCAATACCCCTTCCACGGTACCCCCGCGCCCCATTAACATCCCCTTCCATGGTACCCCTGCGCCCCATTAACACCCCCTTCCATGGTACCCCCGCGGCCCATTAACACCCCCTTCCATGGTACCCCTCACCCCTTAATACCCCTTCCGCGGTACTCCCGCGCCCCATTAACATCCCCTTCCATGGTACCCCTGCGCCCCATTAACACCCCCTTCCATGGTACCCCCGCGGCCCATTAACACCCCCTTCCATGGTACCCCTCACCCCTTAATACCCCTTCCGCGGTACTCCCGCGCCCCATTAACATCCCCTTCCATGGTACCCCTGCGCCCCATTAACACCCCCTTCCATGGTACCCCCGCGGCCCATTAACACCCCCTTCCATGGTACCCCTCACCCCTTAATACCCCTTCCGCGGTACTCCCGTGCCCCATTAACACCCCCTTCCATAGTAACCCCTCGCCCCATTAATACCCCTTCCATAGTAACCCCTCACCCCATCAATACCCCTTCCACGGTACCCCCGCGCCCCATTAACATCCCCTTCCATGGTACCCCTGCGCCCCATTAACACCCCCTTCCATGGTACCCCTCACCCCCTTAATACCCCCTCCACGGTACCCTTGCCCCATTAATACCCTCTCCCTGGTCTCCCCCAGATGATCCCCCCTGTGTGACACCTCAGGGCACCTGTGGGGGGGTCAGTCCTGTGAGTCCCCTCCCCATATTGGGGGGACCCAGCGTGTGGAGCAGAAGGGGGGTGGGCGGGAGGGCTCTGGGTTGTTACTGGGGGCGTGGCCCCCTTTCCCCCACCCCCTCACCCCCCCATGGGGACAGGGCGCGGGGGGGTCACTGCCCCCTTTCCCCCATCCCCTCACCCCTCCTAAGGGGACAGGGTGTGTGGGGGGTCACTGCCCCCTTTCCCCCACCCCCTCATGGGGACAGGGCACGGGGGGGTCACTGCTCCCTTTCCCCCACCCCCTCACCCCTCCTAAGGGGACAGGCCGTGGGGGGGGTCACTGCCCCCTTTCCCCCACCCCTCACCCCCCTATGGGGACAGGCCGTGGGGGGGTCACTGCCCTCTTTCCCCCACCCCCTCACCCCTCTATGGGGACAGGGCGCGGGGGGGTCACTGCCCCCTTTCCCCCACCCCCTCACATGGCCATGGGGACAGGGCGCAGGGGGGGTCGCTCCCCCCTTTCCCCCACCCCCTCGCACGGCCATGGGGACAAGGCGCGGGGGGGTCACTGCCCCCTTTCCCCCACCCCCTCACCCCCCTATGGGGACAGGGCGCAGGGGGGGTCACTGCCCCCTTTCCCCCACCCCCTCGCACGGCCATGGGGACAGGGCGCAGGGGGGGTCACTGCCCCCTTTCCCCCACCCCCTCACCCCCCTATGGGGACAGGGCGCAGGGGGGGGTCACTGCCCCCTTTCCCCCACCCCCTCACCCCCCTATGGGGACAAGGCGCGGGGGGGTCACTGCCCCCTTTCCCCCACCCCCTCACATGGCCATGGGGACAGGGCGCAGGGGGGGTCGCTCCCCCCTTTCCCCCACCCCCTCGCACGGCCATGGGGACAAGGCGCGGGGGGGTCACTGCCCCCTTTCCCCCACCCCCTCACCCCCCTATGGGGATAAGGCGCGGGGGGGTCACTGCCCCCTTTCCCCCACCCCCTCGCACGGCCATGGGGACAGGGCGCAGGGGGGGTCACTGCCCCCTTTCCCCCACCCCCTCACCCCCCTATGGGGACAGGGCGCGGGGGGGGGGGACGCTCGCACAGGGGTGGCTTCCCCTCACCTCAGACAGCGCAAGCCTGAGGGCTGGAAAAAGGCGGGAAAAGCCGTTGGGGGACTGAAAAAAGGCGGGAAAAACCGTTGGGGGGCTGGAGAAACCATTGTGGGGGCTGGAAAAAGGCAGGAAAAGCCATTGGGGGTGTGAAAAAAGGCAGGAAAAACCGTTGGGGGGCTGGAGAAACTGTTGGGGGCTGGAAAAAGGCGGGAAAAGCCATTGGGAGGGCTGGAAAAAGGCAGAAAAGCCATTGGGGGGCTGGAGAAACCATTGGGGGGCTGGAAAAAGGCGAGAAAAGCCATTGGGAGGGCTGGAAAAGGGCGGGCGGCTGCTCCTTCGAGACCGGCGGCTCAATCCCCCAGACTGCGAGGCGCTCGGACGGGACCAGGGCATGGGGGGCGCAGAAACCCCTCAGCTCCTGGTTCCGGCGCCCGCCATGATCCCTAACATCTACCGGCGTCTCCACGCCAACCCAGACCCTGGCCACACATCACCCCCCTAAGGACACCCAGCAGACAGGCTCAGATCCGTCCCGCCTGCCCGCCGCGGTGCCCAGACGTCGGGCTGGCACGGCCTGCCCCTCGGCAGGAACGGTGGTGGGCCGGGGGGCTGCTGGGTCCCCGCCCGTGCCCGGCTTGCACGTGAAAACCGGCCGGCGTCTCCACTCACGGACGCTGGCGTGAATCGGGAGTAGGCTGAAGCCAACGGGTACACGCTTGTAAAAGTGGGGGCATTGCAAGACGGACTCGTCTGTTTGCTTCCCACACGCCACAGCTGGAGCTGACCCCCCCCCCAAAACCATCAGTGGCTTTTCTGCCATTTGCTACGGGCCCATGCAAGGCTGGGACGTGGGCGGTTCGGGGCCTGGGCGTTACCGCTGGGCTTGGGCCCAGTCCAGTTGCAAGGGGGGGATGAAATGGGCCCGGAAGAAGAGTTGGGGTCGGAGGGCTCCAGCCGAGGTCAGAGAGCGAAGACAGAGAGTAGCTACCAGGCGGGAGACAGGACACAAGCGTGTGAATGGAGTTAATCAGAAGCGGTGCCGTGGGCGGATGCGTCCAGCCCATTCGTGTAAAGGGGGGCAGTGTCAGACCCAGAGAGGGTGAACCCAGGAGTCCTGACTCCAACCACTAGATCCCACTCCCCTCCCAGAGCTGGGAGAGAACCCAGGAGTCCTGGCTTCCAGCCCCACTGCTCTAACCACCAGACCCCCACTTCCCCTCCCCTCCCAGAGCAGGGGAGAGAACCCAGGAGTCCTGGCTCCCAGCGCCCCCTGCTCTAACCCACCAGCCCCCACTCCCCTCCCAGAGCCGGGGAGAGAACCCAGGAGTCCTGGCTCCCAGCCCCCCCTGCTCTAACCCACCAGCCCCCACTCCCCTCCCAGAGATGGGGACAGAACCCAGGTGTCCGGGCTCCCAGCCCCCCCGCTCTAACCCTCCACCCTCCGTAAAAACGATGTGCTTACAAAATCAGACACGGAAATACAGGCGCGTCCCAGCCATGCTGCAAGTGAACGGTTGCTGACGTCCTCATTTGGGCTGCATGAGATTTTAGTTTGGACTGATGGCACTAGTGCTTTTTATGTTGCCTGGTATGCAGGCAAGTATTTAGAGGAGTTGATGTACCCCCTGGAAGACCTCTGCGTACCCCTGGGCTACCTCAAGTATCGACCGAGCCCACATTTTACTGGGACAGCTGTCTCAGTTAGGGGGGTGAGTTTAGACCCGGTAATATAAACTCTGCCCCTTCCAGAAAAATTGACAACGGTGAGGCTGGTCGCGTCCCGAGACCCCCATTCACTATGCTGACCAGCGCTGCCCCGTTGTTTGCTTGTCTCCCCCCAGCTCCTGTCTCTTGTTTTCTACACAGATTGGCAGCTTTGGGGGTCCAGCCGCGCCATCCCTTGGTCTGTGTCTGTGCGGGCCCTAGCCCGACGGGATCCTGGCCAGTAGGGCATGCAGGCCATGCAAATAATCAACACGACAAGAGACAACCGGTGAGTGCAGAGACTGGGAATAAGACATGTCCCCTTCTAGTAGGGTGACCAGACAGCAAGTGTAAAAAGTTGGGGAGGGGGTAATAGGCAGGGCCGGTGGAAGGATGTTTCGTGCCCTAGGCGAAACTTCCACCTTGCGCTCCCCCCCGTCCCCGAGCCCCCGCCCTGAGGTGCCCCCCCCCGCGGCAGCTCCCCACCCTGAGGCACCCCCGCGCCCCAGCTCACCCCTGCTCCACCTCCTCCCCGAGCACGCCGTGGGGCAGGGGCGAGCTGGGGCGGGGAGTTCCCCTGCGTGCCGCCCCCCCCCCCCCCCCGCTGCAGGCGGCCCTCCCCGCGCTCCACTGCCCCAGCTCCCTCCGCCTAAATGTCGGCGGCGACTGGGGAGGCCGAAGATCCGGCCGCCACGGTCACTGCCGAAGAAAATGGCGCCCCCCAAATCCTAGTGCCCTAGGCGACCGCCTAGGTCGCCTAAATGGTTGCACCGGCCCTGGTAATAGGTGCCTATATAAGAAAAAGCCCCCCCAAATCAGGACTGTCCCTATGCCACCTGCAGTCGAGCAAAACTATGCAGTACCGGGGTACAGGCCCTGTTTTTCCCAGCGGGCGTGCGGTGCACTAGGAAAACGCCAGAGGGCGGCTTGTCTCGAACGCAACAGCCCACACCTTATCTAGTGCAAGCCCTTGACCAGCCTTTCCTGAGTTTCCTTGTATTTTTCCACGCCAGGAACATTTGCGGCTGGCGGTGTCCAGGATGAAAGGGAAACAAGCAATGTGGGAAGATCAAACCTTTTTGTCTGTCCCCATAATTGTTTTGTATCTAGATCAGTGTGATGGAAGCAGGGTGGGGGGTAAAAATGCGAATCATGGAAAAAGTCATAAAGCTCCTAAGGAGGCAGCTACCTCTCAACACAGATTTTCTTCCTCTTCTCTCCCAGAGGAACAACGCCTCGTGTGCTGGCTGCAGGGAGAGAAGGGGCTTGCTTGAAGCTGGGATACATTCACTGTTAAAGGCCTCCCCCCGCAACCCAGCTAGCTCTTTGGGGGACGTGCCCCCACGCTTAATACTGGGGCAGATCCCCTCTCCTTTCCGGCAGGCTCGGGCGAGCAGCGAAAGCAGCGTCATGAGCGTGTTGCAAGGAACGGGGCCGCTCCCCCCCTGCTTTCAAAGCAACCGGTTCAGGCTCTCAGCTGACTCAGGCAGTCGGGGTCAGTTTCCCGCCTTGTCCGAGCCAGGGACTCGGGCGCTTCGCGGCCACAGCTGTGTCTGTCGTGCTCGGGCGGGGGGGATTTTTCCACTCCCCCCCCATGTGGCAGAGCTGGGGCGACCCTGGGGGGGAAGTACCCCATGGCTGGTACGTCATGCGTGAAGGTTTGCTGGTCACTTTGAACTGGAAATGGGGTGGACGGGGAAGGGAACAGCAGGCTCCCCTCCCCATGCCTTGCCCAGCGGGGCACCCCTGCCCCACAGCCTCTGGCTGAGCGGCCCAGCTCTCCCCAGGGGGTCCCCCCAGCTCTCCCCAGGCCCCCCCCCCGATCTCCCTCTACGTCGCTCGGCAATTGCTCTGCAGGGATTTCTCCCCAGGCTTGTTCAGCAAGGGGCCCGCCCTCCCCAGCCCCCCGGCACTGCAAAGCCCCCCAGGCTCCCCCCAGGTATTGCAAAGCCCCCGCGGCACTGCAAGCAGCCCCCCAGGGTCCCCCCAGGCACTGCAAAGCCCCCTAGGCCCCCCCAGGTATTGCAAAGCCCCCCCCCGGTCCCCCAGGCACTGCAAAGCCCCCTAGGCCCCCCCAGGTATTGCAAAGCCCCCCCCCGGTCCCCCAGGCACTGCAAAGCCCCCTAGGCCCCCCCAGGTATTGCAAAGCCCCCCAGGCACTGCAAAGCCCCCCAGGCTCCCCCCAGGTATTGCAAAGCCCCCCCAGGTATTGCAAAGCCCCCCAAGCCTTGCACCCCAAGACCCTGTCCCACGGGAGCTACCTGGCCCCCCCCCGCCTTGCCCCTTTAAGGCCCCTCCCCAGCTCCCAGGGAGGGGCCAGGCGCCTTTCCCGTCTCGCGACATTCCCGCCCCCCCGCTTCCTTTTGCAGCCCAGCCCGGCGGGCGCCGCCGGCCGCTGCTGCTTCTCCCCCCCCCGCCCCCGCCCGCGCCCCGGTGCAAATCTGGGGGGCCCCCCTTTCCTGTCTTTGCAGCACCCCCCTCCCCCCCTCCCGGGGATTGCACGGGGCCCGGCCAGGATGCAACAGCCCTAGAAGCAACCCCCCAAAAAACCAGGGGGGGGTGTCAGGTTGGCAACTCAATTTCCTGCCCCCCCTTACACCCCAATCTTAGCCAGGCCCTAGGGATGGTGCGGAGGGGCCACTGGAAGGACAGGTAAGTGGTTGGGGGGAGGGGCAATGCAAGGAGGGGATCCCCCCTTTTGCTGGGTAATGCACGGGGGGAGCGGGCCCCCGCCCTTGCTGAGCACTGCATGGGATGGGATGGGGTGGGGGGGAGGAGACCCCTTACTGTGCAATGCGTGGGGGGAGGGGCCCCCCTTTGTTTAGCAATGCATGGGCTGGGGGGGTAATGCAGAGGGGGGAGGGGACCCCCCTTGCTGAGCAATACTTTGTGGGGATCGGGGTGTCTGGGGAAGGAAGGCACGGGACGGGGACTGGGAGGTATTTGAATGGGAAGAAGGGCAGGAGCTGTGTGTTGAGAGAATTGGGCAGGATCATGAGTTGTTCACATGCTGCTCGGGAGTAGGGTGGCCAGACAGCAAGTGTGAAAATTCGGGACAGAGGGGGGCGGGGGGGTAATAGGAGCCTATATAAGAGAAAGACCCCAAAATCGGGACTGTCCCTATAAAATCGGGACATCTGGTCACCCTACTTGGGAGTCCCATCGGGAGCGAGAAGGGGAGCCGGTTGGAAGCGGGCAGGAGTGGGGGAAAAGTTCAACTTGTTAAGGGGAGAAACTTTGGGGAGTCGTCCCCCCCCCGGATCTGCGAGGGGCGGGTGGATGCTGGGCTGGGCACCGGTCATGTATCTGGAAAGGAGCCAGGTGATAAAGGTGCCTCTCCTGTGATTCTGAGTTTCAAGCCCTCGCGGATTCTGGGAATCCCGTGGGCGCTTTTTGGGGCGGGGGGCGTGATGTTGCGCCGGATGCCTCCCGGTGGATTTGCAGAGAGGAGGTTTTTGGGAACACACAGTTGTGTGTGTGGTCACAGATTATTTTTAGAAGTGTGAAGTGAGTTGGTTTTTTTTCTTTCTCGCTTTGCCGTCTGATTCACAAAGACGGAAATGTGTCATCTAAAGACATTCCCCGGTTGCTTATACCTACGTGGGGGGGATCTTTAGAGTCCACACGACTCTCTGATGGTACAAAGCAGTTGTTTTCAATCTTTTTTTTTTTTTTCATTTGCGGCCCCCCTGTGACATTTCAAATGGAGGTGCATCTTTCGCATCGTCTGCGGGCCCCCATGCGTCCACCGACCCCACGTGTAGAAAAAGGTAGAACAGATCCGAACAGAAGCTAGGTGAATTCAGGTTAGAAACAGGGCATGTATTTTTGGGGACACAGTGGATTCTCCGTCGCTTGGAGTCAAAAGACTGGGGCAGTCCCTTTCTACAAAAAAATCTGCTTTCGCTCAAGCCGAAGTGGCTAGGATGACACGGGAAGGACTAATAGCCCCTTCTGGCCTTAAAACTTGGTGAAACTTCGCGCCAGCCGCTAGTTAAAAAATGGTAGCGGCTTACGAATTCTCAGCAGCTTAAATTTACAAAAGCGATTTAACAATTAAAAAAAAAAAACAGGGTTACTGGTTTTGGGGTTTTTTTTGAGCATCTGAGGGACATGCTTTTTCAGAAAACGGACGAGGCTAGACTCCGTTGTCACTTCAGGAATTTTAGGCCATTTTCGCAGGCAGCGCGGAAAAATTATGATGCGACGGGTGGGAAATCTTATAACCGTCGGGCCTGGATTTTACAGGGCGAAGGAGCTTATCTCCGCTCTGTTGACGTCCCCTTTAAAAACCCAGAGCGTGCCAGTTGTTCTGACCTTTGTCTCTTAGTGCAGGATTGGCTGGAGGTGCCTGAAAGGTAGTGGGTGTTATCGCAGATAATTACTTATTGAAGACGATTTCCTTAGCGTCTGCTGCTCTTTGCATACTTGCATGCTGGATTAACTTCATCAGCCTTCGACTGCAAACGCACGCGGCTGTGGTCCCGTTCAGAACATGCCTCCCCCTTCTTCCAGACGCTTCTGATCACAAGCCGGGCTGCCAGAATGCTTCCAGACACCGATCTCTTATACACATGCCCAGCGTTGGTGTGCGTGGAGGGGATGGGTGTCTGAAATGAGCACTCGCTGTAAGCAAGCTTTTGGCCTTCACTGGATTTTTACAGTTTGGGGACGCTGTTTTTATTGGTGCTGTGCACCTAGGTATGGGACGAGGCCTGCTAGTTACGCCCATTTTACAGAGGCAGAAACTGAGGCTCGTAGAGGCGGCGTCACTCAGGGAATCTGTGGCAGCCAGGAATTTAAGCATTGACTCTTAACCCTAGAAATGGAATCTCGTCTTTTGGAAATTGTGCCTTAGTTCTGAATGCCAGCTAGTTCAGAGGTGAGAGGAGGAGGAGGAGGAAAAAATGCATTACTTAATCGCTTTCCATCTAGGAATTCTCTGGGTCACTTTCCAATTTCTCAGCAAGCTTTCCGGGGTGGGCTTTGTCATTTTTGTTCCGCCCTTAGAGATGTGATACTCTGTCCCTTCCTTCCCACCCTGACCTTTGCTTACAAGAACACGCTCTCAGGTTCGATGCTTGGTGAGTTAATATAACTTTGAAACCGACTCTTTCTGTTTCTCTTTTCAAAGTGGTGTTGTGTTGACTTTGATTTGTGGCTTTAAGCAAGAGGGTGGGAGCGGGTGGTTATTTGCCCTGCCGTTTTCCCTGTTTCTTATCGGCCTCTCCTTTTCGTCAGGCATTCTTGTCTGGTTTACTCTGAGCATGTCTGATCCTCCTCTCGTGACTGGTTTGAGGCTGTAACAGCTGTTTAAATAACTCCTGCTTTGCCAGAAAACTTCGGGATGGTACGAGCAGTCGTGGTCCTTTGAGGAAGATTTCAGATTTGCCGTGGGAAGCCTGATGATCCCCAAAGGTGTGAAAGGGGCACCTTTCTTTCCAGCGTGTCTGTATTTGATCAAAGCAGATTAGTACAGAATAGGCTTTAGAATGCAACTCCTTGATAGCTTTACTTTTATTTCACAAATCCGTAATGACGTACAGCGGAGAGAGGCCTGTGGTCGTGCCTACGTGACTGTATCGGTCCAGCCTCGCTACCCTGGTACAAAATCTGTGTGCTGACCAGGCCTTAACAGAGAAAGGAAGGCTCGTTAATATAGGGAAACCGAGGCACCACAGCGGTGACGTGATTTGCCCAAGGTCAGATGGGGAGTCTGGGGGCGGGCGGAGCTGGGAATTCGAACCCAGATCTCATGAATCATTTGCCGTGCTCACTTGCTGTGGGAGCGATTGGCAACTGGTTCGCGGGAGCAGGGTTCAGGTGGCACGCGTTGGCTCGCGCTTGTAAGCGTGAGAGCGTTTTGGTGGAAAGCAAGAGGCCCGAGGGATTTGTTTAGGGGTAAAAGACGCGCCGATCAGACGTAAACAGGGATTGGATTTTGCAGAAGTCAAAGACAGCAGCCTGCTTTCTCTGCTTAACTTTGCACTAGTGAAATGCTAGCTTGTGACTCTCCCCGCGACGGGAAAGGACTAATTTGTTTTTTTGTGGCTGCCTTTCAAAATGTGGGGGTGCCCCCTACGCCCCTGCACACGCCCGCCCTGTGTACCAACCCTAAACTCCCCCTGGGGAGCGCAGTCTTCTGATCAGCTGTTGTCTTCCTTGCCTGGCGAGACGGGGTGTTTCATAACGGTTATCAGCCCGTCTGCTTTCGGTGGCGTGAAGTCTGCTCCGTGCCAGCACCTGGACCTCTCTGCTTGGAGTTTGCAAAACTTTGATTCCCCTGCTTTGCCAGGAAAGCCGGTGGATTTCTCCCCTCCTCCAACTATCTCCAAAACAGCTAGATGCTTCGTTTTCGCTGAGAACCAGGAAACTCGCTCCACGCCATTTATAATTAACAGTGTTAGTGTCGTAATTAAGCTTTGGAGTGGTTCTGGAGGCTCTTGTCTCAGCCCGTCTGGCTGCGGAGCGAGGATGAAAGGCAGGAGGAGATCCCGAAACTTCCTAAACCTCTGATGGGTGACGGTTCCCGTGTGCGCTCAATGTTTGTTGTCTCCGCTGGAATAAAAGTTGCTTTAAGCCGTGTTGTTATAGTGAGGCGCTAGACGTGCCCATGGTCTGTGTTCTGAATGTCGTTCCCTGTCTCTAGCGTGTTACCGTAGCCCCAGGCACAGACCCGCATCCCATCTAGTACAAACGCAGCGTAAAAAGACAGGCCCTGTGCCAAAGAGCTTCCAATCGAAGGGGCATCCGAGAAACCAGCGTGATGGGCCAGGGTCTCCGCACACGCGGTCAAGTTTCTTGTTGGCGTCTGGAGGAGGCAGATTTGCGGATATGTTTGTGTCTCGGAGTTGCTCCCCAGAATCAGAGGACTGGAAGGGATCTCGAGAGGTCAGCTAGACCCGTCCCCTGCACTCAGGGCAGGACTAAGGGGATTATACCTTCAGGATAACCGAGGTGCTTCTTGGTGTGTCTGCTTTCGCCGAGAAGAAGGCTGCTTCTAACCCAGACAGGCTTATGTGATTGCGGGGGGGGGGGGGGGTCCTGTTCTTGTTGGAAAGCATCTGCCTTTTTGGTTTGAAGATTGGCTCCTACTTTCTGGATGGGATTTAGAGGGGCACAAAACTATTTTGTGACTTTTGGGGGGGGGGTTATTTCTCCTCCATCCTTTGTAGCAGCAATTGCGAAACATGGCGTGTCATTGGAGTAAGACGCAGACAGGCCGGGAGCGAAGCTGAAACAGCAAATGTTTGAAACGCACGCATCTCGCCGCTGTGGAGATGGGCGAGGGGTGGGAATCTGCTCCGGGTAGATGCGGAGTCTTGACTACTTTTTAAAGCAGATTCCAAGCAGAATTCAGGCTTTTGTATTTCTTCTACGAGAGGAGAGAGCTTAGACGCCTGGGCCGGTTTTCCACTGATTTCAGGTGTCGCAAGAGAGAGATTTTTACGGCCGGAAGGGACCGTTGTGATTGTCAAAAGGTGAGATTTTCAAAAGTGCCGAAGTCACTTTTGAAAATGGGACTTAGTTAGGGGAAAATTTCCCCAAGAACCCAATTCTGACCTCTTGTAGAACGTGGGCAAGGGAATTTAACCTAAGGATTCCTGCATCAAGCCCGTAACATCTGGTCGAGCTACAGGATGCGTTTTAGAAAGACATCTAGTCTTGGCTAGAAAGACCCCATAAGAGTATATGTGCTGGAGGATCCTCCCCATCCCTTGGTTAATTTGCTTCCCTGTTTAAAAGACGGGACCATTTTTTATTTACTGTGATTCAGTTCTGCCATGTAAAACAGAGAAATATTTTCACATCCTTAACTTAAAAAAACACACGTTTTGCCATTTCTACATCTGCCGTAGGCCGAGATTTCGGAAAGTCGTGACCGATGATAGAGACAAAGGTTAAGGTGTGTTCCCCAGGAGACCTGAATTTTAAGCCGCTGCTTTAGTTTCATAGTATTTCCTACTGCACAGCGGTTTGGGAGGGTAATAAACACACTAAAGGTTACCAAGTGCTCAGGTACGGGCCTGTGGAGAGAAATTTGGGGCCCTGGTACACCCCCATATCACGACAGTTACAGATGTTTTGGGGGACCGATTGTCCCCCTTCTTGTCCGCTCTGCTCAGACACTATGGAAACGGGACCCAGGTGTCTACTTTAGGTCGATCTTTGAGGGCTCAGCATAGTGCAGAAATTCCTGTGTGAAGTGGCTTTAAACCTCCGTGGGACGTCTCCTCTTCAAACCGGGCTCGACGCTCTAAAAATCAGGCCTTTTTTACGGTGTTTCGCCTTCGCCGTCCAAAATCCACCGGTCGTTTCCCGGCAGGAGGCCTTTCCGTCGGTTATCTAGACAGCAAAAGTCAAAAACACCCCGGCACTGGAGGGTGGACACTTCACCCAAAAGCCATCGCTCCGTGTCTGACCTCTCAGGCCTCATTCGCAAAGCAAACCCTTCCCTCCTGCCAGGCTCTGTACGGACGCATAGTAAGAGGCGGGTCCGTACCCCAAAGAGCTCGCAAATAGGCAAGTCAGAGGAAGGGTGGGAGGCAGTAACCCGGGGTTGCAGATTAGATCGGTGGCTGATCTGGGGCTAGAACCCAGGTGTCCTGCCTTAGCCGCTACCCCCAGGCCGCTTCTTGAAACGCTGGATTTGGGACGGAGGAAATCCGGGGTTCGAGTCCCCGCTCTGATGCAGTCTTCCTGCGTGACCGTGCGGCGCGTCCTCGATTTGTGCCTCAGTTTCCCCCCCCCCCCCCCCCCGCTAGCTATCCTTCCTTTCTCCAGCCAGTCTGTTTAAAACAGCAAGCTCTACGGGGCAGGGAGCATCCGGGAGAGAGGATGTGAGTGCGTGTCTGGTTATGTACAGCTCCCGGCGCAACGTGGCCCCAAACTCCGTTAGGGATCCGGTGGTCTGGCCGACAAATGCGTCTGTTTTAATTCGGCTCCCTGCTGCTGCCGGGGCCTCGGCCCCGTGCTCTCCGCTGCCCGGAGGAAACCAACTCCCCTGTTTTCAGCCGGGGAAGTCAGCCTACGGGCTTTTCCTGCGGGGCCACGCCTGGTTTCGGTCTTGTCTCATCCCTGTGTGTGCGCAAGGGAAAACCCGCTATGCTCCAGGCTTTTCCATCCGTGTTGTGAGGCTGGAAAGGGAGAACTGGATGCAGTGAGGGGTTGTCTAGATTTGTAGGGTTTTTTATTTTTTTCCCTAAGGCCAGAAGCAGTCATTGTAATCATCTGCTCCGATTCTCTTCCTGCGTGCTCCTGACAGTCACTTTATGATGCAACTGTTTGCTCTAGGTAGAAAGGACTTTGCTCTGCCTACCTGCTCGCTGGGCAATGAACCCACAACGCCTGTTCCCAGCAGGCGATAGTAAAAGCGATGCCCTTTGGCAGATCGGGCTTCCCCCCACTGTAAATTAAAACATTTGCAGTGCAGAAACATTTTCGGGGGAGTTGAAACCAAAAAATGTTTAGGGGACCAGCTTTTTATTTCCGACTGAAGCGTGTGTCCTCTACAAAGTAGGGCCGACCCGTGCTTTTCACGTGGGAGTCTGTTTATCGCAGGGCTGTATGCTCCACCCGTTTTCAGCGTCGGGGGAGTGTCTTCCTTGTAAATCGGCGAGCAACATCCTATAGTGGATGTCTGGGATTCTTGAGATTTTTTTTTTTAAGGCTGGAAGGGACCATGTAATCTGACCTCCTGTAAAATATCGGCACGTAAGAGCGTCAGACCATGGCCTGTCTTGCCCAGGACCCTCTGTCCGACAATGGCCCGTACCAGAGCTGCAGAAAAGTGATTCCACCTTGTCCTCCGCTCCTGGCTTCTGGGAGTCAGAGGTCTAGTGTTGCCCTGAGCACGGGGTTGCCTCCCTGACCAGTTTGGCTACCTGTCCTTCGTGAACATATCTAGTTCCCTTTCGAACCCAGTTGGCTGTCACAACATCCCCCTGGCGAGGAGTTCCACAGGTTACTTGTGTGACAAAGCACTTCCCCTTGTTTGTGTTAAACCTGCCGCCTATGAATTCCACCACAGGTGACCTCCTGTTTTTGTGTCGTGTGAAAGAACAAAATCACATTTCTCACTTCGCTTTTTCCACATCCTTTTTATGAGTTTCTAGACCTCTCTCGCGTCCCCCTTAACGGGGGCTGTTCAGCTTGGTAAGGAGACCATCTTTTTAGTCTCTCCTTGTATGGAAGTTATTTGACTCCCCGGGGAGATCCTTGGGGGACCCTGCTTTTTGTGTGTCTCCATTGTAAAAACTGACCACTTTATTCCTACCCATTGTTTCCCATCTTGCAACCACTTAGTGATCAGTGAGATGTGTCTACATTGGACAAAAAAAACCCAAGCCCACAGTAGTGAATCTCAGACCTTGGGTTAGCTGACGGAAGACTTCTAAAATGATGTATCTCAGGTTGTTAATAACACGGATGGGAAATTTTTATTTTTTATCATTTCGATGGATAATATCCATGTTTGTTAAGCATTTTTTTCCCGTTTTTATCCATTTAAAATTTGACAGGTGTGAAAAATTATGAGTTTTTAAGCCTTTTTGACTCTCTGTATTGATTTTAAATTTGCACGGCCATGGGAAATTACGGGACCGGTCAGACAACTGTCAGCGACCGTAGACACCGATATTCAGAAAGTTACAGCTTTAGAACCATTAGAACGCAAATCGTCAACGGCACATCCTTAAATCAAACTGCCAGGCTCGGAAGCAGCCTTTTTATGAGTCTGCCTAGCTGGAAATTTCAGTTACGATGGACGGGGAATTTTTTTCCCCTTTTGGTTTTGTGTGACGACCGTGAAATTGACATTTACCGACCAAAATGTGATTCGTCCAAACTGAAGTATATAAATGTCACCTTTTACACCAGTCTTAACAGCTTCCACGCTGGGCTTATCTGGTATAACGACTGGTCAGCAAAGCGCACCCCGAACAGAGATAGTTATACTGGTACAAATCCACTTTGGAGGCCAAGCCTTGGTTGAAAAATTGCAGTTTGCACATGCTCATGAGAGGCAGCTTAGCAGCTAAAATCTAGGCGAGTGTGTGTGACTTGAAAAACGAGGGGGCGTTGACATTTAGGATACACCGATTGCTGGGCTTAATAATTGTGCTAACGCGGCGCATTAAAAAGACCGGCGATGTCTTGCTGGTTTCCAGGAGCTTTATTGCTTAATGGAGCTTGGTTGGAAGGGAAGGAATTCAATTCTACACCGTCACTCAAAAGCAGTCCGCAGGTCAGAGGTGAAAGACCTTCGCAGGGTGTTGTGGGTAACTTCTGCCTTGCCGTCTGGAGGGTTAAAACCACAATTTGCGTTAAAATGATTGGAAGATGGCTCTACATCTATATTTAGCTATGCGATCCACGTGAGGCTGGTGGCGATGCGTTTTCTCTCTTCCCCCCGTGCTTCGTCGAGAACAGCTGAAAACTTATTTTTAGTTCTGCTCGATGTCCTTGTTCATCATGATTTTCTCTTGGCCGCCGAAAAGCCCTTGGAGTCCCCTTCAGCCGGGCAATGGAGATTTGGGTTAAAGGGACTTGGAACCAAAGAGGAGATTTTTACAGTCTAATCCCTGGTGTGACTTCTGATTGCTCAACTTGGCCGGTGCTACCTCCGAGACTGGCTTCACTGGGTGGTGCTGGAGGGGAACTGTGTTCTTAACTTACGCTAGCTACAATCCCAGGAAAGGCCAAGGCAGCGTGTGGTTTTCACGCTCGGATTTTACTCCATGTTAGCTACCACCAGTTAAGAATGCACCTTCCCCCCCCCCCACCCCCTTTACTGAAGACAAGACCTAAATGAGACGTGGTCAAGGTAAGACAAAGCCCCAGATATTGGGCCTGTCCCTATAAAATTGAGACATCGGGCCTCAGTGGCATCTCAATTCAAAATTAGTTCGGCGTTTCTCTAGTTTGCTACTTACGGGCCGTTGATCCGAGGGCAGACGGCTGCAGCTGGATACATTTCAGGCTGTAGATTTTTAACACGGAGGGGAATTGACCACGGAAACAGCTCACCCAGGGACAGGGTGGGTTCTCTGTCACGGGGAGCCTTTACATCCAGATTAGCTATATGTGCTAGCTCGTCCATCAGATAGGGGCTGCATGCAGGGATCGCTGGTGGCAGTGGTCTGGCCCGTGGGATGTGGAAGTGGGACTGGCTGAGCGTAATGGGTTCCCTGTAACTCTAGGAATCTGCTACTCCCGTTTGATTGTAAGCTGGCTGGGGCAGGGCCCATCTCTGTGGTCTGTGTTTGTACAGCGCCTAGCACCGTGGGGCTCTTGCAGGACAGATGAGGGACACTGAGGCTCTGAGAGGAAGTGAACTGAGTCCAGATTTCTCAAGTCAGCGCCCCGGGACCATCCTTGTTCTCAGTTCCCGCCGGGACGGTGCATCGGCCATGTCCGGGCAGCCCAGCTGGGATGGACTGGGTACTCTGCCAGGCACGTGTGTCTGGGACGGGACAGCCAGCCTGCGCGAAGCCTGAATGCCCCACCCCGCCGGGAGTGAGGTGACTCACGGCCTTTGTCCGCTCAGCCCTCGGCACGCCCGGCCGCTGTTTGCCTATCGGCCCTGCCCAGATGCAATTCCAGCCGGCTTCCTGCCTCGGGCCTGCGTCCGACGCCGCGCGGCGAGGCCGACGTCCGCCGTCTCGCTGGTGGGAGCGTCTTCTCTGACATTGGGCCCCTGCTGATGGACGTTCCTCTCTATGCCGTCCTAATCTCTCCGCAGCCCGAGCGAAGGTGCCCCACTCGGGGAGGAGACCATGCAGGCAACGGCTCCCTTTGAGCGCTGAGCCGAAAGGCTTCAATCAGAAGCAGGGGCGGCCAGCAGGAGCCCGGCACAGCCCGGGACTCATCTCCCGGGCCCTATAAATCATCCTCGTCCTTAGGTGACCGTCTGATCTCGTGCTGAACTTTGTGTTCCGCTCCCGAGCGCGACGGCTCGGCAAACTGGTAACGCACTGCCCCAAGCTCTCGGGCCGAGACTCTGTGCCCAGCGGGGAGGAGATGCCGCGGCTGCCGCGGTGGCTTGACATTTTAGGATATTTAACAACCTGCTCTTCAAGCTAGCAGAGACAGGCAGGACCCGATCCGAGGGCCGGGATTTTGAAGCCAGACAAATTCAGACCAGTAATAAGGCGTCATTGTCTAACAGTGGCAGTAATTAACCCCTGAAACAATTGACTGGGAGTCGAGGTGCCTTCTCCATTGGGGACGCTGTACATTTCCTTGGTCCTGTCTTAGGGCTGGGGGCTGGCCAGGGTGACCTCTCGAGGTCCCTTCCAGCGTGAAATTTCTGTGATTGTGCCGAGACCGCTGACTCTGAGCTTTTGGGGAGGCATCCCAGTGGAGGAGCATTTGGAAGGGGGATCACCCGGTAGCTCCGTGCCCATTCACGGGGCACGTGGAAGGCGGTAGGAAGATGAGGGGGTACCCCGCGTTGATGTACGTTTGTCACTTGCGCTGGGTGTTGGGGCGAGGACCCTCCAAGGAGTTATCATCCCGCCCCTCCAGTTTATAGGTGGGGAAACTGAGGCAAAGGAGCGTGAGAGTTGAAGAAGAATACAGGAAAATCTGAAGCCGTTCTAGAAATCGGTCGTTTTGAATCCAGTCTCCAAAAGGCTGGGGGCAGACTTAGAACAGGGGCTCAGAGACGAGCGATGAAAACGATCAGGAAAGCGCAAAAAGATTGGGGGTTTGCTTGCTCCAGGAAGGGGGCGTCATCTATAAGGTGATAAACGGGTGAGAGACGGTACAACGGGAGCTTCGTAGCACAAGAAGAAGGGAGTAGGAGATGAAATTGAAATGCTGGTAAATTCAGCACAGATCAAAGGAAATACTCTCCCCCGTTGTCCTGTGGAACTAACCGCCACTGGATTTTGTTGAGTCTGACAATTTGGCAAGGGAGAACACATCCTTGCCCCTCCGGCCGCTGTCCCACTATTCAGCGTCCCAGCCAGGCGCTTGGGGGAATAAAGACTTCATTATGCCCACTTCCTTCTTTCTTTGAAGAGACATGTATGCTGCTGGCCCTTTAACCAGGACCCCTGAGGTTATGTCTGAAAAATGCTACCGGGGCAGAGTGAGGGAGGGATGGAGGCAGTCTGTACCATGCAAAGGCTTATAGCTTGCCCCACTTGGAGTGGATTTTTACAGGGATGAAAAAGGGATGTCCTGAGACAAAGGCCACCCTCCCTGCTACATTCGAGGTCCCTGCTCCAAAGCAGGAGGGCCGCGAGAGCTGTTCGGAAGAAAAATCATCAGAACTTAACTAGCTTCATTCTCAGAAACGGCTGAATCGGGTTTGGCTGTAATTTCCCGGCAAAACGCAGCCTAAAGCGGACTCCTGGCATATGGGAAAATGTCCCCAAAGACGACGCTCGCTTTGCCAAATGTTAATCGACTGAAAACAGGATCTTCTCCTGGGAAGTGTTGAGTAATCTTAGTAATACGCCGGGCCACCAGTTCTGCGTATATCATTATTATTTGCTGCCCATCCCTTAGGCATCTGGGCTCGTGATTTCTTGTCTGTAGTATCCCACAAGGTGCTTTTTGAAGCGTCCCTACGCGGAGCAGGTGATGACCGAGCGAGATTAGCACAAGACAAGTTAAATTCATTTAAATCCTGATTTAAATCACTAGTGAGGAAGACTGGATTTACGCATGGATTGCTACGTAAAAGTGCATTCTGGTTGGTTGTGATCACCTTAATACATATTCTTCACAACTCCGAGATAGATGTAGGTTCATTTGTAGAAGGTACCCACTCTACATTTTTAAACGGTGATTTTTTTTGAAAACTTCTCAGATGAGTTTTACAGCTATATCAGAAAATGAATGATTGCTCATTTCATTTACCAAAGGTAATTGAAGCAGATAGTTCACCTCCCAGTGACTTCATAAATATCTCCAATTCAACAGGTTAATCGTTAGTATTTGGAGGATTTTCTTGCCAGGCTGTATTAGGAGGAGAACATCACCAGACAGACATTTCAATTGTTTTATTTAACTAAAACAACAACATTAAGTATTCTGTTTTTTTTTCTTCAACAGCAAACATAATATTTTAACAAAAAAGCACATGTCCCTCGCTTCTCACATTTATCTGCAGACGACTTCTCCTTGTCCAGATCTATTCCGCCCCCACAATCTTCTATTCATTGAACTTTTTGAAACTTTGCACTTTTAGAGAGAGGGATTGAGTCTGTGTACACACGTTTGCACAGGGACACTAGAGTTGAGGTCTGTTATTTCTCACCTCTATATATTAATTATTTACTTTAAAACATTTTTGCTGTTAACAAGCATGTTACCTCTGGAGACACAAATCCACAGTTGGAGAACTGCAAAACTAAGCATCTCTGATGGTATCTTTTAGACTGAGCACTGAGTCCCATTGGGTAGATAGAAAGATTAACCTAAATCATCTCTACAGAAGCCCCTGGAACCCCATAAGATTGGGTCCCTAATCCATGAACTATTCAAACTCATTTACAAAACTTTTCTTAACCGTTACATGACTATATTGTCTCCTACTCTAGAATTAGAATTTATAATCCCTATTCCATGATGAGATATCTTTGAGCTATCATGTATCTTAATTAAAACTATCTTCAGATAGGGTTTTTTTCCCCCTCAAAAAGCATTTGATAAAAAAAAATCCGATTTTAAATAAAAAAAAAATCCGAGGAAAAGCATGACGACCGTGAGGCTTCTGGGAGTCGCTGAGATCCAGCTAGGCAGCACCCCGGGTCCATCCATCCAGCGTCGCGTCTGTATTACCCAATGCTTCAGAGAGCAAAGTGTAAGAACGCCGCGGTAACCGTGCCCCGTTCCCCCATAGGTCTTGTCCTAATCTCAAACGGTTAGGGAGCAGCTCCAGACCTGAAGCCCGGGGTCTAATCCTCTCCGCATTAACCGTCACAACTCGGGCAATTCCAGATAAACCTCCGATCCTCTGTTTGATTCTGGCTACGTTCTCTGCCTCAGAGGTATCCTGAGGCAGTGAGTCCCACAGGCAAACGGTGTGTTGTCGGGGGGGAAAAGCATTTCCTTTGGTCACAGTCCTGAAGTTGTTACCTTTTCAATTCCGGTGGACAGCCCCTTGCCTCTTGTGTTAAGAGACGGGGAGAACCGGTCTGCCTTTTCCATCTCAGTCGGTATTTTATAGCCTGTTATCCTGTCTCCTCCCTAAGGTGCGTGACCCCAATCTCTCCTCATAGAGTTTGTCCGGGCCCCTAACGGTTCTCTGAACCCTCGTTAATTCTGTGGGGTGCCAAAGGGGAACCCAAGGGAGGGACAGGATCCACTGAGGCGAAAGGTTTGAGGGCGGAGTTTGCGAAGAGGACAGTACGACAGGTGGCCGGAGGCAGCATTGGGTGACTCCAGGCCCGTGAGTCTTCCGTCAGCGTGGGGACTCTGTCGCCGTGTTTAAAAACGATGCTTGTGTTCCGAGCCGATGGGCTGATTCCCAGCCCGCGCTGCGCATCTCACGGGGCAGTGACCCGTTGCTTCGCCTCACGCCAACGTTGGTGAAATGCCTTGTGCGTCGCCTCGTGGGGAACTTGAAGGAAGGCTGCAGCGGAGGGCGGGTGGGATTGGTGTCAGCCGTGGGATTAGGAGCCAGATGTTTCCAGTCCCCACGTGAAGGCAGGACACACACCTGCGTTTTCCTCTCGTAGCTTCGCTTGGGGTAGGCTGTAGGATTTCCATAAGGGAATCCACTCGGCCCTGGGGCCCTTCACAGACCAGGGGGTCATCAGTGATTTACCTTCCTTGCTACAGCGCCCCCTGCTGACACGCTTGCCACCTTCAGCCTTTGGGGGTGATCATGGGAACCTCAGGAGTCTTAAAAGCTGGGAGGGGAGGCTGGTGGGTTAGAGCAGGGGGGCTGGGAGCCAGGACTCCTGGGTTCTCTCCCCAGCTCTGGGAGGGGAGTGGGGGCTGGTGGGTTAGAGCAGAGGGGGCTGGGAGCCAGGACTCCTGGGTTCTCTCCCCAGCTCTGGGAGGGGAGTGGGGGCTGGTGGGTTAGAGCAGGGGGGGCTGGGAGCCAGGACTCCTGGGTTCTCTCCCCAGCTCTGGGAGGGGAGTGGGGGCTGGTGGGTTAGAGCAGGGGGGCTGGGAGCCAGGACTCCTGGGTTCTCTCCCCAGCTCTGGGAGGGGAGTGGGGACTGATGGGTTAGAGCAGGGGGGCTGGGAGCCAGGACTCCTGGGTTCTCTCCCCGGCTCTGGGAGGGGAGTGGGGACTGGTGGGTTAGAGCAGGGGGGCTGGGAGCCAGGACTCCTGGGTTCTCTCCCCGGCTCTGGGAGGGGAGTGGGGGCTGGTGGGTTAGAGCAGGGGGGCTGGGAGCCAGGACTCCTGGGCTCTCTCCCCAGCTGTGGGTTGGAAAAGGGGGGTACCGCAGGAACTGGGTGCGGTGGGACATGTCAGTGGGAACACGCTCTCCTTTGAGTCTCTTTTCTCTTTACGCTGGGCACTCATGGCCGCGGACACAGCTCCATTGTCTAGCGCTTGGGCCCTGCTGCGTTGACACCCTCCTCCCACCGTCTCCAGCTGCTGCCAGAGGCAGGCCTGGCCTGGCTCTGCATTTTTTTTGGGGGTGGGGGGTGGGATGAGGGGGGGGAGCTTCCCCTTCCAAGCAGGTTGACTGCTAGCAACAGGGTGGGTCCTGCATGAACTTAAGGCCTGGTTCGAACTCTGTACAAACAAGGCCTGCCCAGCTCCCTGCTAGGACCCGGCGTCCTCTCCTCCGGGCATTAGCAAGTCCCCTTCGTTCCGGCTCCCCCTGCCCTCCCCCGTGATGAGAATCCCTCGGGCACTTTTATCGGCAGACCTCAAAGCGTTGTGGGGTACAGGTGGGGAAACTGAGGCACGGGGGCGGGGAAGGTCGCTCGTGCGTGGTCACCAAGCTCATCAGCTTGCCCCAGGGCGCCCTCCCAGCCCCGGCGTGGGGAGAGCCGGCGGCCTCGTGACTTTACTGGTCACCGCTTTGCGGCGGGGACCGGGGGGTGCGTTTGGTTGGCGGCTCCGTGGTAACGGTTTGCGTCTCTTCCTCTCTCTCGCAGGACGGCCCCATGATCTCCGGCGGCGAGCGCTGAGGGTCCCGGGCGAGCCGCCATGTCCGGCGCCTCCGTCAAAGTGGCCGTAAGGGTTCGGCCTTTCAGCTCCCGGGAAATCAGCCGGGACGCGAAATGCGTCATCCAGATGCAAGGGAAAACCACCTGTAAGTACCCCTGGGTGGGTGGGGCAGGATCGGGCCGGAGGCCGGCAGGGCTTGTCTAAAATAGGGTCTGCCTGCCTCAGTTTCCCCAAACAGCACTGCCACAACTTGGGGCTTGGGAATCATTCTCCTGGGCTGCAGAAGTCAGGAAAGGAGATTCTCTCTCCACCCTCCACCCCGATCGCCCGGACGTCCCTGGGCTTTCTTCTCCTTCCTCTGAAGTAGCAGGCCTGGGCCAGTGATTTGGGGTGCCAGGCAGGTGGGTCTAACGTTCGGGGCGGGGACGGACTTGTCCCTGGGTCAGATTGGCAGAGACCTGGGAACGGTTTGGTATCTGTGTTCTGCTTCTCTCCTGCCCGGGAACGTGGACCTGCCCCGAATTCCCTGGAAGGGACTCGGCACGCCCTGACCCTGGCGTCGCAAGCGGCTGTCTCTCCGGTTATACCGGCGCTGGCTCCCACTACTCCGTTCCTGAGCCGGCGGCATGACCGCACCTGCCCTCTGCGCCCCCGCCGACCTCGGGCGTGTGTTAGAGCAGCCCCCGGGCTGCTCCCACCTGCCCGACTTGCTGTGGGCCCTGGGAAGCCGGGAACGAAAACCCAGAGTGCAGTGGACGCCGGATCCCCACCCCTTGTGCCGAGTGGGGAGTGGATTGGAGCCGGGTTAGTGTTTAAATCCTTGTACCGGGCAGTGTAGGATTAATCTTGGGGTGGCCGGGGGGAAACCCACGGTTTAACCCAGCTCTGGGCAGCTGCCTCTGGTTAACCCCCTGCCTGCCTGCCGCCAGCGTCTCTGTCACGCGGGGCGTTCGTACAACCCCGGCCACGCTGGTAGGAGAGAGCGAAGCCGACAGCGCCACCCCCCAAGGAACATAAATCAGCCACAAGATGGCGCTGCTGCGTAGTCTTATAAATTCCCTGTGTGCGAGCAAGTGTTGAGCGCTTGGAGACATGCTGGGGTTGTAGGGTGGTTTTTTTGTTTTTTGGGTTGTTGTATTTTTTTTTTTTTGCAGTGTAAGTTATTTGGTGGGATCTGTCGCAAGCAGCGTGAACCTTCGCTTCCTGCTCCGCTCTCTCCACCAGCTAGCCTCGGTTCTTGAGCCGCGGGATCGGGTAGTCTGCCCCCAGAGCTCCCCCGAAATTAAGTCCCGGGCGAATTAGAGTTTCGGTCTTGTCTGAGGGCCCTGCCGGAAGGAAGTGGTGTCACGGACTCACAGATCGTGCCCACTCTTGGCCCCGTGCGGTCCGTGGGGGGTGCCCCTTTTAGTGAGACAGCCCTTCTCGGGGGTCCACTCTCTCTCGGGGTCAGGCCCCTCCACCTCCTGGATCCGCACCTCTCTGAGCCTTAGCACGTCTGTCTCTGCCATGGGCCCCCTCAGGGAGTCCCCTCGCTCTGGACCCCCGGGGCCTCCACCCCCGAAGGGGTTGATGCAACCCTGTTCTCTAGACCGGAGTGACTCTCAGCCAGCATGAAACAGGAGGGTTTATTGAGAGTTGAACACAGCACAGGAAACTCTCTGACCCTCAGGCCTGGCCTCCCTCAGCCCAGCACATCCCAGTCTCTCTGCATCCAGGTGGGCTCTGCCTGCTCCCCCTCTTCAGCCCCGAGCCCCCCTGCTCGCAGCTGGGCATCTGAGATCACCGGCCCCAGGCCCCGTCTCTGTCCATTGTCTTCTCTCCAGGTAAACAGGGTCGTAAACCGGGGCCTCCTCTCCTCGTTTCTGTCCTCTGGCTGGAACCGGCTGGTTAGGTCACTGGGTCCGCACTCTGCAGCCCATTGTCCTCCCACTGGCCAGAACCGGCTGCGTCTCCTCAGCTGGGCCTCTGGGTCACCAGGTCACCGGTCGCTGGGGTATCCATCCTCCCGGCCATCGGCTGGGTCCCCACGTCCTCTCTCCGGTCCTCTGCAAAACACACTCCCTCTCCCCTCACCTCGTTAAACCAGTAACACCCAGGGAAACTGAGTCCCACCCACTCCGCATGCAAACCATTGAAACGCCACAGAAAACAAGAAAACCCCCCCACTTCGTCACATCTCTCCCCCCTTCGAGGCTGAACGGAGCAGGGTCACTTAGCCAGTGACCTGGGGAAGTTCAGGGCCCCCGCCCGGCGATAAAGCATCCGCTATAACATTGGCACTCCCCCTCACATGGACCACCTCCATGTCATACCCCTGGAGGAGCAGGGCCCACCTCAGCAGCTTGGCATTAGCCCCTTTCATTTGGTGCAGCCACGTCAGGGGCGAATGGTCGGTGTACACGGTGAAGTGCCGCCCAAATAGATATGGCTGCAGTTTGTTAAGGGCCCACCCCATGGCCAGGCATTGCTGCTCCCGGGGCAGCAGCTTCTTGCTCAGGTACACAATGGGGTGTCTTCCCCCCTTAGTATCAGTTTGCATCAGTACCGCCCCCAGCCCTGTGTCCGAGGCGTCGGTGAACACCAGGAAGGGTTTGTTAAAATCCGGGTTTACCAGCACCGGGCCCTGGAGAAGTGCCCCCTTCAGCGCACCGAGAGCCCTCTGGCACTGCTCGGTCCAGACCACCTTGTCCGGCTTTCCCTTCCTACACAGCTTCGTGAGGGGAGCTGCCAGGGAGCTAAAGTGGGGCACAAACCTCCGGTAGTACCCCGCCATCCCAATGAAAGCCTGGACCTGCTTCTTAGTCTGGGGGGCGGGCCAGGCCTTGATTGCCTCCACTTTGGCCGGCTCCGGCTTCAGGTGGCCACTCCCAACCTTGTGGCCCCGGTATGACACCTCTGCCATCCCCACCTTGCACTTTTCCGCTTTTATGGTCAGTCCTGCATCCTGGAGGCGACCCAGCACCCTCTTCACCTGGGACACATGTTCCTCCCAGGTCTGGCTAAAGACACAGATATCGTCAATATACGCTAGTGCAAAGCCCTCCATCCCCCTTAGTAACTGATCCACCAGGCGCTGGAAGGTGGCAGGTGCCCCCTTGAGGCCGAAAGGCAGGACCAGGAACTCGAAGAGCCCTATTGGGGTGGTGAAGGCGGACTTCGCCCTGGCCTCCGGGTCCAAAGGCACCTGCCAGTAGCCTTTGGTAAGATCCATGGTAGTGAGGTACCGGGCACGCCCCAACTTGTCTAGGATCTCATCAGTCCTAGGCATGGGGTAGGCATCGGATACGGTGATGGCATTGAGCTTCCGATAGTCCACACAGAACCGGATCGACCCGTCCTTCTTGGGGACCAGCACCACGGGCGAGGCCCAGAAACTGGCGGATGGCTGGATCAGCCCTAAAGCCAGCATGTCCCCGACCTCTCTCTCCAGGTCCTGGGCTGTTTTCCCAGTGACCCTGAATGGGGAACACCTGATGGGAGGGTTGGCTCCCGTCTCCACCCAGTGGACAGCCAGGTTAGTGAGCCCAGGCCGGCTGGAGAACAGCTGACGGTATGAATCCAGCACGGCTCTGATCTCTGCCTGCTGGGCAGGGGTTAGCTGGTCTGAGAGGGGAATTGATTCTAGCGAGGGGTTAGCCCCAGCCTCAGGGAGGAGTCCCACCAGGGGGTCCTCTCCTTCTCCCACTGCCCACACACAGCCAGCACCAGCTTCTCCCTGTCCCAGTACGGCTTCATCATGTTGACGTGATACACCCGGTGGCTGTGAGCCCGGTTGGACAGTTCCACCACATAGTTCACCTCGTTTACCTGTCTGATGACCGTGAAGGGGCCGTCCCAGGCCGCTTGCAGCTTGTTCTTCCTCACGGGGATGAGGAGCATCACCTGATCCCCGGTAGCATATGAGCGGGCAAGGGCTGAGCGGTCGTACCAGACCTTCTGCTTCCTCTGGGCCCTTGCTAGGTTCCCCCTAGCCAAGCCCATGAGCTCCACAAGCTTTTCCCGGAAAGTCAGTACATACTCTACCACTGATTCCCCATCGGGAGAGGCCTTCCCCTCCCACTTGGCCCTCATCAAGTCCAGGGGCCCCCTCACCCTCCTTCCGTACAGCAACTCGAACGGGGAGAACCCTGTGGATTCCTGGGGCACTTCCCTATATGCGAACAGCAGGTGGGGTAAATACTTGTCCCAGTCCTGCGGGTGCTGGTCCATAAAGGTTTTCAGCATCCTCTTTAGGGTCCCATTGAACCTCTCCACTAGCCCGTTGGACTGAGGGTGGTAGGCTGAGGCCCAGGTGTGTCGGACCCCACACTTCTCCCACAAGCACTGGAGCAGGGTCGACATGAAGTTAGACCCCTGGTCTTTAAGGACCTCCTTGCGGAACCCCACTCTGCTGAAGATGGTCAGCAGCGCGTCTGCCACGGTGTCTGCCTCGATAGAGGACAAGGCCACCGCCTCGGGGTAGCGCGTAGCAAAATCTACCACCACCAGGATGTATTTCTTCCCTGACCGGGTCACCCTGCTGAGGGGCCCCACTATGTCCATGGCCACCTTCTGGAAAGGCTCCTCTATGATGGGCAAAGGTCTCAGCGGGGCTTTACACTTATCCCGGGCCTTCCCCACCCTCTGGCAGGAGTCACAGGTCCTGCACTACTGTTGGATAGCGTCGAAGACCCCGGGCCAGTAAAAGTTCTGCAGCAGCCTCTGCCTGGTGCGCCGGATGCCCTGATGCCCCGAAAGGGGGATATCGTGGGCCAAGAACAACAGTTTGCGGCGGTACCTCTGGGGAACCACCAGCTGCCTCCCGACTTTCCAAGATTCAGTTCGCCCTGAACCAGCCCATTCCCGGTACAGGAATCCCTTCTCCCACAGGAATCGCTCCCGGCGGTCCTCCCCGTGGGACCCTGCACTGTCGTGGCTAGCCAGGGCCCTCAGTTTCTCCAGGGAGGGATCCACCTGCAGCTCCGTTTGGAATTCAGCTGCTGGATCTGAGGCTACAGCCCTGGCTGGTGGTGCCTCAGTTTCCCCACCCTGGGACGGAGGCTCCGGCCCAGCCCTGTCGAGCCCTACCCTTGGCGCTTCAGCCCCCCCGCTCGGGAGGTCCCGTGCCCTTCGCTGGCTCTGGCTCCGGGTAAGGACCAGGGCGCTCTGAGTGCCATCCGGCCAATTCTCCAAGTCATTACCCATTAGCACCTCGGTAGGCAGGTGATCGTGCACCCCAACTTCTTTGGGTCCCTCCTTAGCCCCCCATTTCAGGTGTATCCTCGCTACAGGCACCTTGACGGGGGGCCCGAACACTCCCCTCAGAGTCAGGTAGGCATCGGGCACTAGCTGGTCTGGGCCCACCCCCTCGGACCACGCCAGCGTCACCTCTGCACCCGTGTCCCAGAACCCCTAGACACGTCTTCCCCCCCACCTCAATGGGGATGATGTGGCGATTGTTCCCCGGGGCCTGTCCCACGCTCACCCGGCGGATTGGGTACGGGTGCTCTGGGCCTGGGGCCCCACCTTCCCCTGCTGGCCTGGCCTGGCGGTCCCCTCCCCCGGCACGGCCCTCTCGACTGCAGCCCCTGGGCCCGGCGGTGCCCCCTCTCAGTGGGCTTCCACCCAGTTAACACCCCGCGGGTTCTGCTTGGCTGCCATTTCCTTCATCTTCAGGCACTGGGCCACCTTGTGCCCCTTTTGGCCACAGTAATTACACCTCATGTCCCTCAAGTCCCACGAGGGGGGTCGCCCCGCCCCGGCAGTCCCGGGCACCCCTGAGTTGGGCTTCCTGGAGTCCCACCTTTGAGAGGGCTCAGGGTGACTCCCCTTATGAGTCCCTGATGTGGGTCTCCCCCCTACCCCCGATCTACTGTCCATGAACTCATCTGCCAGCGCCCCTGCACGGCGCAGATCTTTGGGCTTCCGGTCCACTAGCCACATCTTAAGGTCCAGAGGGCAGATGTCATACAGCTGTTCCAACCCCACCAGGTTATACACATCCTCTGCGGTAGTGGCCCCTGCGCCCTTCCCCCACTTGCGGAGATATTCCCCCAGCAGGTTGGTGACCTCCTTGTAAGAGACACCTGAGGCCTTGCGCACACCCCGGAATCGTTTCCTGTACGCCTCGGGGGTCAGTTCAAACTTCAGCAGCAAAGCCTGTTTGAACAGGTCGTAGTCCCCCGTCTCAACCCCATCCATTTGGCTGAACGCCTGTATGGCTTTGGGACCCAGCAGGGGGGTCAGACAGCGAAGCCTGTCTGCAGGGTCAATCTGGTTCAGTTCACAAGCCTTCTCACAGGCTGTGAGGTCGGCATCAATATCCCCCCCCCTTCGAACTGGGGCAGCAGTTTGGTGTCTAGATTCCCCCTAACACTGGTGTCTCGGGGCCCTTCCCCACTTACCCCGCGGCAGGCCCTCTTGGCCCGCCTCTCGTCCATCTCCAACTCGTGCTTCCGCTGTTCTACAAGGTCCGCTCGTTCTCTCTCTCTGTCCACCAGCCTCCGATCCTCTAGCTCCAGCTCCTTTGCTTTCAGCTACAGCTCCAGTCTCCGCAGCTCCTCTAGGGAGGAACCTGACTGGGTCCCCCCGGTGCTGACTGGGGAGTCAGGTCTGACCCACTCCCGGTCACTACACAGACTGCCCCCACGGCTACTCCCCGGCTCTCCGGGCACCCCGGGAGCCCCCCTGGGGTCTGGAGCCTGCGCCTCAGACGGGTCATTCTCTACAAGCCGAGCAATCAGCCGCTCCTTAGTGAGCCTCCCCACGCTCAGCCCCCTCGCCCTGCACAGACGTGCCAGGTCGCTCTTACGGAGCTGGTTCTAGGCCATTTCCAGGCTGGTTCCGTTCAATACCCTCGTTCTATCGCTGGCAGCCACTCACTGCAAAGCGCCTGCGCCCGCAGCCAACGTCTACAGGGTGCATCCACGAAACATCCCACTGCTGACACCACGTTGTCACAGACTCACAGATCGTGCCCACTCTTGGCCCCGTGCGGTCTGTGGGGGGTGCCCCTTTTAGTGAGACAGCCCTTCTCGGGGGTCCACTCTCTCTCGGGGTCAGGCCCCTCCACCTCCTGGATCCGCACCTCTCTGAGCCTTAGCACGTCTGTCTCTGCCGTGGGCCCCCTCAGGGAGTCCACTCGCTCTGGACCCCCGGGGCCTCCACCCCCGAAGGGGTTGATGCAACCCTGTTCTCTAGACCGGAGTGACTCTCAGCCAGCATGAAACAGGAGGGTTTATTGAGAGTTGAACCCAGCACAGGAAACTCTCAGGGCCTCAGGCCTGGCCTCCCTCAGCCCAGCACATCCCAGTCTCTCTGCCTCCAGGTGGGCTCTACCTGCTCCCCCTCTCCAGCCCAGAGCCCCCCTGCTCCCAGCTGGGCATCTGAGATCCCCGGCCCCAGGCCCCGCCTCTGTCCATTGTCTTCTCTCCAGGGAAACAGGGTCGTAAACCGGGGCCTCCTCTCCTGCTTCTGTCCTCTGGCTGGAACCGGCTGGTTAGGTCACTGGGTCCGCACTCTGCAGCCCATTGTCCTCCCACTGGCCAGAACCGGCTGCGTCTCCTCAGCTGGGCCTCTGGGTCACCAGGTCGCCAGGTCACCGGTCGCTGGGGTATCCATCCTCCCGGCCACCGGCTGGGTCCCCACGTCCTCTCTCCGGTCCTTTGCAAAACACACTCCCTCTCCCCTCACCTCGTTAAACCAGTAACACCCAGGGAAACTGAGTCCCACCCCCTCCGCATGCAAACCATTGAAACTCCACAGAAAACAAGAAAAACCCCCACTTCGTCACAAGTGGCCTCTCCCAACCCCAAATAATTCCCAGTCCTTAAAAAGGCGAAATGGAAAACCAGCGGGGTCGGGGTACCAAATACAACAGCTCTCCGCCCTCGGGTAACACCGAGGAACCCCACTGGGGAGGGAGTGGTCGGGTTCTTCTTTCTAAAAGCCTCTCTCTAGCTCGGGCAGGAGTGCCGGGTTTCCTGCCCAACCCCCCGGGTGAGGTTCTCTGGCCCCCGCGGGCCGTACAGGAGGTCAGACTGCGCTGGTTCCTTCTGGCCTCAGACGCTCTCACTTCTCCCCATGCTACGTCGGGGAGGGAAACTGAGGCCTGGAGGTGCAGGGTCCGTGGCAGAGCGAAAGGTTTAAGGGTGAAGTCCGGAAAGGCCCCTCTCGTTAGACCGGCTGAAGAATCCAGGCCCTAAAAACTAATTAATGGGGTGGATTTTTTTAAATTTCCCTTTCGCTCCTGAGCCTGTAGGAGGGTGACACTTACGAGCTTCGCTCTGCCCCCGTGAGAACAACAGACTCGCGATCTCTTTGCTAAAAGGGAAGCAGAGACTGCCCTGTAATTCCCATGACTCCGGCAGCTGGGGCTTTACCAATCCCCTAGTGCAAGGATGGGAATGAAAAGAGCTGGTAACAGGGAAGGTGGAAAGGGTGCAGAAGGGAGAGTGCTTCTCCCAGGCTGACTGTGGAGCGCAGGGCGTGTGCTCTCGGAGCGGGCGTGGGGGGATCTCCGAGCGGGGCATGTCCCCGGTTGTGTGATGTGGCGGTGGGGTGTCTGTGTGTCAGAGACCCCTACAGGCCATGCTGGCTTGGAGACATCCAGGAGTCCTGGCTCCCAGCCCCCCCTGCTCTAAGCCCCCAGCCCCCACTCTCCCACTCCCTCGCAGTAATGGGCTCAGGCTCTCGGCAGACTCGGGCACGCGTCAGGTCCCATTTTGGCGCTTTTCCTCACAACCACGAGGGCTTAGAAACCCTTCATTGAAAAAGACAGGACCCTGCGGGTGTGGCGGGACTCCAGGAGCTGGAGCCCTGTAGCACCGAGGCTGGGGGAGCAACCTCGGAGCACCCTTCCCCGGGCTGGCATCCGGCAGGACCAGCTGCCGTGCGACTGCATGCCGGCTAAATATAGCCGGAACGTCCTCAACTTGTTATGGTCCCTGGAGCTGCCAAGCCGTCACTCAGCCGGCCCGGGGAGCTGGGAGGCCTTTTAAAGGCAGCCGTGTACTGGCAAGAGCTGGCCCCACGTCAGAGCCGGGGCCCAGACGGCTTAAAAGGGGGATGCCAGGGTCTGCGCCCGGCTCCCTGTTCGCTGCTCAGACTCTGTCTGGGTTTGGCCTAGAGCTCGCTGCCCTCCCAAAGCCGGGGAGAGAACCCAGGAGTCCTGGCTCCCAGTCCCACCTGCTCTAACCCACCAGACCCCACTCCCCTCCCAGTGCCAGGGAGAGAACCCAGGAGTCCTGGCTCCCAGCCCCCCCTGCTCTAACCACCAGCCCCCACTCCCCTCCCAGAGCCGGGGAGAGAACCCAGGAGTCCTGGCTCCCAGCCCCCCCTGCTCTAACCCACCAGACCCCACTCCCCTCCCAGTGCCAGGGAGAGAACCCAGGAGTCCTGGCTCCCAGCCCCACCTGCTTTAACCCACCAGACCCCACTCCCCTCCCAGTGCCAGGGAGAGAACCCAGGAGTCCTGGCTCCCAGCCCCCCCTGCTCTAACCACCAGCCCCCACTCCCCTCCCAGAGCCAGGGAGAGAACCCAGGAGTCCTGGCTCCCAGCCCCCCCTGCTCTAACCCACCAGCTCCCCCTCCCCTCCCAGAGCCGGGAGAGACCCCAGGCGTCCTGGCTCCCAGTGGAAAACTGGGAATGTTTTTCTTTACGGTCTCATCTCTTCAGAGCAGGAGCTGCGTCTTGTCCCGAGTCTGCGACGCGCCCGGCACGAGGCGGGTTTCCGATCTCGGCGGGAGGCGGCAGGGCCCTGGGGGGTGCTGGCCGGACGTGGGCCCCGACCTGCTTGCTCACCCCGTGCTCTGTCTCCCCACAGGTATCACCAATCCCAAGCTGACAAAAGATGCTCCCAAAAACTTCACCTTCGATTATTCCTACTGGTCCCACACCTCGGTGAGTGCTCTGAGAGCCGGGGGGCTGGGAGCCCGGACACCTGGGTTCTCTCCCCGGCTCTGGGAGGGGAGTGGGAGCTGGTGGGTTAGCGCAGGGGGGGCTGGGAGCCCAGACGCCTGGGTTCTCTCCCTGGCTCTGGGAGGGGAGTGGGGGCTGGTGGGTCAGAGCTGGGGGGGTTGGGAGCCAGGACTCCTGGGTTCTCTCCCCAGCTCTGGGAAGGGAGTGGGGGCTGGTGGGTTAGAGCAGGGGGGGCTGGGAGCCAGGACTCCTGGGTTCTCTCCCTGGCTCTGGGAGGGGAGTGGGAGCTGGTGGGTTAGAGCAGGGGGATTGAGGGGCCCCCCCGTGACTGTGCCCCCCCAGGAGGAGGACTCCGCCTTCGCCTCCCAGCGGCAGGTGTACAAGGACATTGGGGAGGAGATGCTGCTTCACGCCTTCGAGGGCTACAACGTCTGTATCTTCGCCTACGGCCAGACTGGCGCCGGCAAGTCCTACACCATGATGGGCCGGCAGGAGCCGGGGCAGCAGGGCATCATCCCGCAGGTGGGGGCTGGGGGGTGCGTGGCTGGGGGGGGGCTCAGCAGGGGACCTGGGGGGGCACCGTGCCCGTGTTTCCATGCTGGTGTCCTTGTGTCTCACTCCAGCTATGTGAGGATTTGTTCGCCCGGGTCACCGAGAGCCGCTCCCCCGACCTGTCCTACTCTGTGGAGGTGAGTCGCCTGCCCTGACCCCCCCTCGGACCCCCCCAGCGCTCCCCCAACTCTGGCCCCCGGCCCCTCCCTGCCCAGCGTGACCCTGACCCCCCCCCCCCCAGCGCTCACCCATCCCCCCCAGAGCTCCCCCAACTCTGCCCCCCGGCCCCTCCGTGCTCCCTGACCTTCCCAGTGTGACCCTGGCACCCCCCCAGAGCTCCCCCAACTCTGACCCCCGGCCCCTCCCTGTCCCCAACCTTCTCAGCGTGACCCTGACCCCCTCTCGGACCCCCTGTGCTCCCCCATCCACCCAGCGCTCCCCCAACTCTGCCCCCCGGCCCCTCCCTGCCCCCCGACCTCCCCAGCATGACCCTGACCCCCCCAGGGCTCCCCAACCCGCCCAGCGCTCCCCCAACTCTGGCCCCCGGTCCCTCCCTGCCCAGCATGACCGTGACCCCCCCCCCCCAGGGCTCCCCAACCCGCCCAGCGCTCCCCCAACTCTGGCCCTCGGCCCCTCCCTGCCCAGCGTGACCCTGACCCCCCCCCCCCCCCCCAGCGCTCCCCCATCCCCCCAGAGCTCCCCCAACTCTGACCCCCGGCCCCTCCCTGCCCCTCGACGTCCGCAGCGTGACCCTGACCCCCCCTCGGACCCCCCAGAGCTCCCCCAACTCTGACCCCCAGCCCCTCCCTGCCCCCCGACCTTCCCAGCACGACTCTGCCCCAACCCCTCCCCTCAGACCCCCCCAGCTCTCCCCAGTCTCTCCTCCAACTCTGACCGTGACCTCCAGCCCCTCCCTCCCTCCCCGACCCCCCCCCCCCACTACTCCCCTGGCCCCACAGTGCTCCCCCACCCCCGGCCGGCTTTGCCCTCATGGCCGCCCCCCCCCCCCAGGTGAGCTACATGGAGATCTACTGCGAGCGGGTGCGGGACCTGCTGAACCCCAAGAGCCGGGGGCACCTCCGGGTGCGGGAGCACCCCATCATGGGCCCCTACGTGGAGGACCTGTCCAAGCTGGCCGTCACCTCCTTCGCCGACATCGCCGACCTCATGGATTGCGGGAACAAGGCCAGGTGAGAGCCCCCCGCCTCCGGCCTGGGAGAACCCAGGAGTCCTGGCTCATCAGAAGAGGAGGCTGGGGGGTCAGAGCAGGGGGGCTGGGAGCCAGGACTCCTGGGTTCTCTCCCCGGCTCTGGGAGGGGAGGTGGGGCTGGTGGTTAGAGCAGGGGGGGCTGGGAGCCAGGACTCCTGGGTTCTCACCCCCCGTCTCTCGCCCGCCCAGGACCGTGGCCGCCACCAACATGAACGAAACCAGCAGCCGCTCGCACGCCGTGTTCACTATCGTCTTCACGCAGAGGAGACACGACGAGCTGACCGACCTCGACACCGAGAAGGTAACAGGGCGGCGAGGGGGAGTGGGGGGCAGGGCACCGGTGGGGCCGGTTCAGCCTGGCTGGGAGTGGGCGGGGCCAGGCGTGGGTCGAGTTGCCTGGTTCTCAGCGAGGGCCGGGACGGGGGTGTTGGGCGGGGGGGGGGGTGTACGAAGCCCCTGCCAGCCCTCCTGACCCCTCCCCCCCCCGCTTCCCCCCGCCCAGGTCAGCAAAATCAGCCTGGTGGATCTGGCCGGCAGCGAGCGAGCGGAGTCGTCCGGTGCCAAGGGCATGAGGTTAAAGGTGAGGGGGGGCCCCCCAGAAGCTGCTGCCCCTTGGGGGGCAGGAACGGAGCGTCGGCCGCGGGGCTCTGGGATCGGGGATAGGGCCAAGCCCCTCACAGTTCAACAGGATCCGGGGAGCTAAGACACCCCCCACACACAATTGGGGAGTGGTCTCCTGAGGGGGCCGGCTGACCGCGGCCCCATGGGTACGAACGCGGCTGGAGCAGGCGTTCCTGGTGCGGGCGTCTCGGGGGGCGGGGGGGGGCGGACCGCCGGGGGGGGGTGTCTCTATAACCCCCCCAACGCGCTCTCCCCTCCGCAGGAAGGTGCGAACATCAACAAATCCCTCACCACGCTGGGGAAGGTGATCTCCGCCCTGGCCGAGATGGTGAGTGCCAGGGGCGGGGGGATCACAGCCCCCCCCCACCCCCCAAGTGACTGACTTCGGGGTCCCTGTAGTGCCAGGCCCTGGGGGTCGAGCTGGGACCGGGGCCCCATCGCGCCGGGCGGTGCCCCACAAGTCCCCACCCAGCCAGACCCCTGGGAGCGACCCGTCCCCTCGGCTGGGACCCGGGCGCCCAATCTTGGGGTTCTCGGTCCCCCGCGCAGCCCCCAGGTTAGCACAGAGACACCCCCACCCAGCCGAGCTGCCGGGGTTCCCCGTCTTGTCTCGGGGGCGCCACCAGTCCCGGGGAGAGGGGGCATCGGGGGGTGGGGGGGTGTCTCGCCTCCCAGCCAGTGTCTCACCGAGGGGAAACTGAGGCAGGCGTCGGCCTCGCCAAGAGAGAGTACAGATAATCCCCGTTGGGTCGCGTTGGGGGCGTCACCCCTTCCCCAGCAGGGCCCCCCTGTGTTCTCACCCCCCCCTTATTCCCTCACCAGCAAAACACCAAGAAGAAGAAATCCGATTTCATCCCTTACCGCGACTCGGTGCTCACCTGGCTGCTCAAGGAGAACCTGGGTAAGCCCGCCCTCCCCGATCCCTCAGCAGTGCCGGGGTGCACTGTGTGTGGGGGGGCACAGGACAATTGCGCTCAGGGGGGTGGGATACGGGGGGGAAGGGTGTGGCTGCCGGGGGGAGAAGGAGGGTGTCCCTTGGGAGTGTATGAGATAATTGGGGGGGGGCTGGCTAATTAACCTCCCCACTGCCCCCCCCCCCTCCAGGCGGTAACTCCCGCACTGCCATGATCGCCGCCCTCAGCCCAGCCGACATCAGCTACGAGGAGACACTCAGCACGCTCCGGTGAGCACCGCGGACGCCGGGGGGCGGAGAGGGAGAGGGACGGATGGCAAGGGGTGGGGATGTGGGGCAGAGGAGGGGGCTGGGCACATGTCGGGGGGAGTGCTGCTCCCTGATCCAGGGGCGCTGACTATTTTGGCCCCCCCCAGCTACGCGGACCGGACCAAGCAGATCCGGTGCAACGCGGTGATCAACGAGGACCCCAACGCCCGGCTCATCCGGGAGCTGAAGGAGGAGGTGGCCCGGCTGAGGGAACTGCTCTTCACCCAGGGCCTCTCCGACGCCCCCCTCCTCGGCGGTGAGTGTCCCACCCCACGCCCCGCGCACACACGGGGCAGAGTTAAGGGGATTTGGTGGGCGGGGACGTACACTAAACGCTGGTGGTTTGAATGGGGAGAGGGACTGGGTGGGGTTTTTAAAGGGGGGTCTGCCCCCCCAAACGCACCCCGTTGCGCAGCGCTCCGGGCAGAGGGTGAGTCGCACGGGGACAGGCCAGGTCAAGGCCGTGGGTTACATGGGGGTTTCCCAGGGGGCTGTAGGGGAAGTGGACATGAAGAGGGGGCGCAGGGGGAGCTGTGAGCATGCCCAGCCCCCCCCAACCCCAACGCTCTGTTCCAGGCTTGAAGGGGGAGGAGCCCGACAGCCGCCCCCCAGCGCCCCCACGGCCCTTCGACCCCGCGACCGAGCCCCGGCCCCCCGCCCCCCTCAACGGGGGGTCCGAGCCCTTCCCCGCCCTGGAGGAGCAGGACATCTGCACGGAGGAGGCTATGGAGAGGCTGCAGGTAGGGGACGTAACTGCCCCCCCCCCCCACCTTGAACAATTCCCCCGCAAGCCCCCCACCCTGGCCTCGGGAGGCCAGCCCCCCTGCTCTAACCCACCAACCAGCCCCCACTCCCCTCCCAGAGCCGGGGAGAGAACCTAGGAGTCCGGGCTCCCAGCCCCCCCGCTCTGACCCACCAGCCCCCACTCCCCTCCCTGCGCCGGGGAGAGAACCCAGGAGTCCTGGCTCCCAGCCCCCCTGCTCTAACCCACCAGCCCCCGCTCCCCTCCCTGAGCCGGGGAGAGAACCCAGGAGTCCGGGCTCCCAGCCCCCCCGCTCTGACCCACCAGCCCCCACTCCCCTCCCAGCGCCGGGGAGAGAACCCAGGAGTCCTGGCTCCCAGCCCCCCCTGCTCTAACCCACCAGCCCCCTCACCCCTCCCAGCGCCGGGGAGAGAACCCAGGAGTCCTGGCTCCCAGCCCCCGCCCTCTAACCCACCAGCCCCCACGCCCCTCCCAGAGACGGGGAGATAACCCAGGAGTCCTGGCTCCCAGCCCCCGCCCTCTAACCCACCAGCCCCCACGCCCCTCCCAGCGCCGGGGAGAGAACCCAGGAGTCCTGGCTCCCAGCCCCCCCGCTCTGACCCACCAGCCCCCACTCCCCTCCCAGAGCCGGGGAGAGAACCCAGGAGTCCTGGCTCCCCGCCCCCCCCGCCTTGACGTCTCAGGCAATCTCCCCACGAGCACCCCAGTCGCCTGCTCTGGGCAGGGGGTGGAAGGGGAGGGGTGGAGGGACCTGGGGGAGAGACGGGGGCCCCGTGTGCTGGGGGCAACCTGAGCCCACCTCCCCTTCGGCCTGCGCAGGAGACGGAGAAAATCATCGCGGAGCTGAACGAGACGTGGGAGGAGAAGCTGCGGAAAACCGAGGCGCTTCGGATGGAGAGGTGGGTGCTGGGACCGGGTCCACCCAGAGGTGGCTGCATCTCAGCGCCGGGCGAGGGGTCCCCGCGTAACCGGCCGGCCCGCCCCAGAGGAGGCCACATCTCAGCGCCGGGTGAGGGGTCCCTGGGTAACCAGCCGCCCCGCCCCATAGGTGGTCGCAACTCAGCGCCGGGTGAGGGGTCCCTGTAACCAGCCGCCCCGCCCCAGAGGTGGCTGCATCTCAGCGCGTGGCGAGGGGTCCCTGGGTAACCGGCCGCCCCGCCCCAGAGGTGGCTGCATCTCAGCGCCGGGCGAGGGGTCCCTGGGTAACCGGCCGCCCCACCCCAGAGGTGGCTGCATCTCAGCGCCGGGCGAGGGGTCCCTGTAACCAGCCGCCCCGCCCCGCCCCAGAGGTGGCCGCATCTCAGCACCGGGCGAGGGGTCCCTGGGTAACCGGCCGCCCCACCCCAGAGGTGGCTGCATCTCAGCGCCGGGCGAGGGGTCCCTGTAACCAGCCGCCCCGCCCCGCCCCAGAGGTGGCCGCATCTCAGCGCCGGGCGAGGGGTCCCTGTAACCAGCCGCCCCGCCCCGCCCCAGAGGTGGCCGCATCTCAGCGCCGGGCGAGGGGTCCCCGGGTAACCGGCCGCCCCGCCCCAGAGGTGGCCGCATCTCAGCGCCGGGCGAGGGGTCCCTGTGTAACCGGCCGCCCCGCCCCAGAGGTGGCTGCATCTCAGCGCGTGGCGAGGGGTCCCTGGGTAACCGGCCGCCCCACCCCAGAGGTGGCCGCGTCTCAGCACCGGGCGAGGGGTCCCTGGGTAACCGGCCGCCCCGCCCCAGAGGTGGCTGCATCTCAGCGCCGGGCGAGGGGTCCCTGGGTAACCGGCCGCCCCACCCCAGAGGTGGCCGCGTCTCAGCACCGGGCGAGGGGTCCCTGGGTAACCGGCCGCCCCGCCCCAGAGGTGGCTGCATCTCAGCGCCGGGCGAGGGGTCCCTGGGTAACCGGCCGCCCCGCCCCAGAGGTGGCTGCATCTCAGCGCCGGGTGAGGGGTCCCTGGGTAACCGGCCGCCCCGCCCCATAGGTGGTCGCAACTCAGTGCCGGGCGAGGGGTCCCTGGGTAACCGGCCGCCCGCCCCAGAGGTGGCCGCGTCTCAGCGCCGGGCGAGGGGTCCCCGTGTCACCGGCCGCCCCGCCCCAGAGGTGGCCGCGTCTCAGCGCGTGGCGAGGGGACCCTGGGTAACCGGCCGCCCCACCCCAGAGGTGGCCGCGTCTCGGTGGAAGTTTGTCCATTCGCTTTTGTGGCGCTCAGGGCAGTGACTGGGTCTGTCGCCGCAGGGAGGCGCTCCTGGCCGAGATGGGCGTGGCCGTGCGGGAAGACGGCGGCACGGTGGGGGTCTTCTCCCCGAAAAAGGCAAGTAGCCTGGGACTGGGGCGCTCCTTGGCCAGCGATGGGGCGACCCCGCGGGCCGGCGGCGTCCGTCCCGCCCCGCACTGAGCCCTGCCGAGATCGGGGTCACGGCCGGGTCAGGCGCCCCACAGAACCACACACTTCCCCCCTCTGCTCCTTGTAATTACCCCCCCCATCTCTGCACCCAACACCCCTCCATCCCAGAATGCCCTTCTGGGCCCTTCTCCGAGGGGGGGCTGGGCCCCACAAGCCCCGCCCCCGGTTAATTGGCTCCCCCTCTGCAGACCCCGCACCTGGTGAACCTGAACGAGGACCCGCTGATGTCAGAGTGCCTGCTCTACCACATCAAGGACGGCGTGACCAGGTGCGGGACGGGACAGGGTGCCGCGAGGGGCTGGGGGGGGGGCTGCCCCGCCCCCATCTCACCCCCATATCCCCGCAGGGTGGGCCAGGTGGACGTGGACATCAAGCTGACGGGACAGTTCATCAAAGAGCAGCATTGCGTTTTCCGGAGCCGCACCGGCCCCGCCGGGGAAGGTAGGGGGCCGGGAATGGGGCGCGGCCCCTCCGGGGCGGGGGCGGCAATGTCCACCTCCCCCCTCGAGTCCCAAACCAGCCTCAGGCCCCTCCGGGCTTTGTCTCTCTCCTGGGCAAACCGGACCCCTGGGTCTCTGCGCCCCGTTAGCCGGTCGCCGTCACACCTGCCCTGCACCGATCCTGAGACATGGGGGAAACTGAGGCACGGACCCAGGATTCAGAACGTTCCCTCTTCGGCACAATCCCGGGTCCTCTGGGGCAGGCCGCTCCCGGACCTGGGCTCCCCCTTCCCCGGACCCACAAATGAGGGGTGGGGGGGCGGGCCTGTGAGCGGGGGCGGGGGGGGAGAGTCTCCGGCGGGCCCAGGACCGGGGCAGCGCTGACCCTAACGCTTCTTTCCCCCTCTCTTGTGCTGGCGGGAGGCGACCGAGACGCTGAGCCACCCAGGTATGGATCGCTGGTGCCCCCCGCACCCCGCCGCCGGTGTCTGTGGGTCGTCCCCCCTGCACCCCCCACCCAACAGCCAGACCCACGGCGCAGGGCAATCATGGGCCGAGTCTCTACCCACAGACTGCGCCTCTCCGTCCGTCCCACCCCCGGCACTCACCCTCACTCCACCCCTCCCCATGTGACTGGGACCCACACCCCACGGGCACGTCTCACGGGGGCTCCCCTCTCCCCACAGCCATCGTCACGCTGGAGCCGTGCGAGGGGGCTGAGACCTACCTCAACGGCAAGCAGGTGACGGAGCCGCTGGTCCTGAGGTCAGGTAGGGGCAGCTCCTCGGACGCCTGGGATCTCTCCCCGGCGCTGGGAGGGGAGTGGGGGCTGGTGGGTCAGAGCAGGGGGGGCTGGGAGCCAGGACTCCTGGGTTCTCTCCCCAGCGCTGGGAGGGGAGTGGGGGCTGGTGGTTAGAGCAGGGGGGGCTGGGAGCCAGGACTCCTGGGTTCTCTCCCTGGCTGTGGGAGGGGAGTGGGGGCTGGTGGATTAGAGCTGGGGGGCTGGGAGCCAGGATTCCTGGGTTCTCTCCCCGACTCTGGGAGGGGAGTGGAGGCTGGAGGAGGCAGCAGGACTCCTGGGTCCTATCCCTGCATCTGCCCCTCCCGCTCAGGTAACCGCATCGTGATGGGCAAGAACCACGTTTTCCGCTTCAACCACCCTGAGCAGACGCGGCTGGAACGCGAGCGCAGCGCCCCGGCCGAGCCCCCACCCGAGCCCGTCGACTGGAACTTCGCCCAGCGCGAGCTGCTGGAGGAGCAGGGCATCGACATCAAGCTGGAGATGGAGAAGAGGTGGGGGCCCGGGCCCCCCGGCTCCCAGAGCGCAGGGCGGGAACGCCGGAGATACCCCAGGGCATTCTGGGACTGGGGCGTCCCCCTGTCCTGTCCTGCCCTGCCCCAGGGCATTCTGGGAATGGGGCGTCCCCCTGCCCCAGGGGATTGTGGGATAGGAGGGGTTCTGGGGCAGGGGGGTTGTCCCCAGGTGGGGGTCGAGGGGGCTGCCCCAGTCTCACGGCG
The DNA here is from genome assembly GCA_032172135.1 of Glyptemys insculpta. NCBI lineage: Eukaryota > Metazoa > Chordata > Testudines > Emydidae > Glyptemys > Glyptemys insculpta. The sequence goes on along the minus strand of JAVMKA010000017.1, from coordinate 15,744,615 downwards.
TCTCCCACCCCCCAGGCTCCAGGACCTGGAGAACCAGTACCGGCGGGAGAAGGAGGAGGCCGATCTGCTCCTGGAGCAGCAGCGGCTGGTAAGGGGGTGTGCGCGGGGGGGCAGAGCTGGGGTGCGGTGATTGGGCTGGACAGGCTGGGGGGGGTCTCTCACTGCCCCCCCAGCCCGTCCAGCACGTGGGCACAGACAAGCACTTGTGGGCCGGTCAGGGGCGTGAGACTAGAACACGGGGTGCGGAGCCGGGATTGGAGTGCCGGCCGGTGGTGCTAATCCAGTTCTCCGTTCCCCCGGGACTCGGACAGCAGGGACGACTCGGATAAGTGAGAGGGGTACTCGTGCGAGGAGGGGCTGGGAGGGTGGTGCAGGGCTAGGGAGAGGGCTGCGGAGCCAGGAGGTGGATGCCGGCCGGTGGTACTGACCCTATCTCTCCCCCTTCCTCCCCTCCCCCCCGGCAGTATGCGGACTCAGACAGCAGGGACGACTGGACCAAGCGCTCGTGTGAGGGGCACTGGTGCGAGGAGGGGCTGGGAGGGTGATGCGGGGCCGGGGAGGGGGCTGTGGAGCTGGGAGGGGGGTGCCGGCCGGCGAAGCTGACCCTGTATCTCCCCCCCCTCCCCCCCGGCAGTATGCGGACTCAGACAGCAGGGACGACTGGACCAAGCGCTCGTGTGAGGGGCACTGGTGCGAGGAGGGGGCTGGGAGGGTGATGCGGGGCCGGGGAGGGGGCTGTGGAACTGGGAAGGGGGTGCCGGCCGGCGAAGCTGACCCTGTATCTCCCCCCCTTCCCCCGGCAGTACGCGGACTCGGACAGCGGGGACGACTCAGACAAGCGCTCGTGCGAGGAGAGCTGGCGGCTCATCTCCTCGCTGCGGGAGAAGCTGCCGGCCACCAAGGTGCAGAGCATCGTGAAGCGCTGCGGCCTGCCCAGCAGCGGCAAGCGGCGGGAGCCGCTCCGGGTCTACCAGATCCCCCAGCGCCGGCGCCTGGGCAAGGACCCGCGCTGGGTCACCCTGGCCGACCTGAAGATGCAGGCGGTGAAGGAGATCTGCTACGAGGTGGCGCTGAACGACTTCCGGCACGCCCGGCAGGAGATCGAGGCCATGAGCATCGTGAAGATGAAGGAGCTGTGCCGGCTCTACGGGAAGCGCGACCCCAACGAGAAGGAGAGCTGGCGGGCCGTGGCCAGGGACGTCTGGGACACCGTGGGGGTGGGCGAGGAGCGGGGCGAGGGGGAGCCGGGGGGCCCCAGCCCGGCCGTGGACGACCTGCGGGCCCACATTGACAAGCTGACCGACATCTTGCAGGAGGTCAAGATCCAGAACAACATGAAGGACGAGGAGATCCGGGCCCTGCGCCACCGTGTGGTCAAGATGGAGAGAGTCATCCCCATCTCCCAGGTGAGTGGAGAACCCAGGCTTCCGGGCTCCCGCCCCCCCCTGCTCTAACCCACCAGCCCCCACTCCCCTCCCAGAGCCGGGGAGAGAACCCAGGCATCCTGGCTCCCAGCCCCCCTGCTCTAACTCACCAGCCCCCACTCCCCTCCCAGAGCCGGGGAGAGAACCCAGGCGTCCGGGCTTTGCCATGTACTTGCCACTTCTCACCAGCAGGTGGAGCCCAAGCACTGCATCCGTCCCACTTGGGTCTAGTTTCAGACCAGTTTGGACGAGCAGGGGGCTGCGGGGCGGGAGTGAGGGGCACCGGTCTGGGCCCGCATTGTGTCAGGCGCTGTGCAGACACCATGCAGCAGTACCGTATGCCAAGGGACAGGCCCCAGGCCCCTGCCCAGCAGTGGAAGGGACTCGGGGCCTGGCTCCCAGCCCCCCCTGCTCTGACTCACCAGCCCCTGCCCCCCTCCCAGAGCCGGGGAGAGAACCCAGGAGTCCTGGCTCCCAGCCCCCCAATCCAGAGGTGGAACCCAGGCGTCCTGCCCCTAACGCCTGCCCCGTGTGCCAGCAGGAGGAGGGGGCGGACGAGGACCTGGCGTACGACTGGAGCTCCCGGCTGTTCGAGGCGGGGCTGGCGGACGAGGCGGGGTCCCGGGACCGGGCGGGGAGCCAGGACTCCCTGTGCACCCGGGAGGAGCCGGAGCCGGAGCGGAGCTCCGAGCGTGTGTGCCGGCTGATGGAGCAGGACCCGGCCTTCCGGCGCGGCCGCCTCCGTTGGCTGAAGCAGGAGCAGGCCCGGCTCCAGAGCCTCCAGCAGCAGCAGCTCGGCAAGTGCCTCCGCCGCCAGCCCCACGCCCCTGGCAAGTTCGTGCCCCCCAGGACTGCAAGCTGCGTTTCCCTTTTAAGAGCAGCCCCCACCACCGCTACTCCTGGGGCCCCAACACCGCCTTCATGGTGGCCGGGGGCGAGGAGCCGGGGCCGGAGGGCGACGGCCCAGGGCAGGAGCCGTCCCCGGGGTCGCCCCGGCACCGCCGGCCCTACAGCCCCGGCGGCCCCCAGCACAAACACTGCAGCCGGCAACCCCACCAGCGTCCCCACCGGCGCAACTCCCTGGACGGGGGGAGCCGGGCGAAGCCATCCTGCCCAGGCGCGCCGGAGCACTTCCAGTCCCGCAAGCACAACTATTACCCGCAGCAGCACCAGCCTTACCCGCAGCACCGCCCGCACCCGGGCCCCCGCCCGCCCTACGCCGCCCCGCCCCGCATGCGCCGCCAGCGCTCGGCCCCTGACCTGCAGGAGCAGGAGACCCCGGTGTAGCCACCGGCCTGGCCGCCTCTGCCGTGGAGGATCATGGGGGGGGGGGGAGGGGGAATTAGAGGCAGCGGCCAAGCTGTGGAGGATCATGGGAAAGTGAGGTGAGCCGCAGAGGATTGTGGGAAAGCCAGGGGGCGTGGGCGGTGCTGTGGAGGATCATGGGCCATTAGGGCGAGCCACGTTGGATCATGGGGAAATCAGGGAGTGGAGGATCATGGGAAATTGGAGCAAGCCACGTTGGATGATGTGAAAATTGCAGCGTGGAGGATCATGGGAAATTGGAGCAAGCCACGTTGGATGATGTGAAAATTGCAGCGTGGAGGATCATGGGAAATTGGGGCGAGCCACAGAGGATCGTGGGAAAACCAGGGCGGGGGGGGCGACTGCGGAGTTGCAGAGGTTCTTGGGACATTAGGGTGAGCCACGTTGGAACATGGGAAAATTGCAGAGCAGAGGATCAGGGGAAATTGGGGCGAGCCCCACAGGATTGTGGGAAAATCAGGGAGTGGAGGATCATGGGAAATTGGGGCGAGCTGCAAAGGATCGTGGGAAAACCAGGGCAGGGGGGTGACTGTGGAGCTGCAGAGGATCATGGGAAAGTGGGGTGAGCTGCAAAGGATTGTGGGAAAACCAGGGCGGGGGGGGGTGACTGTGGAGTGGCAGAGGATCATGGGAAATCAGGGTGAACCGCAGAGGATGATGGGGAAAATCGGGCTGTAGTGACTTGAGGTGGGAGAAAGGGTGGCGCTGCAGGGCATGATGGGAAATGGAGCCCGCAGACAAGTCGCAGAGGATTGTGGGAAATCAGCTCCCATTCTGGGGGCGGGCAGAAAACTCCCCCCGGGAGCCGTCCGGCTGGGCCCCAAGCTCCACTAATGCAGGCCCTGTGCCCCCCAGGGTCTCTGGGTGGAGGGAAGGGCGGGGGACCCCAGCCCGGGGGGTGCATCGCGCTCTCGGGCCCTGCTCCCCCACGGACAATCTGGTCGATTGTAACCCCCCTTCCCGGTCACACCAAAATGGGTGCTGGCACCGGCCCCCCACCCCATACAGCTGCTACTGGAGGGGGCTGCGGGGTATGGGGCTCCCCTCCCAAGCCAGAAGATTGAGGGGCCAGATGTGGGGCTGGGGCTGCGGGGGGAGCCAGGACTCCTGGGTTCTGTACCCTGGGGGGGGGCATGTGGGGGCGGGGGGCTGTGCCTAGATGTGACTCTGAAGAGAGAGTTCCTGCAGGCGTCTGGTCCGGAGCCCTCAACTGGGGTGGGGGGCTTCACAGCAGTCCCCCAATCCTGGGCCCCAGCTTTGGGTTCCCCCCTCCCCCTGGACAAGTCGTGGCCTGTGTGTGTGGTGTGTTGTGTTTGTGCATGCTGCCCCCCCCCCCAAGTCCGTTCTCGGTGGTTGGATTTATTCTTTTGGGGGAGGGGGCAGGCCCAGGAATTATATTGTTCCCCCCCCCCGTATTAAACGTGTAAACTGCCTCTGTGTGTCTCGAACCCGTGTCCTCTGGGGGGGGGCAGGACCGGGCTAGTAGGGGCTGCGGGTCGGGAGTGAGGGGCACCGGCAGGGCTGGGGGGGCTGCGGGTCGGGAGTGAGGGGCACCGGCAGGGCCGGGCTAGCGGGGGCTGTGGGTCGGGAGTGAGGGGCACCGGCAGAGCTGGGGGGGGCAGGGCCAGGCTAGCAGGGGCTGCGGGTCGGGAGTGAGGGGCACCGGCAGAGCTGGGGGGGCAGGGGCTGCGGCTCGGGAGTGAGGGGCACCGGCAGAGCTGGGGGGGGCAGGGGCTGCGGGTCGGGAGTGAGGGGCACCGGCAGAGCTGGGGGAGGGGAGCAGGGCAGGGCTGGGGGGCTGCGGGTCGGGAGTGAGGGGCACCGGCAGAGCTGGGGGGGGGCAGGGCTGGCAGGGGCTGCGGGTCGGGAGTGAGGGGCACCGGCAGAGCTGGGGGGGGCAGGGCCGGGCTAGCAGGGGCTGCGGGTCGGGAGTGAGGGGCACCGGCAGAGCTGGGGGGGGCTGCGGGTCGGGAGTGAGGGGCACCGGCAGGGCGGGGGGTGGGGCGAGGAGCTCTGCCCCCTTTCCTGTCTCAGTTTCCCTGCCTCTGCTCTCACTTCTCCCCACCCTGTGGGCAGAGCTCCCCCCCGCAGGCTGCCCGGGGTCACGGCTCCGTCCCCAGGGGCAGTTTGTTTTCTGGCCGGGCCCAGCCGCGCTCACTGTGGAGCCGGGGATGCGGTGGGGGGGCAGGAAAGGGGGCATTCGCTCCCAGTGACTCAGCCCCTCGAGCCGCTGCGCCAGCCAGAGCTGGGGCGGGGCCTGGGGAACTCTCTGCCACAGGCATCCTGGCACCAGGCCCGGCGGGAAGCTGCGGCCAGCTCTGGGGTGCAGCATGGCACCTGGGGAGAGCGCCCCCCTGCTGAGCCCCCCACTCCCTGCAGTACAGGACCCCTAGGCTGCCCCCTCTCCTCCGCCACTCCCCATGGGACTGGGACCCCCTAGTGCCACATTGGGGGGGGCAGAGCCGGGACCTCCGCCCCCCCGAAAGCTAACACCCTCTGTGTCATAGCCCCCACCACGTCCACCCCCATGCCCCCTTCTTGCTCCCAGCCCCCCACTAACCTTTCTGCCCCATAGCCCCCATCCCAGCCCATTAGCCCCCCCATTGCATCCCAGCCCCCCAGCTTTGGAGCACACGGCGGTTGCCGAGCATTAGGGTCCTGGGGTCCCTGCAGCTGTGGGAGGGGGGGATGGGGGACCCCAGAACTGTACCACTTGGGGGGGGCTTCCCCTGCCCCAGGGGAGATTTCCCCAGCTCCAGCTTCCCCCACCCCTGTAAATCACCCCCCACCCTCCAGGGCCCCCCAATAGACCCCCCCAGGGCCCAGCTCCCCTCCAGACACCCCCCACCCCTCCAGGTACCCCCCTCCCAGCTCCCCCCAGACACCCCCAGGGCCCCCAATAGACCCCCAGGTACCCCCCGCAGCTCCCCCCCCGCAGCTACTAGACCCCTCCCCCAGCGCGCGGGGCCGCTTCCGCCCTACAGGCCGCACCCCTGCGCCACGTCAGCACCGCCCCGAGCGGGAATAGGCCCCGCCCCATGGCAGCTAGCCCCGCCCTATGGCTAAACCCCGCCTCCAGGGGATCCCCCAGCCAGCCCCTCCCCACAGACCCCGCCCCACACAGACTCCTCCCCCAGCCAGCCCCTCCCTCGGGGAATCCTCCGTCCCGCCCCCCGGCTCCTTCCCATTAAGGCTCCGCTGATCTCGACCCCCCGCTTCCCGGCCCGTCCGCGCAGGGACCAGAACCGGACCCACAACCGGACCAGCCCCAGCATGAGCCCGGCCCGGAGCCCGCTGTTGCCGCTGCTGATGCTGTGGGGTTGCGCCATGGGGCAGAGCGACCCGCCCCCCGCCCCTAACGCCACGAGGTACCGCAGCCCCCCAGCTCTGCCCCACGAGTCCCCCAGCTCCCCCCTTCCCCCCACTCTCCCCCGCCCGCTGTCCCCCCTCCCCCAGCCCCCCAACTCCCCCTTCCCCCCGATTCCTGCCCCATAACTCCCCCTGCCCCGCGGGTCGGGAGTGAGGGGCACCGGCAGAGCCGGGGGGGGCTGCGGGTCGGGAGTGAGGGGCACCGGCAGAGCGGGGGGGGGCTGCGGGTCGGGAGTGAGGGGCACCGGCAGAGCGGGGGGGCTGCGGGTCGGGAGTGAGGGGCACCGGCAGAGCGGGGGGGTTGCGGGTCGGGAGTGAGGGGCACCGGCAGAGCGGGGGGGTTGCGGGTCGGGAGTGAGGGGCACCGGCAGAGCGGGGGGTTGCGGGTCGGGAGTGAGGGGCACCGGCAGAGCCGGGGGGGGGCTGCGGGTCGGGAGTGAGGGGCACCGGCAGAGCGGGGGGGCTGCGGGTCGGAGTGAGGGGCACCGGCAGAGCGGGGGGGTTGCGGGTCGGGAGTGAGGGGCACCGGCAGAGCGGGGGGGTTGCGGGTCGGGAGTGAGGGGCACTGGCAGAGCGGGGGGGTTGCGGGTCGGGAGTGAGGGGCACCGGCAGAGCGGGGGGGGGCAGGGCTGGGCTAGCAGGGGTTGCGGTGCGGGAGTGAGGGGCACCGGCAGAGCGGGGGGGCTGCGGGTCGGGAGTGAGGGGCACCGGCAGAGCGGGGGGGTTGCGGGTCGGGAGTGAGGGGCACTGGCAGAGCGGGGGGGTTGCGGGTCGGGAGTGAGGGGCACCGGCAGAGCGGGGGGGGGGCAGGGCTGGGCTAGCAGGGGTTGCGGGTCGGGAGTGAGGGGCACCGGCAGAGCGGGGGGGTTGCGGGTCGGGAGTGAGGGGCACCGGCAGAGCGAGGGGGGTTGCGGGTCGGGAGTGAGGGGCACCGGCAGAGCGAGGGGGTTGCGGGTCGGGAGTGAGGGGCACCGGCAGAGCGGGGGGGTTGCGGGTCGGGAGTGAGGGGCACCGGCAGAGCGGGGGGGTTGCGGGTCGGGAGTGAGGGGCACCGGCAGAGCCGGGGGGAGCCGGGACAGGCCGGGCTCCAGCACATCTGGAAGGATTTAGCGAGCGGAGCTGAAGCTGCCAGATGCCGGGGATGAGCCAAGATCTCTGAATTCTCTTGTGCGGGAGCAACGGGGGGGAAGGGCCAGGCTGGGACCCCAAGGACAGGTGGGGGGAGGTGAAAACTGGATTTTTATGGTCAACAAACCAGGGGGTCAGAGGCCGGACAGAGCCGGCTCCTTCACCCTGGGGGGGGATCCGGCACCCTGATATTTGGGGCTTTGTCTTATATTCACCCACGTTCCCCCCGCCCCCCCGGAAAATGAGTGTGCCAGATTTTTCACACTTGCCTCCACCTCTCCGTCCCCGTGCACCATGTCGGGCCGTGCGTCCCCAGTTTCACACGCGTGTGCGAGGCTGGGGACCCGGGCCGGGGCGTGTGTGTGGGTGAAGTGTAGGGGCAGGCCGGGGGCTGTCACAGGCCCCGCAGGGACGTGGGGGCTGCTCACTTCTCTGGAGGCCTCACGAGGCAGAACGGGCTCCGCACCCCGTCCGCGGCCTGGCCACTCTCCCAGCCCCTGGCGCCCGGGCCAGGACAAACAGCTGCTGGATCCTAGATGCTGACATCAGCTGCCTCCTCTGCTCACCGCAGCGGGGACCAGGGCCAGAGGGGGGCCCAGGCTGGGCTAGTGGGGGCTGCGGGTCGGGAGTGAGGGGCACCGGCAGAGCTGGGGGGGGGGAGGCAGGCCTGGGCTAGCGGGGGCTGCGGGTCGGGAGTGAGGGGCACCGGCAGAGCGAGGGGGCTGCGGGTTGGGAGTGAGGGGCACCGGCAGAGCTGGGGGGGGCCCAGGCTGGGCTAGCGGGGGCTGAGGGTCGTGAGTGAGGGGCACTGGCAGAGCTGGGGGGGGCAGGGCTGGGCTAGCAGGGGCTGCGGGTTGGGAGTGAGGGGCACCGGCAGAGCTGGGGGGGGCAGGGCTGGGTTGGCAGGGGCTGCGGGTCGGGAGTGAGGGGCACCGGCAGAGCTGGGGGGGGCAGGGGCTGCGGGTTGGGAGTGAGGGGCACCGGCAGAGCTGGGGGGGCAGGGCTGGGTTGGCAGGGGCTGCGGGTCGGGAGTGAGGGGCACCGGCAGAGCTGGGGGGGGCAGGGCCGGGCTAGCGGGGGCTGCGGGTCGGGAGTGAGGGGCACTGGCAGAGCTGGGGGGGGCAGGGGGCTGCGGGTCGGGAGTGAGGGGCACCGGCAGAGCTGGGGGGGGCAAGGCTGGGGGGCTGCGGGTCGGGAGTGAGGGGCACCGGCAGAGCTGGAGGGCAGGGCTGGGCTAGCAGGGGCTGCGGGTCGGGAGTGAGGGGCACCGCAGAGCTGGTGGGGGCAGGGCTGGGCTAGCAGGGGCTGCGGGTCGGGAGTGAGGGGCACCGGCAGAGCTGGGGGGGGGCAGGGCTGGGCTGGCGGGGGCTGCGGGTCGGGAGTGAGGGGCACCGGCAGAGCTGGGGGGGGGCAGGGCTGGGCTAGCAGGGGCTGTGGGTCGGGAGTGAGGGGCACCGGCAGAGCTGGGGGGGGGCAGGGCTGGGCTAGCAGGGGCTGCGGGTCGGGAGTGAGGGGCACCGGCAGAGCTGGGGGGGGGCAGGGCTGGGCTGGCGGGGGCTGCGGGTCGGGAGTGAGGGGCACCGGCAGAGCTGGGGGGGGGGCAGGGCTGGGCTAGCAGGGGCTGTGGGTCGGGAGTGAGGGGCACCGGCAGAGCTGGGGGGGGGCAGGGCTGGGCTGGCAGGGGCTGCGGGTCGGGAGTGAGGGGCACCGGCAGAGCTGGGGCGGGGCTGCGGGTCGGGAGTGAGGGGCACCGGCAGGGCTGGGGGGGGGCAGGGCTGGGGGGTTGTGGGTCGGGAGCGAGGGGCCCCGAGTGACTGTGACTCTGGGGGTCTCTCCCAGGCCCGTGTTCCTGTGCGGTGGGGAGCACGTGGGCGACTCGGGGTACATCGCCAGCGAGGGGTTCCCCAACCACTACCCGCCCGGCAAGACCTGCACCTGGACCATCACGGTACGGAGGGGAGGGGAGGGCCATGGGGGGGCCGGGGGCGGATGCGGGGAGATGGCGGTGCAGAGGAGGGGGAGGTGGGGGGATACGAGGAGGTTGGGGGGCAGAGGAGGCGGCCGGGAGCGGATGTGGGGAGATGGGGGTGCAGAGGAGGGGGAGGTGGGGGGATATGAGGAGGTTGGGGGGCAGAGGAGGGGGAGATGGGGGTGCAGAGGAGGCGGCCGGGGGCGGATGCGGGGAGGTCGGGGGGCAGAGGAGGCGGCCAGGGGCGGATGCGGGGAGATGGGGGTGCAGAGGGGGGGGAGGTGGGGGGATACGAGGAGGTTGGGGGGCAGAGGAGGTGGCCGGGGGCGGATGCGGGGAGATGGGGGTGCAGAGGAGGGGGAGGTGGGCGGATGCAGGGAGGTCGGGAGCAGAGGAGGGGGAGATGGGGGTGCAGAGGAGGCGGCCGGGGGCGGATGCGGGGAGGTCGGGGGGCAGAGGAGGCGGCCGGGAGCGGATGTGGGGAGATGGGGGTGCAGAGGAGGGGGAGGTGGGGGGATGCAGGGAAGTCGGGGGGCAAAGCAGGTGGCCGGGGGCGGATGCGGGGAGATGGGGGTGCAGAGGAGGGGGAGGTGGGCGGATGCGGAGAGGTCGGGAGCAGAGGAGGGGGAGGTGGGGGGATGCGGGGAGGTCGGGGGGCAAAGGAGGCGGCCGGGGGCGGATGCGGGGAGCTCGGGATGCAGAGGAGGGGGAGGTGGGGGGATGCGGGGAGGTCGGGAGCAGAGGAGGGGGAGGTGGGGGGATGCGGGGAGGTCGGGGGGCAGAGGAGGCGGTCGGGGGCGGATGCGGGGAGATGGCGGTGCAGAGGTGGGGGGATGCGGGGAGGTCGGGAGCAGAGGAGGGGGAGGTGGGGGGATGCGGGGAGGTCGGGAGGAGAGGCGGCGGCCGGGGGCGGATGCGGGGAGATGGGGGTGCAGAGGAGGGGGAGGTGGGGGGATGCGGGGAGGTCGGGAGGAGAGGAGGGGGAGGTGGGGGGATGCGGGGAGGTCGGGGGGCAGAGGAGGCGGCCGGGGGCGGATGCGGGGAGATGGGGGTGCAGAGGAGGGGGAGGTGGGGGGATATGAGGAGGTCGGGGGGGCAGAGGAGGCGGCCGGGGGCGGATGTGGGGAGGTCAGGAGCAGAGGAGGGGGAGGTGGGCGGATGCGGGGAGGTCGGGAGGAGAGGAGGCAGCCGGGGGCAGATGTGGGGAGCTCGGGGTGCAGAGGAGGGGGAGCTGGGGGGATATGAGGAGGTCGGGGGGCAGAGGAGGCGGCCGGGGGCAGATGCGGGGAGGTCGGGAGCAGAGGAGGGGGAGGTGGGGGGATGCGGGGAGGTCGGGAGGAGAGGAGGGGGAGGTGGGGGGATGCGGGGAGGTCGGGGGGCAGAGGAGGGGGAGGTGGGCGGATGCGGGGAGGTCGGGAGGAGAGGAGGCAGCCGGGGGCAGATGTGGGGAGGTCGGGAGGAGAGGAGGCGGCCGGGGGCGGATCCGGGGAGATGGGGGTGCAGAGGAGGGGGAGGTGGGGGGATGCGGGGAGGTCGGGGGGCAGAGGAGGTGGCCGGGGGCGGATGCGGGGAGATGGGGGTGCAGAGGAGGGGGAGGTGGGGGGATACGAGGAGGTTGGGGGGCAGAGGAGGTGGCCGGGGGCGGATGCGGGAGATGGGGGTGCAGAGGAGGGGAGGTGGGCGGATGCAGGGAGGTCGGGAGCAGAGGAGGGGGAGATGGGGGTGCAGAGGAGGCGGCCGGGGGCAGATGTGGGGAGCTCGGGGTGCAGAGGAGGGGGAGCTGGGGGGATATGAGGAGGTCGGGGGGCAGAGGAGGCGGCCGGGAGCGGATGCGGGGAGGTTGGGAGGAGAGGAGGCAGCCGGGGGCAGATGTGGGGAGCTCGGGGTGCAGAGGAGGCGGCCGGGGGCGAATGCGGGGAGATGGGGGTGCAGAGGAGGGGGAGGTGGGGGGATGCGGGGAGGTCGGGGGGCAGAGGAGGCGGCCGGGAGCGGATGCGGGGAGGTCGGGAGCAGAGGAGGGGGAGGTGGGGGGATGCGGGGAGGTCGGGGGGCAGAGGAGGCGGCCGGGGGCGGATGCGGGGAGGTCGGGAGCAGAAGAGGCGGCCGGGGGCGGATGCGGGGAGATGGGGGTGCAGAGGAGGGGGAGGTGGGGGGATATGAGGAGGTCGGGGGGCAGAGGAGGCGGCCGGGAGCGGATGCGGGGAGGTCGGGAGCAGAGGAGGGGGAGGTGGGGGGATGCGGGGAGGTCGGGGGCAGAGGAGGCGGCCGGGGGCGGATGCGGGGAGGTCGGGAGCAGAGGAGGGGGAGGTGGGGGGATGCGGGGAGGTCGGGGGGCAGAGGAGGCGGCCGGGGGCGGATGCGGGGAGGTCGGGAGCAGAGGAGGCGGCGGGGGCGGATGCGGGGAGGTCGGGAGCAGAGGAGGGGGAGGTGGGGGGATGCGGGGAGGTCGGGGGGCAGAGGAGGCGGCCGGGGGCGGATGCGGGGGAGGTCGGGAGCAGAGGAGGGGGAGGTGGGGGGATGCGGGAGGTCGGGGAGCAGAGGAGGGGGAGGTGGGGGCTCTGCCCCCCCCCAGCCGACCCGCTGTCTCCGTGCCCAGGTGCCCGAGGGCCAGGTGGTGATTCTCTCCTTCCGCGTCTTCGACCTGGAGCCGGACCCCGGCTGCCGTTATGACTCGCTGGAGGTTTTCAACGGGCACTCGGCCAGCGCCCAGCGCCTGGGGCGCTTCTGCGGCACCTTCCGGCCCGGGGCCCTGCTCTCCACCGGCAACCGCATGCTGCTGCGCATGGTGACGGACGAGGGCACCGGGGGCCGTGGCTTCCTGGTCTGGTTCAGCGCCGGCCTCCCCCACGTCAACGGTGAGAGACCCCCGGACTCCCCCCCCGGCTGGGGGCTCCCGCATGCTCCCCCCCGGGGGGCTGGCTGCAGAGGGACCCCCCGATGGGTGCATGGACGCTTGATCTCCCAGGGGGTGCTGGGAGCGCGTTACCCACAATGCCCTGCACTGGCGCCAGAAGCAGAGGATGCTGGGTAATCATTACCCACAATGCACCTGCACTGACGCCAGGAGCAGACACGATGCTGGGAGCACATTACCCACAATGCCCTGCACTGGCGCCAGAAGCAGAGGATGCTGGGTAATCGTTACCCACAATGCACCTGCACTGATGCCAGGAGCAGAGGATGCTGGGAGCACATTACCCACAATGCCCTGCACTGATGCCAGGAGCAGAGGATGCTGGGTAATCATTATCCACAATGCACCTGCACTGATGCCAGGAGCAGAGGATGCTGGGTAATCATTACCCACAATGCCCTGCACTGACTCTAGGAGTAGAGGATGCTGGGTAATCATTACCCACAATGCACCTGCACTGACGCCAGGAGCAGAGGATGCTGGGTAATCATTACCCACAATGCACCTGCACCGAAGCCAGGAGCAGAGGATGCTGGGAGCGCGTTACCCACAATCCCCTGCACTGACGCCAGGAGCAGAGAGGATGCTGGGTAATCGTTACCCACAATGCCCTGCACTCATGCCAGGGGCAGAGGATGCTGGGTAATCGTTACCCACAATGCACCTGCCCTGACACCAGGGACAGAGGATGCTGGGTAATCATTACCCACAATGCCCTGCCCTGACGCCAGGAGCAGAGGATGCTGGGTAATTGTTACCCACAATGCACCTGCCCTGACGCCAGGAGCAGAGGATGCTGGGTAATTGTTACCCACGCCGGCTCCTCCCCGGCTGTCGTGACCCGCCCCGTGCCTCCGGCTTGCATGGCCCCCGCCTGCCCCCCAGCGGCTCCCCCCACCCATCCCAACCTGCGGGACTTTTGCAGGCCGGCCGCGCGGAAGGCCGAAGTGGGGCGCTAACCATATAGACTCCCGGTTGGCCGGGGAGCCCCTGGCACTATTGGGATGGTGAGTATCCGGCCGCCTGCCTCCCCCCCTGCCGGCAATGGCCCCCCCCCCCCCGCAGGGATGGGGGAGGGCTGGGGCGGGGCGCAGAGAACGGCCACCCCAGCCCTGGGGGAATGCTGCGGCCTGGCCCGCCCAGGCTCTGCCCCCCGGGGGGCGCCATTGTGGTCGGATCGCGGGCTGGGGCAAAGGGGCTGGAGGAGCAGAGGATGCTGGGAAATCGTTACCCACAATCCCCTGCACTGACGCCAGGAGCAGAGAGGATGCTGGGAGCACGTTACCCACAATACACCTGCACTGACGCCAGGGGCAGAGAGGATGCTTGGAGCGCGTTACCCACAATGCACCTGCACAGACAGGGGTGTGACAATGGGGGGGTTCCCCCCCGTCCTGTGCACCCCCAGACCAGCCGCCTTCTCCCCCCAGCCTGGGATCTGACCCCCACATCGCCGTCCCATTGCTGTGTCCGGTGGGGGCCGATGGGGGGGAGGGGGGCTTGGCTGCTGGACAGGGCGAGACCCCCCCCCCATCCCGCTGCTTGTGCCCCGCCTGTCTGCCCTCCCCCCTCCCCCCCCCGCCCGCTCCCTCCATGGTCTGTAATTACCAACCGCGGAATCCGTGGAAATTGCTGGTTTGCACAAGTCAGTCTCTCCCCTCCCCCGCTCCCGGCGCCGCTGCCCTTCCCCCCCCCCCCCCCCCCCCCCCCCCGGGCCAATGCCTCCAAAGTCGTGCGCTGAGCAAACACGGGCCCAGGCAGAGCGACGCCAGCTGCTTCGGGGGCTGTGGAACGTCGCCTGCCTGCTCCCGCGCCGCCCCAGAGCTGGCTGCACCGATGAGGGGCTCGGAGCATGTGGGGGTTTGGATCTGAGCAGGGGGGTCACACCCAAAAGGGTCAGCGTGGCAGTAGTGTGGCGATTTGCACACGGGCAGGTGGCCGTTTGGTTGTCCTAAAGTGGGTGGGTAGTTTGCACGCTCTGATGGGGGGGTTGCACATCGGCTGGCAGTTTGCACGTTCACTGGTGCAGGTTTCCACTCGTGCGCATGAGATGTTTGAACCCTTGCACGCGCAGGCCGAGGTGGACGTGCTGCCAGGTGGACGGCGATCCGGCTGCACGCGCTGCTGGGGGTTTGCACGTTCGCACGATGACCTGTGCCCTGTTGCGCAGGCAGGGAGGAGTTTGGACTATTGCGTGTGCTGGCAGGAGTTGCACACGTACGCAGAGAGGGTTGCACGGGCAGGTGGGACGTTTGTGCATTTCCTCGCACACTTGGTGGGATTTGCACAGACCTCCCCTTGGGCAGCGCGCCTGTGCACAGCCTTACATGTGCACTCACGAATTGGCACACTCACCTGCTCTTGCACACTAAACTCTTCCCTGTGCACAGTCTTCTGCTTCCACAGTGCCCTGTGTCTTTGCACACTCCAATCCCTGTGTGCACACTTGTGTATCTTGCACACCTTTCATGCACACTCACTCTTACGCTCCTTTGCAAACTGGTCTGTGCACACTCACCTATATCCGTGCACATCAGACTCACGCAGCCTTCACGTGCGTGCACGCCTATTTTTGCACACTTACATGCACGTTTCCCCGTGCACATCCCTATATCCGTGCACAGCCCATGCACAGGCTCATTCCTTTGCACGCTTCCCTGTACGGCACACCTGCATTCTCCCAAGCGCACACTCGTTTGCACAATTCCTGTGCACCCCCTATAGCCTTGCACAACCAGTGAGCACACTTGCTCTCGCACACTTGCTGTGCACACTCGCCTCTCTCTTTGCACGCTCCCATCCGCTCCGCTCTGTGCCAGCGCGCTCCCCATTAGCCCCAGGGGGTGCCCACCGGGGGGGACCCCCCCAAGGTCTGGGTCTCCCCCTCGCTGACCCCCCACCCCCGCTTGTCTTGCAGAGCATCAGTTCTGTGGGGGGAAGCTGGAGAAGCCCAGGGCAGCCTCAAGACCCCGAACTGGCCCGAGAGCAACTACCCGGCTGGGATCAGCTGCTCCTGGCACATCATAGCGCCCGTGGGCCAGGTATGGGGGGGCTGGGGGGTGGGTGTCACTGTGGTGGGCGGGGCAGAGGGGAAATGTGGGGGGAGGGGCTGAGGGGCGGGACTGAGGCTCCAAGGGGGCGTGGCTGACCCTATGCCCCACCCCCCCAGGTGGTGGAACTGACCTTCGGGAAGTTCGACGTGGAGGACGACACCTACTGTCGCTACGACTACGTGGCCGTTTTCAACGGGGGGGCCACCGACGACTCCCGCCGCGTCGGCAAGTTCTGCGGGGACCGCGCCCCCGGGTGAGCCCCCGCCCCTCCCCCGGCCGCTCCTGCCCCTCCCCCGACCGCCCCTGCCCCATTCCCCGCCCCCCTGAGCCAGCCAGTCCCCTCCCAAGGGCCGGGTGGGGGCCGGTGCCCGGCGCAGGAGGGTTTTTCTCACCCATCTCCCCCACAGCCCCATCTACTCGGAAGGCAACGAGGTGCTGGTGCAGTTCGTGTCGGATCTCAGCGTCACGGCCGACGGCTTCGCCGCCTCCTACGCCGTCAAGAGCCCCTCGGAGGCGACCGACAAGGCCACGAAACCAGCCCCCGGGATCTTCCCTGGCTCCAAACCGGGCCAGGCCGGCACCAAGCCTTCCGGGAAACCGAAACCGGCGCCCGAGCCCAAACCCACCGCCCGGGCCCCGGCAGCCGAGCCGCCCAGCGCCCAGACGCCGGGTAAGATGGGCCCCTGCGAACCCGGCCCTCCACCCAGCCCCCCTACCAGTGCCCCCCACTCCCGACCCGCAGCCCCTGCTAGCCCAGCCCTGCGGTCCTTGGGCTGTGTGATTTGTGGGAGGGAGTATGTGAGTTGGGGGGAAGCTGCCCCCCCCAGGCTGAGCACTAAACCCCTCTTCTCCCCCCAGCCAAGGTTGAGTGCCCCCAGAAATGCCGCCGGTCGGGAAGTCTGCAGAGCCACTTCTGTGCCAACGACTTTGGTAAGGGACCCAGGAGTCGGGGGAGGGGGGTTTCCCCTGGCTCTGAGGCAAGTGCCCCGAAGTACTCACCCCCCCGTGCCCTGTCTCACAGTTATCACCGGCACCGTGAAAACCGCCGTGCGAGGGGCCGGCGACCGGGTCACAGCCACTGTCTCGCTCCTCAACACCTACAAGGCCGGAGCCCTCAGCCTGCCCCAGGCCGAGAAAGGGGCCACCCTGCGCCTGGAGGTCCCCTGCCGCCAGTGCCCCACCCTCAAGAAAGGTGAGTGAGCTGCGGGCACTGGGCCATGGGAAGCCCCGCCCCAGAGGTGGGCACATCTCCGCGCCGGGCAAAGGGTCCCCGTGTAACCAGCCGCCTCGCCCCAGAGGTGGGCGCATCTCCCACCTCTCGTGATTATCTCTGTCTCTCCCCCACCCCCTCAGGTTCCAGCTACATCTTCATGGGCCGGGTGGATGCCGAGGGGGTCGGCGAATTGTCCCCCGAGAGCTTCGTGGTCCCGTATCGGCAGCAGCAGCACCAGGTCCTCACCACGCTCAGCAAGCGGTCGTGCGGGGGGGCGCCAAAGAAGAAGAACGCTTGAGCCCAGGGGTGTGTGTGGGGGGTCTGTCCTGTCGCCCCCTCCCCCCCACCGCCCGGCCCAGCCCCCCCCGAAGCCGGCTCCATGTATCCAATAAAGGAGCAAACCGGCCGTTCCGCCTGCGGTGTGGTATTGGGGGGGATACCCCCCTGCCCTGCAGTCCCGCCTCCCCCTTCGCACGGCAGAATCCTCGTGCGAATTGCACAAGCGCGGGCCACTATGGCGCAGCTCCCATGGGCCAGGGCAGAGATGCGGGCCTGGCACCGGGCCCCCCCCCGCTCTAACTAGCCCCCCCCCCGAGCCAGGGAGAGAACCCAGGAGTCCTGGCTCCCAGCCCCTCTCTGAGGCACCCACTTGGTTCAGGGTTGGGGTGAGCTGGTTCCATGCGCCCCCTGGTGGCTGTCCCAGGGTTTGGCCTGGACTCCACTCTGGGGTCCTGGCCCCTGTACCGCTCCTGCCGCAAGGGTGGGGATCTGGGTCGGGGGGGCCGAGGCTGCCCGGCCTAGGAGCACGAGGAGGGGTGAATGCGGGCCTGGCCGGGGATGGATTTGCTCCGGATTCGCTCTAGCTCCAGTTTCATGCGGGGGCGGCTCTGGATCCGGAGTCACGTCAGAGCCGAGCCTCCTCTCCAATCATCCTGCGTTCCGGTCCGCTGGGGGTTCACGCCAGAGTCACTCTGGATTCACTCTGCACCCAGAGCGTCCAACGTGAAACGAGGGTCGGGGCCGAGTCTGGGTTCAGGGCTGGGGCAGTTCGGGAGGGGGGTCACGTCCTCCCTGCCGGAGGATCCCGGGGTGGGGGAATCCCGTATCCCCCCCACTCTGTCTCCCAGCGCCCCATGTGTACAGACCCCCTCCCCCCCAGGCAGTTGGCCCCCAGCTGGGACCTGCAGGGACCCGAGGGGGGGGGTCAGGGAGGGAGTGAGGGGCACCGGCAGAGCTGGGGGGCTGCGGGTCGGGAGTGAGGTGTCCCGTGCTCCCTCCCCCCAGCCAGGCCCAGTAGCCCAAGGGGAACCTGCAGGAGCCCGGGGGGGGGGGGTGTCTCGTTTCCTCCCCGTCCCAGGGGATCACAGTCACCCCGCAGGGTCTGTCTTCCCCCCCCCCGTTGTACAGGGGTCCCGGCTCCTATAGGGGGGGGTCCTCTGCCCTGAACCTATGGGGCACCACGGGGGGCGGCGCGTCCCCTTTAAGACTGGGCGTGAGGGAGGGGGTGGAACGTCTGTATCAGCTGGCGGGGCGGGGCTCGAGCTGCGCGGGGTGAGGGATTAGAAGATCCGCCCCCCGGGGGCGGGGCTTCGGGTCCCGCTCAGCTGGCGGGAGGGGGCGGAGCCTGGAGTCTCTCCTCAGTCCTCTCCCCCACCCCACCCCACCCCGGCTTCTAACCCAGGCACGGGGGGGGGCGGCACACGGAGGAGGAGGAGGGAGTTCGCCTGGGTGCCCCCCCCGCCATCCCCCATCTTCACAGGTGCACTGACCCCCCCCTTTGCAAGCTCCGACCCCCGCCCCAGCACCCTCTCCTGTGCAAGCAGGGCCCCCCCCATCGCTCTCCTCCCCTCCCTTATATCCCGCCAGGGCTGCACCCCCCCCCCCGAGCCTGCCCCCCATATCCCCTCCTCTGAGCCCCCCGCACTCCTCAGGAACCTGCCCCCCATATCCCCTGCCTCTGATCCTGGCTAGAGCCTCTCCCGTCTCAGCTCATTCCCCCCCCCCCCCCCAGCCCCACCAGGAGCAGAGCTGATCCAGCCGGGGCACCCCTGGGACCTGCCAGATCCCGAGGAGCCCCCAGCCGAGGGGCAGCCCCAGCCCCCCACCCCGTGCAGTGCGAACAAAGTGGGGTGCCCCCCCCCCCAAATCGCTCCTGGAGCTGGACACACAGATAAGCCAGATCCATTCCCTCCCCCCCCCCCGCCGCACCCACCCAGCCCCGGAGCCGCCTGCCCCCGCGCCAGCCTGGATCCAGGGCGAAGGCCTGGCGGGCCGGGAGGGTCCCCGCTGCACCCCTTCTCTTGCCCGCCGGAGAGCTACGGCCAGCAGCCTGGCTCATCTCTTCAGCCCCATGTCGGTGCCAGAGATCGGCTTCTTGGTGGATTACAGGGCCACCGGCGCAGACGCCCGGCGACTGGCTCGAGGCCTTTGGCACCCGGCCGTGCCACCGGTGTCCGATCCGCCAGGGCTGTCTTCCTGCTCCCCTTCGCCGTGCTCCCCGGCCCCATCTTCCGCCGGCTGGGTGGGCCCGGGCCCCCCTGTCCCACGCCAGGCTGCTGGCCTCAGGGGTCCTCACCATGGCCAAGATCCCGGGGCCCACTTCACCGTCTGGGGCCAGAGCCACCGGCGGTTCCCTCCTCTGCACCTTCATGAGCAGCCTGGAGGAGCTGGGCATGACCGGGGGCAAGGAGGGGCACCGGGGGGGGGCACCCCCCGCCCCCACCTTCCTCTCCACTCTCAGGGTGATGCTGGCCCTGCTGGGCTGGTTCGGCCTCCGGGCTGGGGCCTGGCCTGGAGGGCGGAGGTACCAGGCCGGCTGGGCCGGGGGTCTTCCCCGGAGGTCCTGCCACCCCCAGACCACGCCGCCGGCTTCTCCTCTGGCGCTTTATTAATTCCCAATTGTAGCGTGTGCGTCCGTCAATCGTGGTCCATGATCGGGGGGACTTGGGGGTGGGGCGCGGGGGAGTTCCGGGGGGCTCTCTAGCTGCAGGCCGGGGGGCTGCGGGGCCGGGCCGAGCGCCGGATGAGCTCCAGCGCCTCCCACAGGAAGTCCTTCTGGCAGGGGGGCAGGGGCAGGGCCCCCACAGCCTCCCTCACCTTGGCCAGCC